>JADWOT020000007.1:9722099-10004029 GCA_036345935.2 Taenia hydatigena
TTTATTTATGTGCCTGTTTGAGTGTAAATCCTCGAAGCCTTTCTTGCTAAAATACTTTTCGGTACTAGAAGTCTGCTCATTTTGTGGATACAATTTAATGCAAGTTTGGAGATTTTGCTGCTGCTTTTGCTGTTACTTGTCCTATTCATGTTTTCTTATCCCCACTACCCACCTTTAGTAGTAAACCCTACGCAGGAGCATGGTTATGCCATCGCCGGAGAGGTGAGTGGCCTACGATCTTTTCAGCAGGTGCCTCGTTGGTGACTCATCCGCCTTGAGCGGTTAGTTGATCAACGGATCAATGCAATCGATAAGACCACCTGCTCTGTTTTCGTTGCTCACTGGCCATCTGCCCAGTCGGTTGGTCCATTCACTAATCTACTCGACCTACGGCAAGTTGGGCTGCAAGCAATCTCACAAACGGGTGGGTGCAAAATTATTTTAGCATTCGCTCAAGACTATGATGCGAAGGGTCGTCAGTTGCTGCAACAATGCATCACTAAAGCATTGTTTAAGTTCAATATTATTATGTCTTGGTCAAGGAGTGTTTTCATCTCGTCAATGACATTCGGTTGCAAAACGTTTTGTCTACCATATTGTGTATGAGGGCAAGCTATTTTAATAATTGGTGTTATCATTGATAGGTCCTCTTCTTACACGATCCTTTCATGTTCGTCGAGTAAGTAGCTGTTAGGTTTTAAGGCAAGCAGCCCATATTTTAAATGAGTTCACCTGAGAGGGACATCATCAAACTTTATGACATAATTTACGCGAGGCAAATCTAGCATTTGTTTGGCTATACTTGCCGAAGATATCGTATTTGTAAGGCAGCACACTGACAATTTAGAGTCACAGTATTTCGAAAACATTTCACTTAAAGAACAGAGTGCGACAATGATTACCAGACTAAAATGTAGCAATCAATATCCAATTCTTATGGAAAGTGGTTTTAAGTAGCATGATAGTAGATTTGTCATTAGAACGCAAGCCAGCCTAAGTTAAGACAGCCACCTTTTTGGCGATACCGTTAAGAGTGCTTTAAACTCTGCCGCTGCAGACGTCCTTCTGCATAGCGCTCATATTCCATTTCCACCGGTGCACCTTGCCAAGGCGTTCCTCCAAACCTAGTAGAGCACACAGGCAAAAGGACCGTATGAAAGTTAGACTGGTTTGTACATGTTGCCTCCTTAATCAGTTATCATTTGGGTATCATCCCAGCCATCCATCTGCTTTACTTAGCCTAATTCCTCCACCCGTCTCTCCTTATCTGCATTCAGCTAAAGGTAAGCACCTTGTGGCAGAAACGAGAAGTGCCTAGGAGCTTAAAAGACAACCAGTTCAAATGGCAGCATCAGAAAGAGATGTCGATAGGACAACAAACGTCCAATCAAAGTACATTGGCATTGTCTCATGTGCATGCAGAATGATGCGAGAAAATAGCTTGGGGTGAAATAGCACCAAAGAAAGCGACATCTGGCTGCTGCAGGTTGTTTGGTCTGCTCTTACTAATCTTTATCACGGTATTGTTCTCGCTGTTTAGTTCTTCGGCACCGTCTCCCTACCATTCAGTTTCCTTTTGGCCTTGGGTCTTCTTTTCATCTCTTACTTCTACCGCCTCCGACTCCATCTGCTCGTTAGTCCCAACCTCCCACCTCGCCGTTTTCAAGACGCCAAAGGACCACATCGGATGGAAATTGTACAAGTTTGGGTAAGTTGTACTAACATTATTTTTCTTCTCTCCTGCTTCATTTGCGTACGTCATTTTAAAAGCATTACATCTGGCATCTAGTGTATATCACTCAGAAAGGGAATGCTCTGCTTAGAGTCTTTGATTCGCCGTAAAGAAGATATTCGTGCTCGTCGACTGAGTTAAATCCTTCATAGTTAACTCATTCAAACGGCCAGATGAGAGGGTAAATGCATAAGTTTTATAAAAGGATTAGAAGAAGGAAGGAAATGAAGAACACTGCGCACAGCACCGTTCGGGGTTATTTTACGGTGCTCACTTCCAATCTTCAATTTCCTCCTCCCCATTATCCTTTATTTCTGCGGTTTTTTTACCTTACGCCTCTATCTCAAATATTCCTGTATCTGTTTGAGTTGAAAATGCATGCATCCTCACTTTTATTAAAAAATGCATACACCACTGTTGTTGCTGGTAATCGGAGGCGAGGAATTGTCCAAGCGTAGGATTGCGAATACAAACCAGACGCGTCTGCTTGTTGGCTTCGTAGAAATCTTTAGTGGCATGTCGCCGACTCCTTCAATTAGCTTCATAACTTACACGGCGTTCACCATGCTGCGCTAGCTTCTAATGGTTCTTACATGCATTTGTAACCGCTAAATAAACAGCGGCAGCAGCAGGCCTACTAAAGTGCACTGTAATACAGAACTCAAGACTGTGTCAAACAGGATCAGACTAGAATCAACTGGAATATCACAGACTATATTAGCCACCTAAGCTAGATTATGGTAGGCTTGGGTAAATTGGAAAAGATGCAGGCTGACATGGCTAACGGAGCAACTGTGCATGCTTCATCTTCAGCGGCGCTTCCATACGCTACAATTAAAGTCAATCCAACACTCTCATTCAGCATGCTTAATCTACTCGGCACAACTTCATGCCATGTGGAAAGAGGCCCTCCTTTTCTGCCTCTTTAGATATTAAAGATCACAGTGCATGCTCAAAAAATAGGTCTTATGATAACCAGGAATAGAGAAATAGGGTCCACTTGTCTACTACTCCTTTCGCACGCCCCACTCCGCCAGCACTTGCTATGTGGTATCCAAAATATAACAATCCAGAGTTGGGAATGTATTAACAGTTGGCGTCCAAATGCTACTGCGACCTAAAAATAGACCGAGTATTCCGATTTAATTCATAGCTAATTTGAACGGGAGGAAGGGAGTCCTGATTTTTTAACAAAGTAGATTAAGCAGGAGAAATACAATCGTACTGCATTAGTCGTGCCTTGAACCATTATTGGACCATTGTTTTGTGGTTTCTACAAATAGTACATTTGATTCTCCTCCTGCGACTGATTCTTATCCCTTTAGATAATATTTTCCACCGGAGCGGAAAATATTAGGTACACAAGAGCGTCTAGTTCCACATCTACCTCCTCTGTCGCCCCCTGTGCGGTCGACAATTGGTTCGCCAGCAAATGTGTCATTACGGTGAGCGCTGATAACGTGAGAGAAGAAGATGCCATCCGGAAGGATGTCAAGTGCCACCACTCTGCCTGCTCATCCATATCCGACCACTGACTCGTCATAGTCAAGTGGTCAGACAGGTCACATTCCGATTCCTCATGCCCACCAACTCGACCTCGTCGTCATCGCTCTGCGTCTGTCCCTGTTTGGCTCCGGTGCTGTCCTTCGTTTTATTGGCGCGAGTGAGTCCTGAGCGAAGGTAAAACACGAATGCGTGAATGTAAACAGAGGAAGCTGAATAAAGAATGAAGGTTGCAATGGGAAGGCAGAGGCACTTACCGGCATGTTTGGTGACGTCGTCGAGAGGTGGTGATGTCGTCAGTCGTGCTCGGGAATGCGGTTTGGAGGTATGAGTGGAACAGAGCCAGAAGTGGAGGCGGAGTCGAGGGAGAAGGTAGGGAATGGGAAAGATTGTGGATGATCACTTGCGATGAAAGAGCGAGATCCGGTGGCTGAAGTAGTGTTCCACGCTATAGCCAATTGTGGTCGCCACGACATTAACGCTGGAGTTGGTGATGACGATAGTGGTAGTGAAGTTGGGCGACTTTAATGCCCATTTGCACCTACAACAGCAGTTGGAAGAAAGGAGTGCAATGGAGGGAGTGCATACCAACATGTTTGATGAAGTCGTGAAGAGATGATGAATTTGTCATCAGTGGAGACAGACGGAGTCAGGAGAGGAGCAAGAACAGGGAGGAAGTTGGAGGCAGTGCTGGTGTTAGTTATAATGGAGGTGGCAGTAGTGTGGCTAGGAGACGTTTACTTGCACCCACAACGACAACTGGAGGAAAGAAGTGCGCAAATCGAATGTGCGCTGCTACTGCTGCACATGAACGAGTCGCATCCTGCAAAATATTTATGGTGACAGCAGTGCTACTCGTGAGAGAGCATAGGGAACGGATAATCAGCAAACTTTAAAGCAATTCGGCATTTCATAAAGTGCGATCAAACTGCAACACGGTGCACTGACTGTTTTATTGACGAGTCAAATTGAAGTGTTAATAGTTGATCCAATAATGAAAGATGCCCTTGAGGAAGAATGGATGGCGCCAATTGCGAAGCGGCGTTTAGTTATACTTGAAGGCGCGAAAAGAAAAATAGCTTGAAATGCCAGATAGCCCGTGAGGATGGGCACAAGGCGGAAGAATATGAGCATAAAATGTGCCACAATAATATCAGAGGCTTTGCAGTCCATATAAGCTTCTCGTCGAATCGTTTAAGGATTATATAAATGACGCTGATATCATTTGCGAGCTTGAAGGGAAGAGGAGGAAGAGAGGAGAAGGGAGTGGGATAGAGTTGAGTGAAAGGAAATAGCATAGCACAGTCCAGGTGAGGTGTGAATTAGCGAGGAGGGAATAGTTGGGCTGAGTGGTGTGGGATGCTTTTCGTGACTCACTTTCCCCATCTTGCCTTATTTCTGCGTTCAGGCATGTGCGAGTTTTTGCACTCTGTATCACAAATCCTCTAATCAGATATTTGCACTTCTGAAGGTACTCATCTAATTCTTTTTAGTCATTCAACTTTTATTTAGCATTAGTGTAATTCTCAGAGGTTTTGAAATCTTTTTTGGGTTTCCGTTTTGCTCTTGGTATGGAATGAAGTGTTAAATCACCAATGCTTCTACCTATTTGCCGTTAGTCATTAACTTCTCTCTTCGCAGTGACAAATTAGTTCGTACACAATTGAAAGTTGGATACTTTTAGGCCATTGTTCCTGCGACTGATAATGCAAACACTGTCTCGCCTTACCAACGCTATTTGCATGCAGGATAAAACTTTGAATCCTGTAGAACTGCCAAAAAACACTGGCATTGAGGTCAAGTACCTTCTCATTTGGATGGAAGCTCGGTAACTGGTGCGGTTGGCTCGTAATAGTTTTTGCATTTCGCTGAGTACCTTGTGATGGCTGACCCTAAAGCTGATCAAGAGGATGGTCAAGGAAGAAGTTGGGAGCAAAGTAAGGCTGTGAACCACCTAAGTGTTTCGTTTGGCTCGCGCTTTTAGGAAAGGGAGCACTTTGGGTGTTCATTATTTCATCAAGTTAGAGTTTGCTCTCCCACGGGCCCTGTCAGTAGTCCAAAGCCCCGCTCTATGCAAAATATACATTTCATCCAAGTATTAACCCAGGCTTAACCACAACAGCAACGTTTATTTGCATAGAGTTGCGTTCCTTCTGATTAGAACATAGTCCCATCCCGCATTCCATTTAAGTACAATGATGGGACAATATGCTTAGGACGGCGTTATTGTGTTTGCTTCAACATCCTACTAAACAATAGAGAGTGTACAATTTACTCGAAATACTACTGCTTCTAAAATACGCAGCTTAATAATGGTATTTAGTCTTTAATTTCCGCAAAAGAAGTAGCTATTATTAGAAGTTATCAGTGGCTGTGATGATTTTAACAGCTTTTAAACAATAAAGATGAGAGGTTTGCTTTCCTCAAAGTGTTTATTGATGCTGATCTGTCTGACGTCTTGTCACCAATATTCCTTTCTGGCAGTCTGGGTTTGAATTGTTGATCCTATCTCATTTTGTAACAATTAGTAATAAAAAGCATTTGTTGATGATTCTTGGGATTTGGTGTCTGTTATCTTGCGCAAATTTGAAAAGAAAATAAATCAAGGGGCAACAACTATAAAGAGACAGTTTGAGAGCTTACCATCTATCGAATTAAACAATCTCTTCCTCCCCTTTCTCCTCTCTAGCCCTCTTTTTAGATCAAACACTACTAATTAGGCGCATTCCCTGCTAACATCTCAATCATTCTCTTCACTGACAAGTTTTGCACTTAAGGAAAACATTTCGATGCATTCGCCCTGCATTACGCTTTGGTTACACCCATAGAATATCAATTTATAGCATTTGAATGATAGCAGAGCTATAAAAGAGGCTATACGTCACGTGAATGATTAAGTCTCAAATCAAGTAAGTGGAATGGTTGCAGCATACACCCGAAACGCACTTATCACCAACTACGACGTTATGGAAAGGTGGAATATAAGCACAGTGCAGTTTTGAAGCAGAAGTACATAAGATGGAAGAGTACTTCTTTAATTCGACAACTTTAATCGCTGCTGTCATGCTGTGCACTGAAAAATATCCCTTTCTTGATTACCACTTCAACACCGGTGTCACACAGATGCCTCGCCTTCCTCCTCTTCCCATCTCACTGATTCCAGTATCGGCAGCTCAGTCAGGTCCGCGCACCACACTATTTAATTGATTTCATCGAGAGCTCTACTTTGACCACCTCTCCCCGCAGATGCAGATGGCACTTCTTCAGAAATAAGGCAGCATGCGACTGTATGGAGCCGTTCGCGGCATTTTTGCGCAAAAAGTCGCACAACCATTCTGTTAGGCCCCAGAACCCAACCGAAAACGCACACATCACAAGATTGAATTTAACGCTGCAACCTAAACCAAAGCTCTTAACCATTTAGTTAAACACTTATAATTAACCGCCTGTGGCATCGGAGTTACATTGAGAGGCCATTAATAAGGGTAGCCTCATAAAATCGCGGTCGTAAGTGCAATACTCCTTCCTTCTTACTTTATGCAGGAAATTCTGTGGCTTGCGCCGTGGACTCCTAGCACTTCTCATATACCACTGACAAGCTGCGATGGCTGACACCGGGGCTTAAAGTAAGAGACGGGAACGAAATGCCCAAGTGGTTTGATCCCTTTGGGTCGCCACCATTACGCCATCGTCTTTGGGCAATTCCAGTAGCCCCAAACCTGACTGCATGCATACCCTTTACTGGATCTCCTTCTTCTTCAGGCTAGTCCCAAAATTCTCAAGCTCAAGCACAGAAGCACACTTTCATGCACAAAATATTGCACTTGTGCTGCTTTCTTGCATCCCTTGGCCCCTCTTCTCCATTTTAGCCCACACCTCAGGAAAATGTGCACACAGTAGAGCTTGCGTTCAGCCGAATCGCCTCTTAGTCATCGCAGTTGCCGTGAGTCCCACTAACGACAACCAATCACTTTTAAGCAAATATTTTCCAGCCCTACTGCATCAAACATTTTATTAAGCCGCATCAAGAACAGATGTCGCCCTGTGCTGTAGCACAACCGCCATCCTCATGCACACGAACACCCACTAATCTCCACCACCAACGCATATTATGCAGTCGACCCAGAGACCACGCCATCAAATGACACTCTAAACCACCGCAAAAGCCAATGAGCTCGTCATAAACATCAACCACTACTACTTGAAATTAGACCATATGCATGGCAAGGTAAAACAGCAAAAAACCAACACTTCTAAAGTAGTCAAGTTTTGCAGTGGACAAAACTTTCTCCATGCCTTCCACGAGCAAGAAAGCACCCAGTTGTCAGTGTCTAAACAACAGAAGGTTGAGCAGCAGTTGTGGAGCGAATGCAGACAGGGTTGATCCCACTACTCGTGGCCAGTGAGGAGAAATGGATGCGCTAGCAGCACCAATACCTGTTTGGTTTTCATTATAAGATTATTTTACCGCAATTCGTTTCGTTTACCAGCGCACCCTTACTACTCCCAAGATTCGTCTTGTAATGGCAGCTTGGTACACGTCTCAGGCAGGTGAAGTGATCGATGAGTCGATAGCGTAACATAAGCCACTTCTAGTTACAACTTAGGTAGTCTGCCCGTCAGTCGCCATGGCACCAATTCCAACGTGTACAAAAGAAACCAATGTTAAATCGGTAGTCTTTAAAGCTTGCTTTCCACCGACTGCTGATGAGAAAATGGGTGGGGTGTAACATCCGTTTGCGCGTCCATGACATCCTCCTTCACACGTGCCGTAGGTGTAAACTAGGTGTCCCACTATCCAGGTCAAAAATGACCCAAAATTATTATCTTCACATTGGTCTTCAGTTTCAAGCGCGTTAGCGACAATAAAACGCCTCACCATCATTGGGAACTATAAGAGCTGCCCCAGAGTGATGAAACTATCGTCACGCAGTTCACCAACTCACATTCAGACGGCACACTACCTTACCTCACAACATTCCTTTGCATAATACCGATCGGAAACACTCACCACGAAGAGCGTGAGGCAAGAAGGTGTCAGTTTTGGTATCTTTGAGGATCAGGTGATCATATCAAAGATGCGTGAATCTCAACAAATTCGTACTAATAAGATAGGCGGAAGAGATGACCTAACGCGGAATCTTGTGACACCGTTGCAGTGAAGCGATAAAGGAAAGAGATAGGGAGGTGGTGAGTTTGAGAGATAGAACTGGCGATCGTCAAGTAGGTCGATAAACAGATAACTCGATCATTAGGCAGGCGACTCTACGAAGAGAAAAAGTAACAGATCCCCGTCTTTGCTCGCCTCTCTACTCGAATTCTACTAACCAAATAAACAATCCACGAAAATGCGCATTTTCCTTTTAAAACTAAAACTCGACAACCAACTATTAGCTTCTTGGCAAGAGGTTAATGCGGTTGCGAATAATTACTGCTACGACTGAAGAAGGGAGAAGAACCAATTAGAGGTCACCACATCATTGTAGCAGCGAGGATGCGAACGCCGAGATGATTGGTGCGTTGCCTTTGGGGCAGTTAACGTAACCTTGCACCTTGACTAAACGCCCCAGCTATGAGCGTTTTAGAAGCTGTCATCCCAAGAAGCCTTTTGTGATGACGATAAATGCACAAAGTTTGATGGTTTTGATAAAAGTACTAAACAGAGTTCGATTTGAACAATGTAGTGTCGTTTGCATCATTTGTTCTCGACTTCATAGACGCAATAATAACTGCCGAATGACCTAACAAAATGGCTGGCAGACTTATTAAATCAGATTTGGTCAAATCTAAAACGGTACACAGGTTTCAGAATAAAAGATGACTTTCTTCAGATTTGGAAGACAACATGAAAGGAGTACAAGAGCGACAAGCTTTCCAGTCATAAGTGTGCTTGCTGAGACATGCCCAGTTGATGCACCAATGCGTGGTGCATTAACTACCGATATGAATTGGAGTTAAAACCGTTAAATTGGAGGCAGGAATTACATTTCACTGCGGATAGTTGCACGTGATACGACGCGATCAATGCACCACGCTTTTCAACATCCAGTATGCTTCCTCGACTAGCAGCAGCGCCATAATGTTAAGGTACGAGGAACTAAATGTTGAAGTTCTGCGATAAGGTTACCAATCAAATCAGCGGATCGACGCCCAGTTTAATAGTGATTCGGGCCGCACACCAAAGCACTGCTTGCAGCAGAATATTTACGACTTCAGCTTGTGTTTGTTCGAATCACGCTTGCTAATGCTGCGGAGGATGCGGTTAAATCTTTTGGTGGAAAAGAGCGTACTCAAGTACCCTTGCAGAAGCTGCTGCGACTGTATCCGCACTAGACCCCACAAGCACGGCCGATTTCGCCTAAATAAATGGTGGCGCAAAATTTAATGACACAGATGTCACGATGCGATTGTAAAATGACGTAAAGAAGGGGAAGTTAAATCCAAACACACTCAAGCAATTCACTAGGTGATTTTTGAAGGAAGGCCTAATTATTACCGAAGCTAATCTGGTGCAACGATAAAGCAAACAACTTCATATACATCCCCGATTCCGCATCATCATAAAGGCTAGGATGGTCAGGTATTTTGGCATATTCTTCTTGCTTCTTTTAACAACTCACACCTCTTTATATGATGTCTCACCTCTACTGTGATCAGTGGAAAGCACTGCATAGCTGCAGACAAAAAAACACACTAAACGACGACCTTAAAATGACCAAAATCTAATTCACGAAGAAGCAAAGTTATTTTAAGAAAAGTTGTCCAAAGGGCAAATCTGTACAAATTTTAGCGCAACTATATTTAGAATACTGTGTAAAAGCAGGCGCATGTTTGCTCACAGTTGGTGTTTAAAAATTTATAAGAGCAACTTTTAATTGCAATTATAAATGCAATTATTCAAAACAGAACAAATGTTTATATAAGGATGCTAAATCGTTAAACAATAATGTGAAACAACAATTTAAAGTAATGAAAAGGAAAACAAAACAATGCATGTCAATGTGGCATCCCGACGCACTCTGTAAGACAAAAGGAGATATAGTTGTAATACTTCGTATGTTCGGACTGCCGGTTTCGGTCTCAGCTCCACCCCCTCTGCATAGCGAATACATATTCTGCCCTGGTATTGTGCATTCTCTTACCCTCAAGGGAGTCTCAGGATGCTACAATAATAGCCAGGCTGAATTCCTGCACTTGGCTTACAGAAAAGGATTGGGACTTTTGGCGCAGATTAGGGTTTAAACCAGTGGGTCAATGCGAATTGGTCAACCAAGTGCGCATTACGTAGGCTGAGCCTTAACTAACCTCCCGCGTTGATCATCACAACGCATCCAGAATTGAAATGGAAACACCCACTAGCGATTCGTTCCGGTCACCGAACGTCATGCCGCTAAAGAGACAGCTTACCAAATCGCCACCTATGCATCATAGTGCTTTGAGAGATTTGGAAATTCACCCGATTTCAAATTGGGTTTAGGGATGCGAAATTTTGCTGACTATTACGCGCGTCTACAGCTAGGTGCTAGAAGATGCACCTGAAGTCATATTTACGAAACAGAGTATGGAATCTAACACAGTTCTATAGGAATAGGGTCTCACCCACGTTCACATTGTCGGAGTCCCTACGCAGGTGTGGTAAGGAAATTCGATAGCAAATTGTATCACGCTTCACGGCTAGTTTCACTTCGGCTGTTAATAGCCTGATGGCAGAACATGAATGTTGGATGGCTGCCGAAGTTAGACGACGTCGTTTGCAGTCATTATTTTATGGGTCGTCAGTGGTTCACCCATTCGTAACGTATACACTCCTTCTGCCTTAACAGTAGAAATCAGGATTGATTACCTTTAAGATAGGATTCGCTCTCCGCTACCATCAGTGTGGTATCCCTACACTTCCTTGAAGAGAGAAGACATGATATTAGGACAGAGCATCTGTATTTTAAGTTGGAACAGGATGAGCTACATTCGCAGCCCCGTGCCGCAGGAGAAACCTAATTGCATCGAAGCAGGTAGGTGCATAGCACTACTCTCCCCTTGGGCCTCTGCTGCCTTTTATTTATTCCAAAGCAATAAATATGCTACAATAGACCTAGTCCGTTCGGTCTCGGAGTAGCCGGAAAGGAAGCGGGATAAACAAGAAAAGCGCCACATTTATCAAAATAGTATGTTTTATGGACGTATGCAACAGTAATTGCACAAAAATGTTTAAAGAACAACGTTTGGCAACTTTGTAAGCAGCGTGTTCTCCGTTTATCCTCTCCACTTAGTCCTTTATAGCCTTTCAACAAACAGGACGATTTTATTGACTCAGGTTGATTAATTGCAGTCATTAAGAACTGGTACGGATTTGGAGATCGGGATACTAAGGCCCTCCTTTCTTTCAAGCATTCTAAACTGCTCGTCCATCGCAAGATTTCCTTTGCTTGCTTGCTGTTAGACCCGATGGTACATTCAAAACAGCATAAGGATTACATAGTCTTCTCCCCTTTACCGACACTGTCCAGTGCCACACTTATTAGCTGTCCTTAAAGTTACCACGTGTGATTTTCTACCTTTATCAGAGCATAAACCTCACTTTCGTGTCCGACTGGTGGTGTACCCTTGTAAGGTCACATCCTGTTGTGGTGAATGGATATTAGCTGGGTTCGGCGTTACGCACTGTAGACAAGGTAGTACGTGAGTACGGGAATCTTCACTACTCAAAGCGCGTCTTTGCTTTAAGGGAGGCGGAATTCACGGTACGGCTTGTAGTTTCGTATGAGGTTGCCTTCTCGTAGGCATTGGTCTTGCTCAGTCTGATGTAAGACATTTATAAGGATCTCTGTGCGATGCCGAGAGCTCTCTTTGATGGTTGCGTATTCAATGCTTGTTGGGAAGGGATCGAAAGACAATTCACCTTTAAAGTCTGCAAGCATCCTGTATGAGAGGAGATCACGCCTTCGGCTTAAATCTCAGCCTTCAGATCACGCAGCTTTAATGAATGTGTTTAGTAGCCCGACCAGTACTTGGTTCATTCTTTTACTTGTCTGATGTGATTTAGGTCCTAAGAACTAATCGTGAATGCACAACAAAAGTGAATTTACAGTAGGTGCAATTTATAGTACAAAATCTGACCGTCTGTTCTCCATCCCCTTAAGTCGGGCACGCTTTGCATTTTTTGCATTTAAAGTTGAGCAATGAACGATCTTCATTAACATTCCATGATTTGGTAGAGAGGGGAACACACACTCTTATGTCATTTATGGAACTGATATAAACCGCCCTTAACGCATGTATGAAGCAGTCTTTGGTGACTTTCAAATGACTCCTATATTAGTTTCTAACTTCTGCCGCTACTACTTCAGCTACGTTCCTCTTCATGGCATCGTTGCGTCTCTCCGCACTGTTTACTAGGTGTTTCGGTAGCAGTGTTGCTCATTGTGCAAGGAGTTTCAGCATGGCTACAGATATCGCATTTGTAGCGAATGCAGCCTCATCGAAGTAGCAATACTGAAACAATGTGGAAGTTAATTGCTGTTAATGACTTCGATATCTGACGACTCATTGGCAGTGCAATTCAGTTGTGGGTGTGCCTTTCGCTTGTGCTTAGTCTTCTATAGTACGGAAAACCAAGCATCCCCTCCACGCCTTCCGCCTCTTGATTGGCACCTTACAGTCTATCATCTTTTATTGTTGATGTTCGACACTCTTCTACTCGAATATTCATGGAATAACGATTCGCATTTCGATGCTTTCATTCTGTGTGACTCGGATTGTTTTCTCAGAGCAAATGTGTTGACGCACTCTGCAGCAATGTAGCCGCCTACAAGAATGCGTGGATAGATTGGTCGTAGAACGGTATGTTTTACCATATTGTGGCGAAATTTCAAGTACTCTGGCTAATGCCGCATAACTGGTCATGACAATCCCTTTCTTACTTATTTTCCTCCACCGAAAGAAAGGTTGGTTTGTGCAATACGGGCCTACTTGGGTATTAGAAAGTAGTCAGCATAAGCAGTATCGTGACTCGTGTCTATCCCGTCGTCTTGACGAGTAAGGTTGCACACTTTAATACCTTAAAGGCACCTCGTCGCAAAGCCAAATTTGATCTGCTTTTAGCAAATTCTTTTTCCAAATTCATTATCCTCTATACATTTTAACAAGCAATGTCAGAGCAAAGCCTTGCATCCTTCACTCGCGCCATACTATTTTGTCTCTTAAAAGCACGCCTTCACTTCTTATTTAGCCCTCCATAAACGTATTTCAGCATTCTCTGCAAAACACCATTACAAACCAATGTCCAACAAAGTAGCCACTTATGATTTTTCAATCCTTTAAAGCATTTGACCATGGTTTGGTCAAATCAATGCAGAATTCTATATGATATTCTATTATGAGTTGTTCTTTGTTAGCTAAAACGTAACCATTCGCTTAAGCAGCATAAAATACAAAAGGGGTTAAATAACAATACAGAAAACAGGGCAAAGTTCCTTAGACAGATTAACAAAATCCATTCTAGCATCGTCTTTTGTAGTGATGCACTTCTTCATCCCTCCCTCGGAAACGTAGAAATAAAGCGAAACAGTCGAGCCTTCATACGGATTCTTATTGTCTCCACGCAATTAGTAATATGATGGCAAAAGAAGTAGATAAATAGAAGATACTTGAAGTAAAATCAGGAAACACGTCTAAATTTGCATTCATGCCAAGCTTGGATATGTAAATTACTTGTCGTATTTGACTGTCCACATCTGTCTGTAAAATATTGCAATGCTTCTCCTAAAATTACTGTCCGCTGACATGCTGCACAGGTTCTTCTAGAGAAAGACGCTAAGAATTTAAATAGTTCGCAAATATGTTTCCGGTCATTTGACTTTTGTCGCAATGCTAAGTCACACTTTCCACCACCACCAATATTGCAGTATTACATCATGCAACGCACTCAGAATATGATCAAATCTAATAGTTTAAGATTGCTAACGGTGCAAACATGTTTTCTCGGTTTTTCGTAAGAGATTCTATGCTAGAACTTCCATCGCTCCTGCTCATACAAATTCCAACATTGTAATGATTCATTTGCACGATGCCGTATAGTGGGTCACTCTACAACAGATGCAGCGTCTGTGCGTTAACGAAGAAAGGAGGGTTGGAGGGACGAGCCGCTATCAGATCCCGGCATATGTCGCGATTAAATATTACGCTAATCGCATCGCTATATGATCATCATTGCAAATCTATACAAACCAAGCAGCAGCAATCGTCGACAAAATTCAAAATCATCAAAATCGGCTTATGCACATGGAGCATCTCCGTCGTCCGCTAACTTTGTGTGGATGTCCCCTAATGCTTACTATGTCTGCAGCTCATTACTTTTGATTCTGCCAGCTACCTCACCACAGTGAGCTCGTAAAGCCGGTTGCGCTGATTTACAGCTGACGATGTTCGTTTGCTCTCTTTCTGTTAAAAATTAACCTTGAGAGCAAACTGGCATATGGTCATAACGTATGGAGTTAATTGTAGGCAAAGATTTGTTGTGATGGTAGGGTAAATCCACCAAAGACATCAAAACAAGAAAAACGTGTGAGTTAAATGTAAAGGTTTGGCTGCATAAATCAAAACAAATTTGTCTGGCGTGCGCCCCATTGTTGAAAATGCATGAAAAGGTATCGAAAAACATCATAATTTTTGATTGTTCCATGCATGTCCTAAGAAGCTCATTTAATGTGCAATTGCTAAAGGGCATGGAAGAAGGTCGCCCAAATGAAATAGCTAAAGAGATGGTGAATAGCCGAGTCGCCAGATAAGGTCTCACAAGATGAAAGTTTGCATGTTGACAACTAAGGAACAGACCATTTCATTCAAATCACACATTCCGATTTGGCGCGAAACCAAAAAAAATAAATCAAAATAATTATACAAAAGTGGAAAGTCATTTGTAGGTGAAGAATGAAAGCAAAAGTTGGCCAACGGTTTTCCCACTGCCACGAGAGAGGCATTCCGTCAGTTCACTCTTCTCCCTATCTGCGTAACTTAGTGACTCAGACACCTCTCTTCCGTAGATCGCTATGCGTACTTCATTCCGTGTACTGTAGTAAGCGTCCTACCTCCGTGTCTGCAGCTACATCTTCTGTGATGGTTGGAACATAAAGCAGCAGAGTAGGAACATGACCCACCACGAAAAGCCATGTATTAGCGAAAAGAAACCCATTTATGCCACTAGAGGTGGAAGAAGACCGAGCAAGGCATCGTCGTGCTTGCAATCGATTATGCAGAGGAGCAACAGCAGCACCACTAGCAAGAGCTGTTAGCCATTATGTCTAACATTCGACAGTGGAAGAACAATAAATTGATAGAGTGTGCACAGATATAAGAGCGATATGCCAGGGAGTGAATGAGTGGGTGGCTTTGAAACGCATCAAGGTGGCAGATGCTTGTTGAGAAACTTAGCAGTTCCCAGTAGGCTGACACATACCGTTTGGGCACGCTAGCAAAGACTGTAAGTTGATGAACAAAGTTTGCTCTAAGATGCGTCGTTTTGTTAGAAGATATTACCAAACGAAGCATTCCCGTCCAATTGTCAATGCTCATGACCTAAAGATACCTTAAAACGTCAAATCTGCAGATTTAGTCTGATTGAAAGTCAAAGTCGGTGCGTCATTTGACCATTCTTGCGCCCCCGTAAAGCCTTTCCGCCTTAGTAATGCTGGTATTGGCTTCTTCACACTGCCATTACCATTGCACAGACGCGTTGAGGACAAAGAGATGCTAATGACACCTAGCTGCGTACAATGACACTAGTGCCATTGTAGTGCTCCTGCTGACCGGCACGTTATGTCGTTGAAATTTTGCCGACTGGTAATCGAACGAATAGTTTGAGCTTTCCTGCCATTAGGTATTTAAGTGCTAGCTGCTCATGTGACCCATGAGTTGGCATATAGTCCTCCAGTCTAATACTAGTTTACACGCACCCAAATAGCTGTCATTGTCTATGCAATCCCGATAGGTCATGCGAGCAAACCTTGAGGTACACAATTCGAATTGGGTCATAAGGAGAATACTGAATGCAAAATGATCAGGATTAACTCTACTGATAAGTGAGTAGATAATGCTCAACAGATAATTGCTGTCTTCTTCAACCGTTCAGGACCTATCGTCAGCCCAAATATCGATTCTATTTCGTCTTTCTAAATGACCTTTTTAGACAGTAAAGTGTGCCTAGAAACTATAGCTCCCATCCGCTTCTCCCGTCTGCAATGTTTATCGCTTCGTACCGATGGACCCAGATCTTAATCATCCCCGCAGTGAGACTGATCCTGATTAATGAATGCAGATGGCTAAATTGTTTGGCGTAGACTACCCGGTGCCAATGCAAAATGACGCAGGGAAATCATTAAGTCGGGAATAGCAGCAGAATATCTACTGTGAAGCTTGAAGAAGGGTACAAAGAAACAAACTAAAATGTGGATCACAAAATACCATCAAAGCATACAAAAATATGCGAATGTTGCACTTTTATAGAAAGAAAGGTGAATGATTTGCACTCGTTTCATTTAGGACCACATGGGTGATCTAGGATAGCAATGAACTCCAAGAGGCGATCTTTACTGTGCATTCATCAAAGGAGTTATGTGAGACAGCCACACAAGGACATTCGATTGACACCGCTGGTTTGCGTATAGTGGACACAAGTGTAAGGAGAGAATGCAAATGTATTTTGTTTGGAATATTAGGAGCCATCGCAGACGTAACTGCTGGGACACGTTGAAAAATCGAAACCCATGATGGTCAGCGTGTAGTCATCTGTGCTAGACATGGTTTCATCTACTTTCGATGGATTTGCGTAGTCTATGCGTGTCCATCTTTCTTCTTGCATTAAGTCGGGATAATCAGCGTCAAAGTAAACTGGAGTGCAGTCAGGCACTGTTGATGTCCCCTGCTCCGAAGGCCAACTTTCCATTCTCACAGTTGAATTGAACTTCTCCTACCTAAGGAATGCAAATCAAAGGAATCAAACTGCTAAATCGATCTTCCATCAGATGCTGCAACTTAGAACCTAAAGTGGTAAAGGCAGCACGCCCTGCTCTTGAAGCTGTGAGAAGCATAGAGATCTAGTGCCTTTCTTAAAATGCAGTCAAGAAACACATTCCGTAAAGTTGTAAGACGATCATAGAGAGGGAGGGACCATGCAATACTGGACGATACAAATATAATTACTAAGGAGGGCATTGAATTCCTAAACAGTGTTTCTCAAAATGCAACTGCTAAGATTCTGTGATGATTAAATGAAAGTGACTTACAACGGGTGTCCGCGATTTTCGCTGACCTAAATTTTAATTCCACACTTATATAGACACTCTAGATCCAAACCCATTGGTTAGCTATTATTAGGTGCACCATAAATAGGTTCTCACCCACCCTCTCTCCATTGGCTATTTTTAGACCCGTTGACAGTAAACAATGAAACCGTAAACATTGAGCGGTCATGTCGCTGCTATTTTTGCATTCGCTGAAAATAGGTGTGTAAACTCGGACAAATTCGCCACTGTCGGAACTAGGTTAATTAAAGCTCAGTGCATTCATTTCAGTTGTATTAGTAAACGTCGCATTAAGTTTATGCGCATTGTTGCTGATTTAGCTTGCACGCACTTGTGACATACACTTGGAATATCCAGAATCCTGTAAGCTCGAGACGCATGCCTATTAGTGATTGGGCACCTAAGGGTGCTGAAGAATTATACGAAACTTATGCATGCATATCAAGTTTTATTAAGTAGATCAAGTTTTGATTGATCGAGTTGCGTTGCGCCAGCAAACCAAGCCACAAACACATTTAAAAATTCTAATGAAACCTGTAATTAGTGGCATGAAACATTAAAATGTAAAGCAAACTCACGTGATCGCTGTACAAGTTCGTGATTAGCCTCCTTTTGGTTACTGTGTTGCAACCTTAGCGCTACTGCCTTTGGCATCCATCAGTTATTTTTATACGTAACAC
The DNA here is from genome assembly GCA_036345935.2 of Taenia hydatigena. NCBI lineage: Eukaryota > Metazoa > Platyhelminthes > Cestoda > Cyclophyllidea > Taeniidae > Taenia > Taenia hydatigena. Next base: position 9,740,309 of record JADWOT020000007.1, read on the forward strand.
GCGCCTTTTGCCATAAGCTATTTAGAGGCGGTGGTTAATAATAAGTGGTTGCGCAGCCTTTGGCAGTGCAACTGTAGTAACATAATAGAATTGCTTTGTTTGCGCGAATGCAAGGTGCGCATTTGAAAGAATAAGGGTCCAGGTGAGACCTAAGCCAGTGAGGTTGCATGATTTGACTCCTTGCATTAACATTCTAGGATCGGTAATAATGTTTCCACGCATTTAAACACAAGTTGCGTTGCACAACTTTTGAAACACGAAACTTGGATTCGCTTAGACTTTATCGTTGATGCTAAGTTTAGGCTTTGTCAGCGATTTACTGTTAGTTCAGTCCTGGACCTATGATTTGCTTAAGAACGGGTAGCATTTTTCACAAGCAGCAGATCTCTGGTAAAAGCAGCAATCCATCCAATAGTTATTATTAGCTCATGCACAGCATGCCGTTTTTTCTGGGACAAAATGTGGCCTCTGCCGAATCAAAGACTGCTTCATTGATCTCCTGTTGGATGCCTAGGACCAAGATTGTCTGCCTTGGCTTTATTTAAATTTATCCAGAACGGATAGTCTCCTTAGTTTAGATATTTAACTGTTCCTTCGAAGCCACCGACGACGGCTATGATATATCTGTTTTTATGCTCGAAATAAAATCTGCACACCCTTCATAGTTTAACAATGTGCGTCATGTGCACCGAAATCCGGAGCAATTATTCACCGAAGGGCTCGCTTGCGAGAACATGGTTAATGCTGCATATCACTTATGAAGCGATAGTAGCAAAAGAATGGGCGTTAGATTTGACATCCAATCAGCAATGCTAGCAATAGAATGCATACACTAGTTTTATTGATCACCGATCCGCCTTTTTTATCTACGTTGGATCACAACACGCATTGTTGGATTTAAAGTAGACCTTCTTTACACTTTGTTTGTCACAACACGCTGATAGCCGAACTAGCACATTGCTCTCCTTTCGAGTTGGAGAGCGAGGACTTGATTGTGATGCATGATTTCGCTCATTGTTCTCTACCATACTAAATATAATTTTTCGTGTTTCATTAGTTTATTAAAAGAAACACTTCCTAACTTCATTTTACGGCTGATCGATCGAAGTTTCTTTCCCCATTGTCATATCCTGTGCGAATTAAATGGAAAGTGAGTGGTTAAGGAAGGGCAAAGGCGTGCATTAACTGCAGAAGTTGGTAGGGGGAAAAGGAAGGACAGATTTGTTGTGAAGTCCTTGGGAATGCTATAATGCTGACCCAGACACTTAATCGCAAAAGGGGTCCTTTCTACTTTTTTGCTAAAAACTGCAAAACATCACCACACGTCCGTTTGCCGCATCACCCACTCGTCTTGCCACCATAAGCTAACCTTGTGCCTCTAAAACGTGCGTTAGGTTACAAGGCGATGTTCTTTCATGGGCTATGTTGCAGATTATTTAGGTTATAGTTGGAAAAGGAAAATCTTTCGACTACAAAATAAATAACATCTGCCGTTTACAGCATGGTAAAAGTGACTTTGCTAATTATAATCGAAACAGAACAAGAGGCGGGCCATCTATCGAGTTTATGGTCTTTGATCCGTAAATTCAGCACTCCTTTGGTTTTTATTTTGTGTTATTTTAGGCAAATTAAGGTTGAAACAATGTTTGTTTTTTTTGTTTGACCATGAAAAGTAGGTCTGGATATCAAGTTTATGGTAAGCACTCTCCTTTCATTGAACAGCACTTTAAACCGTGCTTGATGGGCCTCTTTAGAGAGCTACAGTACTGGTGAACGTGAGCGTTGTCTCCGACTTTTGTCAAGCATGCCGACTCGGACGTTCGAGTTTCGCAAATGACCATTTATGGCTCTGCATCAAAGAGGCCTTTGTTACATGTGCAAGCATAATCTGCTGACTCAAAACTGTCACTTTCGGTGTCCCTTTATTCATCACAGATTTGGACCAAGACTAAGCTGACCATATTTGGCCATGCGTATTGCCACGCGTGCAAAGGTTCTCTCGATGTGTTTCGCCAATCAGCCAGATTCTTTGTCCTAGAAAATTGAAGCGCTTATTGACACGATCATCATACAGGAACACTTGGGCATTATTTCGTTTACATTACTTATGTCTCACTTAGAAATCTGGTCACTCAATAAACACATTTCACAACTGTTTCATTAACTTAGCACCACTTTTAACGCTCTCCAACCATCAATCGTAAGTAAGATGGGCAAAGATTGCATTGCGCTATGCGACAATCATAAATTACTTTGCATGTGGATACGCCATGACTGTGCTTCGTGAGCGCTATGTTCCTCTTTTTCATTACACGACAGCTTTGATGCAGTCAGGGGTTATGCGTAAAGGGAGGAGATAAAGGGAAATGGAGAGCGCGCAAATTTTCACAGAACACAAATGACCTTACGTGACACGATACCCACCCAAACCCCAAGACATGTGCGATGAAAAGAAGAGGTTTTGACGAATCGTATCTCTTCAACTCCATTTCGACGAATTTAAATCCAAACACATTTCGTTTGGTTCCTGAACAATAATGCGAAACATTTAATTAGAAATTGCTTTTGTGACTGGTTCCCAAGCCATTTATATCTGATTGGATGCAATTACAAAGGTGTAAATCACAGGGAGTCTAACTTTCCTTTTCTTTCATATGCTTGCTATCAAAGTAAACAGCTTTACAGGTGTCAAAAGCGCTTGAATTCTCCTGTTGCTATCAATGCAAGTGTAATGTATTTATTATCAATTATGCCTATACAGATGTTACAATGCAGACGAAATTTGGTATTTAAATGCCTTCTCCAGAAAAAAAGCCTTAGTACTAAGATACTTGTGTTTTTGATGTCTAACGTAGTCAGGGATCCTTAAAATCCATTCTCGAGGGACCAAATGCAGTGCATTGCCATAAGTGTGCGGCGAGGATAAGAAAATTCGCGCCGATTTTCCCCACACGTTTAGGCGGCAAAACAAGGCGTCAACGCTCCGTTTCATTCATGCAATGATTTGGTTTCTAAAAACAGTTTAAAGTTTTGCAGCTGTCGCCAAAAATTGGACCAGATCCCATTTGTTCTATTTCCATTGGTATTGGTAGCAAGAGCACCTAGAAGTCTTCTAACACCCCTCAATTTAAGCAGATTTTTTTACAATTCTGATCCAAGCTTGACAGCTGAATTAAATAATTGTCGCCAAAATATTTACTTTTGCTTTTAAACTTGCTAAATGTGGGAAACTTTGTAGCAGTAATTTGTGGCGGTCGAGAGGAATTGGTAGTGGCAATAAATTAGGGCAACTTGAGTTGGGACTTCAAAACTAAGAGGGTTTATCCTTCTAGGCTTATTGATTGCTAAGCAGCAGCCCTTAAGACTTCGCTTGTCAGTTTGTGGGCATTTACATAATTTAGCAGATAGCCATCTGTGACTTGCTCAATTAATTTAATTGTAACAGGTTTTGTCTATTTATGCGTTTGGAATGATGCAACCTAAACACCTTCAATCCCTAAGAAAACAGTATTTACTCAAAACACAAGGCAAATAGTTAATAATACTAAAAAGTAGGGACGCGCAGAAGCATGTCTGAGTGCTCTGTAGCCAGCTTTCCTTCGTAATCGGTAACAATGGCAAAGCTGCCACCTCCTCTTACATGTGCAGACGATAGGGAAGATTAAAAAGTATATGCAAGCAGTTTTGAAAGTTAACCAGGAAAAAACTTACAGTTAAATAGTGATACATTTTGCTACTGATTAAATTGCGAATCCAGCGTGAATTTGTGGACACAGCGTAATTCCTGAGGATAGAGACTTTCTTCTTACAAGCGCTGAGCAGTCGGTATGAAATGACTTGCGCTGAGAAGGCCGCAACTGAGGGTCCAAATTTGATGCTACGGAGGATGTTCATTTACATCCTCAGACCCATCCCCTCATCAAATAAGCTAGTGACTAATCAGTTTCGTCATCAGACAAGTAAACCGCTCCCAGCCAATCACCACTGAGTGCGCTCTTTTTACAAAGAATATCATTTCTTGTTTAGATGCGCATAAAATCGAGCAAGGTACTGCGTACGATTCTAGCTTATAGATTTAGTGCAGCTAACTTTGTATCGTAACTCCCCACTGCTGTTACAGGACGATTGCGGTTTATTTACACTCCTTAGGGAGTGGAGTCATGACAAGCACTTATTTCCAGCATTGTGGCACCATTTTGAGACGCAACAATCCCATATAATTGCTATGGGACTTGTTACGATAGCACAGATTTCTGTTTAGAATTATCGAGAGAGTTGAACTGAGTAATAGCGTTGAGCGTGCGAGTGCAGGTTATGTTCGAGCTAAGCGTCGAAAAGGTATATTAGCAATTGTTTTTTCACTGCTGCCTAAGTTTACTACTTGGACCACATTGGATAAGGCACAGTAATGAAATTGGCATAGAATTCGTTCAATCGTATACCCGTCTGCTTATAACGATGATGTGATGCTGAGTGTCTCAATTAAGCATTCCTCAGATGCGCCAAAGGAAGATGGCGCCCTGTAGTTGTCTGCATTACCAGTGAAGGGAAGACAAAATCTATCAATGCGCAATGGCCTTCCTATTATTCAGCAAACACTGAGCCCACCTGTACGCGGTAGTGCAAAGAAAAAAGTTTTGTCTCCTTATGTTTGTGCATTATCAGCTTGATATGTCCGTCATGGACTGCAAAAGTCGATTCCACAGCCACCGTAAGGAGATTAGTTATTGCTTGCTCAAAAGCAGCGGCAGCCATTTAATGTACAAATGGGTTGAATCACTTCTGTTTAGGTTGCTCGCAAAACTAAGTTGATATAAGATCTTTTAACAAGAGACAAATAATAGAGTCAAGTTTACTCGAGTCGATAAGCCTGAATTTGCCACCGGAATAAATCTGATAAATTGTGATCTTAAAGGGCAGCGACGACGCTTACATTGAATGAATAATTAGAGATAATTTAAAGTCAATCAATGAGTGATTTTGAAAGGAATGGCTGACTGCATTGAGGTATCTTTGCAGGTGTGGGTGAGTAATCGAAAGCATATTGTTTGATCAAATTGGGAACAAATGAGGAATGATGGATCTATTAAGATGAATAGAATGCAAGCAAAGTACGTACGAACTGAGAGTGGAGTGAGGATGTAAGTTCGTAACGGCAAATTCAAATTGGGACGCAGATCCAAAGTATGTAAAAGAATGTCCAGGAGAGGGATTTTGTGCAGTTTGAGACATGACTGACACCATTTTAGATTTAAAAGTAACGGTCTCCATGCATCGTCTGAATAAGCTCTAACTACTTCATTAATTATTTTCCCGCAACAGGAAACTTCGTGGCAAGTTATTCGATAATTCGGTAAGAAACTGACGAGTAACGTTTCTTTCGATGCCTGTCTTATTTGTGTGTTTTGCCAATTCGAATATTGCCGAATTGTCGATGTTACTTGCCAAAACGAATTTCCAAAGCGCATACCTAAGCACTGCTCCTTTCTTCTTTAACCAGTTACGTGCAATTAGATTCCACACTTATGGGCACATTTTCCCAAATTTTTAGGTACACGTCACCGAGCATATCTTTTCACAAATTTCTGTATGCATCTACAAGCGCTGGACTAAGCATCGATTTTGAACATTTGTGCGGGTGTCAGATCCATGGCAAGCACACGTCGCGTAGTAGATGCGTAAGGTCCGCGACAAACTGCCCGATGTGCTAAATCGAGCGATCGCGATTAACATGTGCGTGTGTGTTGGTCCTCGCTAATGGCGTTGAACTATATTCACATCACCTGTCTTGGTTAAGGAAGAAATAAGCGAGCATTATGCTGCCGATCATCCGTTTAACTGGGTTAGAATAAGTTGTATCGACGCCATTTTTAATTTGCCTGATGTCACTGAATTTAATATGTCTATTGCATAAATTAAAAAATAATTAAGCAACAAAATTGTTAGCATATTTAACCGTTTATTAAGCGATCGCGTGACCACTGTTAGGCATCAGACGAATTGAGATAGAGAAGCTCACGAAGTGTGTTACGGTATTCATTTGACGGATCTAGTAATTCTTGGAAAGGCAGTAGGAATTGCCAAGCGCAACTGGCTGTGAGTCATTCACTTCGGATGGCTTGCGAGCTATTTTTAAGGGCGAGTGTGACATCGGTTAAATTTGTCAGTGCTTGAGCACTTGATCTACTCACTCAATCCATATGATTAGTTGAGCTTGTACGTGCACAGCATAATACAGTTACTTGGGTGCGTACAATTCCTCAGAATTAAGCCATCAAACACCTTTTTCTGTGTTATTTTGAGTGATATGCTTTCATTTCGCTACCCTTTGTTTACTTTTAACGTGTGTTCACTAGTAAAGCTAACTTATGCGCCTGGCCACCAGGGTGGCTATATTCGCCTCGAAGGAATACACATTGCAATTGTTGCGTAATAGAACAAGGCGACATGCAATCGTTTTCCTCATTCGCCTGCATTCGTGAACATTTATAAATGATACCACTGAAAAGAATAGCATAGGGCTGCGCTAGAGACTGTTCTAAGCGCTAATTCTCTCCAAAGGCTTGCGGATAAAACTTGCAAATTGATGCTCCTCTCAGTACATGTGCGTCTACAAACAGAGACACCGCCTAACAAACGCAACTTTACCAGCAGTCAGAAGGCAGCTAATATGTCCCGTTAAATTGTGTTGCTTCTTTGGCTTGCAGAAACTTCAAACTGACTATATTAATGCAGCTGATAGCAGACTTCATCCGCAATCGAGCCCTTAAATACACAGTGCTCCAAAGGTACGTCAGATAATCATTTTACCGAACAAGTTTTGGCTACTCCATCGTAAACCTCAGAACGGTAGTGGTGACAGTGGTGTTTCCATTTTCAATGAGAATATCGAATCATAACTTCTCAAGCTCTGCTGCTTCAATTTTAAGTATCTAACAAACGAGAATCAGATAGGCGTTGTGAGTAGTCAGCACTCTGAGTGGGCAGTAGCAGAGAAAACTGTGACAACATCAAGGCGAGGTCAACTCGATTCCCTCATCACTAAAGGCATCAATTATTGAATCCATGACATCACCACCCCGCAATCAATCGATGCCAACATCTCTTGCTAACGGTAGGTTTTGGAGTCTCCACCAGCCTCTCTATATTTCTATTTCTTTTTTTCTTTGCTTACTGAATTTAATGCCATCTCTTTCCCTTCGTTCATTTCTGTTACTAAAGATTGCAAACTTTTTACTGTATAGGGCCGACTCGACCCGAAATATCAAATTATTGGTGCACCTATAATAACATCAAAGGTGTGTGAAGTCATTGGATCTTTGAATGTGATGAATCTGTGCCTCGTTGACCCAGATCGGTGGAGATCCTTTTAACAATGCGTATTTCCAGTGTCATATGCCAACACATTCGGCCATGGATCAAGCTAGACATGTATTCCTGTAAGCTACTCCTCCCACAGGCTTCATCAGCTCCTCTTTGAAATATTGGTAAACTGCAATTGTTACAAATGAGAGGCCTTGAACACTCCATGAGATTGCGTCTGCATTGTTTGTGCAATCGGAATCAATTTCTTCTTTAGTCGGGTCGTATCGTTGATTAATAACTTTATAAATGAGCAAACGATGTCTGTTCATTAGTAAGCTTTTCATTAGTTTAGAAAATAGTGCTGCGCAATGCATTAAGTTTGCCCTTTAGCATATAACCTCTATATTCTGGGGCAGTAGAAAAAACAATATATGTGGGTCTGCGACCTCGAAATTCGATGCTAGTCAGCGTGCCCCATATGACATCTAGTGGCTTCACAAGCATTGCGAGGATAAGTTGATGAAGGCTGTGGGAGAAGTGTTTGACACAGATGCTTGTTCAGCCAGACACATTGCCTTACGTGTTCATAAATAACAGTGGAAATTGGCCGCGCTGAAGCAAACCACCTGCAAGCTCGGCCTCGAAACCATTCGTTCACATGCTGTCTAGCTTGCTCGATTCGAAGCATTGACCCTTTTGCTGCTCTGTGTTGAATTCATTTGACATGTCGCCTGATACACTAACAGAGGAATCGTTTGAATAGGCTTATAAATTTCTACAAAAAGTTGCAATATTTACATAAAATCCGCCCTTCATATTGCATATTTTGAAGCCTAAAGTTGAGTATCATTGAAGAAAATGTAATGACCCCAATAAAAGCAGTGCCACCTACACTTATGAAACAGACTTGGATGGTCTGTTCTTTGAAGTCGTTTTTTGAATTGGCGAAGGAGAAGAAGAGTGCTCAGCACTTCTGTAACGGGTGAAATGTAGGCTTCTGACGAGCAGATGAATGCGTGGTGATTGTTCGGATGCCGTCATTCGACGGTGCAAAGGTCTTTGTTGGTAACTCAATCTCTTTAAGTACATCTTATAACTGTATTAATACAACGAATTGTCTTTCCCACTGCTGTCCTTATAGCATGATCGCTTTTGCTCATGGTATGTTTAGTCAGCAAAGGCATCTAAGTTAGTCGCATAAGAAACAATTAAACTTTGAATCCAAATCTTTAAACGCCCGTGATGCATGAGCAGAGGTAATGCGGACTTGTGAGTGCACTTCGAACAACAGGCAAGGAAAAGAGGTCGAAACTAGGTCGTAGTAACCTAGGAGAACATAACGCCACATACAAAAACGTGTCTATAGCATTGGGCAGGCGGTGTAACCCCCATTGCTTTCGTATGCCATAAATGAGGTCCTGCAATGTAATAAGTCATGAGGAAAAACTAAAGCAAAAATTTTTGCTGACACAAATAAATCGCCGATGCAGCAATGGTCTAAATGGACCTCCCTCCTACGTGCAGCATTCCGCCTTTCAAAACTGTTGCATTCAGGTAGATACAAGTACCACGGTTGTGTGCAATTCAGCAGCAGCAAAAGCATCGAATAGTGTTGATATTTTGTGATAGTGTCAACTGTAGCAGGAATAAAGTAACTGGTAAGGCGTTAGAGCTTAAATGCAACTGTTTCCATACCATGAGCAGGATCCTCCAAACTTATCGGACAAATGCACGTGCCTGAGTGACGGCTTGCGAAGTTGAGGGCTAAGGGAAGTGAAGTGTTTGCAAACAGAAAATTCTCCGCCATCATGCTCATCTCTAAGTATAACCTAATCAGCAACCAAGTGGCCGAATGATGCATTAAGTAAGATCTGACACCTTCAAAGAAGCCACAACTGCCAACTCGGTTTTCAGCCAAGTTGCTCTTTATGGGCCTAACCCGTCCATTTTATCGATAAGTGCTGGCGCAACGCAATTAGATTAATCAAAACTTGATCCACTTAATGGAACGGCTGATTGTTTCACCTTCTTGCGCACACTATCACTTGAAATGCATGCACAACTTTTACATAATTTTTTAGCGCCCTCAGATGCCCAATCACTAATAGGCATGCGTCTCGAGCTTACAGGATTCTGGATATTCCAAGTGTATGTCACAAGTGCGTGCAAGCTAAATCAGCAACAATGCGCATAAACTTAATGCGACGTTTACTAATACAACTGAAATGAATGCACTGAGCTTTAATTAACCTAGTTCCGACAGTGGCGAATTTGTCCGAGTTTACACACCTATTTTCAGCGAATGCAAAAATAGCAGCGACATGACCGCTCAATGTTTACGGTTTCATTGTTTACTGTCAACGGGTCTAAAAATAGCCAATGGAGAGAGGGTGGGTGAGAACCTATTTATGGTGCACCTAATAATAGCTAACCAATGGGTTTGGATCTAGAGTGTCTATATAAGTGTGGAATTAAAATTTAGGTCAGCGAAAATCGCGGACACCCGTTGTAAGTCACTTTCATTTAATCATCACAGAATCTTAGCAGTTGCATTTTGAGAAACACTGTTTAGGAATTCAATGCCCTCCTTAGTAATTATATTTGTATCGTCCAGTATTGCATGGTCCCTCCCTCTCTATGATCGTCTTACAACTTTACGGAATGTGTTTCTTGACTGCATTTTAAGAAAGGCACTAGATCTCTATGCTTCTCACAGCTTCAAGAGCAGGGCGTGCTGCCTTTACCACTTTAGGTTCTAAGTTGCAGCATCTGATGGAAGATCGATTTAGCAGTTTGATTCCTTTGATTTGCATTCCTTAGGTAGGAGAAGTTCAATTCAACTGTGAGAATGGAAAGTTGGCCTTCGGAGCAGGGGACATCAACAGTGCCTGACTGCACTCCAGTTTACTTTGACGCTGATTATCCCGACTTAATGCAAGAAGAAAGATGGACACGCATAGACTACGCAAATCCATCGAAAGTAGATGAAACCATGTCTAGCACAGATGACTACACGCTGACCATCATGGGTTTCGATTTTTCAACGTGTCCCAGCAGTTACGTCTGCGATGGCTCCTAATATTCCAAACAAAATACATTTGCATTCTCTCCTTACACTTGTGTCCACTATACGCAAACCAGCGGTGTCAATCGAATGTCCTTGTGTAGCTGTCTCACATAACTCCTTTGATGAATGCACAGTAAAGATCGCCTCTTGGAGTTCATTGCTATCCTAGATCACCCATGTGGTCCTAAATGAAACGAGTGCAAATCATTCACCTTTCTTTCTATAAAAGTGCAACATTCGCATATTTTTGTATGCTTTGATGGTATTTTGTGATCCACATTTTAGTTTGTTTCTTTGTACCCTTCTTCAAGCTTCACAGTAGATATTCTGCTGCTATTCCCGACTTAATGATTTCCCTGCGTCATTTTGCATTGGCACCGGGTAGTCTACGCCAAACAATTTAGCCATCTGCATTCATTAATCAGGATCAGTCTCACTGCGGGGATGATTAAGATCTGGGTCCATCGGTACGAAGCGATAAACATTGCAGACGGGAGAAGCGGATGGGAGCTATAGTTTCTAGGCACACTTTACTGTCTAAAAAGGTCATTTAGAAAGACGAAATAGAATCGATATTTGGGCTGACGATAGGTCCTGAACGGTTGAAGAAGACAGCAATTATCTGTTGAGCATTATCTACTCACTTATCAGTAGAGTTAATCCTGATCATTTTGCATTCAGTATTCTCCTTATGACCCAATTCGAATTGTGTACCTCAAGGTTTGCTCGCATGACCTATCGGGATTGCATAGACAATGACAGCTATTTGGGTGCGTGTAAACTAGTATTAGACTGGAGGACTATATGCCAACTCATGGGTCACATGAGCAGCTAGCACTTAAATACCTAATGGCAGGAAAGCTCAAACTATTCGTTCGATTACCAGTCGGCAAAATTTCAACGACATAACGTGCCGGTCAGCAGGAGCACTACAATGGCACTAGTGTCATTGTACGCAGCTAGGTGTCATTAGCATCTCTTTGTCCTCAACGCGTCTGTGCAATGGTAATGGCAGTGTGAAGAAGCCAATACCAGCATTACTAAGGCGGAAAGGCTTTACGGGGGCGCAAGAATGGTCAAATGACGCACCGACTTTGACTTTCAATCAGACTAAATCTGCAGATTTGACGTTTTAAGGTATCTTTAGGTCATGAGCATTGACAATTGGACGGGAATGCTTCGTTTGGTAATATCTTCTAACAAAACGACGCATCTTAGAGCAAACTTTGTTCATCAACTTACAGTCTTTGCTAGCGTGCCCAAACGGTATGTGTCAGCCTACTGGGAACTGCTAAGTTTCTCAACAAGCATCTGCCACCTTGATGCGTTTCAAAGCCACCCACTCATTCACTCCCTGGCATATCGCTCTTATATCTGTGCACACTCTATCAATTTATTGTTCTTCCACTGTCGAATGTTAGACATAATGGCTAACAGCTCTTGCTAGTGGTGCTGCTGTTGCTCCTCTGCATAATCGATTGCAAGCACGACGATGCCTTGCTCGGTCTTCTTCCACCTCTAGTGGCATAAATGGGTTTCTTTTCGCTAATACATGGCTTTTCGTGGTGGGTCATGTTCCTACTCTGCTGCTTTATGTTCCAACCATCACAGAAGATGTAGCTGCAGACACGGAGGTAGGACGCTTACTACAGTACACGGAATGAAGTACGCATAGCGATCTACGGAAGAGAGGTGTCTGAGTCACTAAGTTACGCAGATAGGGAGAAGAGTGAACTGACGGAATGCCTCTCTCGTGGCAGTGGGAAAACCGTTGGCCAACTTTTGCTTTCATTCTTCACCTACAAATGACTTTCCACTTTTGTATAATTATTTTGATTTATTTTTTTTGGTTTCGCGCCAAATCGGAATGTGTGATTTGAATGAAATGGTCTGTTCCTTAGTTGTCAACATGCAAACTTTCATCTTGTGAGACCTTATCTGGCGACTCGGCTATTCACCATCTCTTTAGCTATTTCATTTGGGCGACCTTCTTCCATGCCCTTTAGCAATTGCACATTAAATGAGCTTCTTAGGACATGCATGGAACAATCAAAAATTATGATGTTTTTCGATACCTTTTCATGCATTTTCAACAATGGGGCGCACGCCAGACAAATTTGTTTTGATTTATGCAGCCAAACCTTTACATTTAACTCACACGTTTTTCTTGTTTTGATGTCTTTGGTGGATTTACCCTACCATCACAACAAATCTTTGCCTACAATTAACTCCATACGTTATGACCATATGCCAGTTTGCTCTCAAGGTTAATTTTTAACAGAAAGAGAGCAAACGAACATCGTCAGCTGTAAATCAGCGCAACCGGCTTTACGAGCTCACTGTGGTGAGGTAGCTGGCAGAATCAAAAGTAATGAGCTGCAGACATAGTAAGCATTAGGGGACATCCACACAAAGTTAGCGGACGACGGAGATGCTCCATGTGCATAAGCCGATTTTGATGATTTTGAATTTTGTCGACGATTGCTGCTGCTTGGTTTGTATAGATTTGCAATGATGATCATATAGCGATGCGATTAGCGTAATATTTAATCGCGACATATGCCGGGATCTGATAGCGGCTCGTCCCTCCAACCCTCCTTTCTTCGTTAACGCACAGACGCTGCATCTGTTGTAGAGTGACCCACTATACGGCATCGTGCAAATGAATCATTACAATGTTGGAATTTGTATGAGCAGGAGCGATGGAAGTTCTAGCATAGAATCTCTTACGAAAAACCGAGAAAACATGTTTGCACCGTTAGCAATCTTAAACTATTAGATTTGATCATATTCTGAGTGCGTTGCATGATGTAATACTGCAATATTGGTGGTGGTGGAAAGTGTGACTTAGCATTGCGACAAAAGTCAAATGACCGGAAACATATTTGCGAACTATTTAAATTCTTAGCGTCTTTCTCTAGAAGAACCTGTGCAGCATGTCAGCGGACAGTAATTTTAGGAGAAGCATTGCAATATTTTACAGACAGATGTGGACAGTCAAATACGACAAGTAATTTACATATCCAAGCTTGGCATGAATGCAAATTTAGACGTGTTTCCTGATTTTACTTCAAGTATCTTCTATTTATCTACTTCTTTTGCCATCATATTACTAATTGCGTGGAGACAATAAGAATCCGTATGAAGGCTCGACTGTTTCGCTTTATTTCTACGTTTCCGAGGGAGGGATGAAGAAGTGCATCACTACAAAAGACGATGCTAGAATGGATTTTGTTAATCTGTCTAAGGAACTTTGCCCTGTTTTCTGTATTGTTATTTAACCCCTTTTGTATTTTATGCTGCTTAAGCGAATGGTTACGTTTTAGCTAACAAAGAACAACTCATAATAGAATATCATATAGAATTCTGCATTGATTTGACCAAACCATGGTCAAATGCTTTAAAGGATTGAAAAATCATAAGTGGCTACTTTGTTGGACATTGGTTTGTAATGGTGTTTTGCAGAGAATGCTGAAATACGTTTATGGAGGGCTAAATAAGAAGTGAAGGCGTGCTTTTAAGAGACAAAATAGTATGGCGCGAGTGAAGGATGCAAGGCTTTGCTCTGACATTGCTTGTTAAAATGTATAGAGGATAATGAATTTGGAAAAAGAATTTGCTAAAAGCAGATCAAATTTGGCTTTGCGACGAGGTGCCTTTAAGGTATTAAAGTGTGCAACCTTACTCGTCAAGACGACGGGATAGACACGAGTCACGATACTGCTTATGCTGACTACTTTCTAATACCCAAGTAGGCCCGTATTGCACAAACCAACCTTTCTTTCGGTGGAGGAAAATAAGTAAGAAAGGGATTGTCATGACCAGTTATGCGGCATTAGCCAGAGTACTTGAAATTTCGCCACAATATGGTAAAACATACCGTTCTACGACCAATCTATCCACGCATTCTTGTAGGCGGCTACATTGCTGCAGAGTGCGTCAACACATTTGCTCTGAGAAAACAATCCGAGTCACACAGAATGAAAGCATCGAAATGCGAATCGTTATTCCATGAATATTCGAGTAGAAGAGTGTCGAACATCAACAATAAAAGATGATAGACTGTAAGGTGCCAATCAAGAGGCGGAAGGCGTGGAGGGGATGCTTGGTTTTCCGTACTATAGAAGACTAAGCACAAGCGAAAGGCACACCCACAACTGAATTGCACTGCCAATGAGTCGTCAGATATCGAAGTCATTAACAGCAATTAACTTCCACATTGTTTCAGTATTGCTACTTCGATGAGGCTGCATTCGCTACAAATGCGATATCTGTAGCCATGCTGAAACTCCTTGCACAATGAGCAACACTGCTACCGAAACACCTAGTAAACAGTGCGGAGAGACGCAACGATGCCATGAAGAGGAACGTAGCTGAAGTAGTAGCGGCAGAAGTTAGAAACTAATATAGGAGTCATTTGAAAGTCACCAAAGACTGCTTCATACATGCGTTAAGGGCGGTTTATATCAGTTCCATAAATGACATAAGAGTGTGTGTTCCCCTCTCTACCAAATCATGGAATGTTAATGAAGATCGTTCATTGCTCAACTTTAAATGCAAAAAATGCAAAGCGTGCCCGACTTAAGGGGATGGAGAACAGACGGTCAGATTTTGTACTATAAATTGCACCTACTGTAAATTCACTTTTGTTGTGCATTCACGATTAGTTCTTAGGACCTAAATCACATCAGACAAGTAAAAGAATGAACCAAGTACTGGTCGGGCTACTAAACACATTCATTAAAGCTGCGTGATCTGAAGGCTGAGATTTAAGCCGAAGGCGTGATCTCCTCTCATACAGGATGCTTGCAGACTTTAAAGGTGAATTGTCTTTCGATCCCTTCCCAACAAGCATTGAATACGCAACCATCAAAGAGAGCTCTCGGCATCGCACAGAGATCCTTATAAATGTCTTACATCAGACTGAGCAAGACCAATGCCTACGAGAAGGCAACCTCATACGAAACTACAAGCCGTACCGTGAATTCCGCCTCCCTTAAAGCAAAGACGCGCTTTGAGTAGTGAAGATTCCCGTACTCACGTACTACCTTGTCTACAGTGCGTAACGCCGAACCCAGCTAATATCCATTCACCACAACAGGATGTGACCTTACAAGGGTACACCACCAGTCGGACACGAAAGTGAGGTTTATGCTCTGATAAAGGTAGAAAATCACACGTGGTAACTTTAAGGACAGCTAATAAGTGTGGCACTGGACAGTGTCGGTAAAGGGGAGAAGACTATGTAATCCTTATGCTGTTTTGAATGTACCATCGGGTCTAACAGCAAGCAAGCAAAGGAAATCTTGCGATGGACGAGCAGTTTAGAATGCTTGAAAGAAAGGAGGGCCTTAGTATCCCGATCTCCAAATCCGTACCAGTTCTTAATGACTGCAATTAATCAACCTGAGTCAATAAAATCGTCCTGTTTGTTGAAAGGCTATAAAGGACTAAGTGGAGAGGATAAACGGAGAACACGCTGCTTACAAAGTTGCCAAACGTTGTTCTTTAAACATTTTTGTGCAATTACTGTTGCATACGTCCATAAAACATACTATTTTGATAAATGTGGCGCTTTTCTTGTTTATCCCGCTTCCTTTCCGGCTACTCCGAGACCGAACGGACTAGGTCTATTGTAGCATATTTATTGCTTTGGAATAAATAAAAGGCAGCAGAGGCCCAAGGGGAGAGTAGTGCTATGCACCTACCTGCTTCGATGCAATTAGGTTTCTCCTGCGGCACGGGGCTGCGAATGTAGCTCATCCTGTTCCAACTTAAAATACAGATGCTCTGTCCTAATATCATGTCTTCTCTCTTCAAGGAAGTGTAGGGATACCACACTGATGGTAGCGGAGAGCGAATCCTATCTTAAAGGTAATCAATCCTGATTTCTACTGTTAAGGCAGAAGGAGTGTATACGTTACGAATGGGTGAACCACTGACGACCCATAAAATAATGACTGCAAACGACGTCGTCTAACTTCGGCAGCCATCCAACATTCATGTTCTGCCATCAGGCTATTAACAGCCGAAGTGAAACTAGCCGTGAAGCGTGATACAATTTGCTATCGAATTTCCTTACCACACCTGCGTAGGGACTCCGACAATGTGAACGTGGGTGAGACCCTATTCCTATAGAACTGTGTTAGATTCCATACTCTGTTTCGTAAATATGACTTCAGGTGCATCTTCTAGCACCTAGCTGTAGACGCGCGTAATAGTCAGCAAAATTTCGCATCCCTAAACCCAATTTGAAATCGGGTGAATTTCCAAATCTCTCAAAGCACTATGATGCATAGGTGGCGATTTGGTAAGCTGTCTCTTTAGCGGCATGACGTTCGGTGACCGGAACGAATCGCTAGTGGGTGTTTCCATTTCAATTCTGGATGCGTTGTGATGATCAACGCGGGAGGTTAGTTAAGGCTCAGCCTACGTAATGCGCACTTGGTTGACCAATTCGCATTGACCCACTGGTTTAAACCCTAATCTGCGCCAAAAGTCCCAATCCTTTTCTGTAAGCCAAGTGCAGGAATTCAGCCTGGCTATTATTGTAGCATCCTGAGACTCCCTTGAGGGTAAGAGAATGCACAATACCAGGGCAGAATATGTATTCGCTATGCAGAGGGGGTGGAGCTGAGACCGAAACCGGCAGTCCGAACATACGAAGTATTACAACTATATCTCCTTTTGTCTTACAGAGTGCGTCGGGATGCCACATTGACATGCATTGTTTTGTTTTCCTTTTCATTACTTTAAATTGTTGTTTCACATTATTGTTTAACGATTTAGCATCCTTATATAAACATTTGTTCTGTTTTGAATAATTGCATTTATAATTGCAATTAAAAGTTGCTCTTATAAATTTTTAAACACCAACTGTGAGCAAACATGCGCCTGCTTTTACACAGTATTCTAAATATAGTTGCGCTAAAATTTGTACAGATTTGCCCTTTGGACAACTTTTCTTAAAATAACTTTGCTTCTTCGTGAATTAGATTTTGGTCATTTTAAGGTCGTCGTTTAGTGTGTTTTTTTGTCTGCAGCTATGCAGTGCTTTCCACTGATCACAGTAGAGGTGAGACATCATATAAAGAGGTGTGAGTTGTTAAAAGAAGCAAGAAGAATATGCCAAAATACCTGACCATCCTAGCCTTTATGATGATGCGGAATCGGGGATGTATATGAAGTTGTTTGCTTTATCGTTGCACCAGATTAGCTTCGGTAATAATTAGGCCTTCCTTCAAAAATCACCTAGTGAATTGCTTGAGTGTGTTTGGATTTAACTTCCCCTTCTTTACGTCATTTTACAATCGCATCGTGACATCTGTGTCATTAAATTTTGCGCCACCATTTATTTAGGCGAAATCGGCCGTGCTTGTGGGGTCTAGTGCGGATACAGTCGCAGCAGCTTCTGCAAGGGTACTTGAGTACGCTCTTTTCCACCAAAAGATTTAACCGCATCCTCCGCAGCATTAGCAAGCGTGATTCGAACAAACACAAGCTGAAGTCGTAAATATTCTGCTGCAAGCAGTGCTTTGGTGTGCGGCCCGAATCACTATTAAACTGGGCGTCGATCCGCTGATTTGATTGGTAACCTTATCGCAGAACTTCAACATTTAGTTCCTCGTACCTTAACATTATGGCGCTGCTGCTAGTCGAGGAAGCATACTGGATGTTGAAAAGCGTGGTGCATTGATCGCGTCGTATCACGTGCAACTATCCGCAGTGAAATGTAATTCCTGCCTCCAATTTAACGGTTTTAACTCCAATTCATATCGGTAGTTAATGCACCACGCATTGGTGCATCAACTGGGCATGTCTCAGCAAGCACACTTATGACTGGAAAGCTTGTCGCTCTTGTACTCCTTTCATGTTGTCTT
Organism: Taenia hydatigena; assembly: GCA_036345935.2. Classification (NCBI taxonomy): domain Eukaryota; kingdom Metazoa; phylum Platyhelminthes; class Cestoda; order Cyclophyllidea; family Taeniidae; genus Taenia; species Taenia hydatigena. The sequence continues at coordinate 9,758,561 of JADWOT020000007.1, forward strand.
CCAAATCTGAAGAAAGTCATCTTTTATTCTGAAACCTGTGTACCGTTTTAGATTTGACCAAATCTGATTTAATAAGTCTGCCAGCCATTTTGTTAGGTCATTCGGCAGTTATTATTGCGTCTATGAAGTCGAGAACAAATGATGCAAACGACACTACATTGTTCAAATCGAACTCTGTTTAGTACTTTTATCAAAACCATCAAACTTTGTGCATTTATCGTCATCACAAAAGGCTTCTTGGGATGACAGCTTCTAAAACGCTCATAGCTGGGGCGTTTAGTCAAGGTGCAAGGTTACGTTAACTGCCCCAAAGGCAACGCACCAATCATCTCGGCGTTCGCATCCTCGCTGCTACAATGATGTGGTGACCTCTAATTGGTTCTTCTCCCTTCTTCAGTCGTAGCAGTAATTATTCGCAACCGCATTAACCTCTTGCCAAGAAGCTAATAGTTGGTTGTCGAGTTTTAGTTTTAAAAGGAAAATGCGCATTTTCGTGGATTGTTTATTTGGTTAGTAGAATTCGAGTAGAGAGGCGAGCAAAGACGGGGATCTGTTACTTTTTCTCTTCGTAGAGTCGCCTGCCTAATGATCGAGTTATCTGTTTATCGACCTACTTGACGATCGCCAGTTCTATCTCTCAAACTCACCACCTCCCTATCTCTTTCCTTTATCGCTTCACTGCAACGGTGTCACAAGATTCCGCGTTAGGTCATCTCTTCCGCCTATCTTATTAGTACGAATTTGTTGAGATTCACGCATCTTTGATATGATCACCTGATCCTCAAAGATACCAAAACTGACACCTTCTTGCCTCACGCTCTTCGTGGTGAGTGTTTCCGATCGGTATTATGCAAAGGAATGTTGTGAGGTAAGGTAGTGTGCCGTCTGAATGTGAGTTGGTGAACTGCGTGACGATAGTTTCATCACTCTGGGGCAGCTCTTATAGTTCCCAATGATGGTGAGGCGTTTTATTGTCGCTAACGCGCTTGAAACTGAAGACCAATGTGAAGATAATAATTTTGGGTCATTTTTGACCTGGATAGTGGGACACCTAGTTTACACCTACGGCACGTGTGAAGGAGGATGTCATGGACGCGCAAACGGATGTTACACCCCACCCATTTTCTCATCAGCAGTCGGTGGAAAGCAAGCTTTAAAGACTACCGATTTAACATTGGTTTCTTTTGTACACGTTGGAATTGGTGCCATGGCGACTGACGGGCAGACTACCTAAGTTGTAACTAGAAGTGGCTTATGTTACGCTATCGACTCATCGATCACTTCACCTGCCTGAGACGTGTACCAAGCTGCCATTACAAGACGAATCTTGGGAGTAGTAAGGGTGCGCTGGTAAACGAAACGAATTGCGGTAAAATAATCTTATAATGAAAACCAAACAGGTATTGGTGCTGCTAGCGCATCCATTTCTCCTCACTGGCCACGAGTAGTGGGATCAACCCTGTCTGCATTCGCTCCACAACTGCTGCTCAACCTTCTGTTGTTTAGACACTGACAACTGGGTGCTTTCTTGCTCGTGGAAGGCATGGAGAAAGTTTTGTCCACTGCAAAACTTGACTACTTTAGAAGTGTTGGTTTTTTGCTGTTTTACCTTGCCATGCATATGGTCTAATTTCAAGTAGTAGTGGTTGATGTTTATGACGAGCTCATTGGCTTTTGCGGTGGTTTAGAGTGTCATTTGATGGCGTGGTCTCTGGGTCGACTGCATAATATGCGTTGGTGGTGGAGATTAGTGGGTGTTCGTGTGCATGAGGATGGCGGTTGTGCTACAGCACAGGGCGACATCTGTTCTTGATGCGGCTTAATAAAATGTTTGATGCAGTAGGGCTGGAAAATATTTGCTTAAAAGTGATTGGTTGTCGTTAGTGGGACTCACGGCAACTGCGATGACTAAGAGGCGATTCGGCTGAACGCAAGCTCTACTGTGTGCACATTTTCCTGAGGTGTGGGCTAAAATGGAGAAGAGGGGCCAAGGGATGCAAGAAAGCAGCACAAGTGCAATATTTTGTGCATGAAAGTGTGCTTCTGTGCTTGAGCTTGAGAATTTTGGGACTAGCCTGAAGAAGAAGGAGATCCAGTAAAGGGTATGCATGCAGTCAGGTTTGGGGCTACTGGAATTGCCCAAAGACGATGGCGTAATGGTGGCGACCCAAAGGGATCAAACCACTTGGGCATTTCGTTCCCGTCTCTTACTTTAAGCCCCGGTGTCAGCCATCGCAGCTTGTCAGTGGTATATGAGAAGTGCTAGGAGTCCACGGCGCAAGCCACAGAATTTCCTGCATAAAGTAAGAAGGAAGGAGTATTGCACTTACGACCGCGATTTTATGAGGCTACCCTTATTAATGGCCTCTCAATGTAACTCCGATGCCACAGGCGGTTAATTATAAGTGTTTAACTAAATGGTTAAGAGCTTTGGTTTAGGTTGCAGCGTTAAATTCAATCTTGTGATGTGTGCGTTTTCGGTTGGGTTCTGGGGCCTAACAGAATGGTTGTGCGACTTTTTGCGCAAAAATGCCGCGAACGGCTCCATACAGTCGCATGCTGCCTTATTTCTGAAGAAGTGCCATCTGCATCTGCGGGGAGAGGTGGTCAAAGTAGAGCTCTCGATGAAATCAATTAAATAGTGTGGTGCGCGGACCTGACTGAGCTGCCGATACTGGAATCAGTGAGATGGGAAGAGGAGGAAGGCGAGGCATCTGTGTGACACCGGTGTTGAAGTGGTAATCAAGAAAGGGATATTTTTCAGTGCACAGCATGACAGCAGCGATTAAAGTTGTCGAATTAAAGAAGTACTCTTCCATCTTATGTACTTCTGCTTCAAAACTGCACTGTGCTTATATTCCACCTTTCCATAACGTCGTAGTTGGTGATAAGTGCGTTTCGGGGTGTATGCTGCAACCATTCCACTTACTTGATTTGAGACTTAATCATTCACGTGACGTATAGCCTCTTTTATAGCTCTGCTATCATTCAAATGCTATAAATTGATATTCTATGGGTGTAACCAAAGCGTAATGCAGGGCGAATGCATCGAAATGTTTTCCTTAAGTGCAAAACTTGTCAGTGAAGAGAATGATTGAGATGTTAGCAGGGAATGCGCCTAATTAGTAGTGTTTGATCTAAAAAGAGGGCTAGAGAGGAGAAAGGGGAGGAAGAGATTGTTTAATTCGATAGATGGTAAGCTCTCAAACTGTCTCTTTATAGTTGTTGCCCCTTGATTTATTTTCTTTTCAAATTTGCGCAAGATAACAGACACCAAATCCCAAGAATCATCAACAAATGCTTTTTATTACTAATTGTTACAAAATGAGATAGGATCAACAATTCAAACCCAGACTGCCAGAAAGGAATATTGGTGACAAGACGTCAGACAGATCAGCATCAATAAACACTTTGAGGAAAGCAAACCTCTCATCTTTATTGTTTAAAAGCTGTTAAAATCATCACAGCCACTGATAACTTCTAATAATAGCTACTTCTTTTGCGGAAATTAAAGACTAAATACCATTATTAAGCTGCGTATTTTAGAAGCAGTAGTATTTCGAGTAAATTGTACACTCTCTATTGTTTAGTAGGATGTTGAAGCAAACACAATAACGCCGTCCTAAGCATATTGTCCCATCATTGTACTTAAATGGAATGCGGGATGGGACTATGTTCTAATCAGAAGGAACGCAACTCTATGCAAATAAACGTTGCTGTTGTGGTTAAGCCTGGGTTAATACTTGGATGAAATGTATATTTTGCATAGAGCGGGGCTTTGGACTACTGACAGGGCCCGTGGGAGAGCAAACTCTAACTTGATGAAATAATGAACACCCAAAGTGCTCCCTTTCCTAAAAGCGCGAGCCAAACGAAACACTTAGGTGGTTCACAGCCTTACTTTGCTCCCAACTTCTTCCTTGACCATCCTCTTGATCAGCTTTAGGGTCAGCCATCACAAGGTACTCAGCGAAATGCAAAAACTATTACGAGCCAACCGCACCAGTTACCGAGCTTCCATCCAAATGAGAAGGTACTTGACCTCAATGCCAGTGTTTTTTGGCAGTTCTACAGGATTCAAAGTTTTATCCTGCATGCAAATAGCGTTGGTAAGGCGAGACAGTGTTTGCATTATCAGTCGCAGGAACAATGGCCTAAAAGTATCCAACTTTCAATTGTGTACGAACTAATTTGTCACTGCGAAGAGAGAAGTTAATGACTAACGGCAAATAGGTAGAAGCATTGGTGATTTAACACTTCATTCCATACCAAGAGCAAAACGGAAACCCAAAAAAGATTTCAAAACCTCTGAGAATTACACTAATGCTAAATAAAAGTTGAATGACTAAAAAGAATTAGATGAGTACCTTCAGAAGTGCAAATATCTGATTAGAGGATTTGTGATACAGAGTGCAAAAACTCGCACATGCCTGAACGCAGAAATAAGGCAAGATGGGGAAAGTGAGTCACGAAAAGCATCCCACACCACTCAGCCCAACTATTCCCTCCTCGCTAATTCACACCTCACCTGGACTGTGCTATGCTATTTCCTTTCACTCAACTCTATCCCACTCCCTTCTCCTCTCTTCCTCCTCTTCCCTTCAAGCTCGCAAATGATATCAGCGTCATTTATATAATCCTTAAACGATTCGACGAGAAGCTTATATGGACTGCAAAGCCTCTGATATTATTGTGGCACATTTTATGCTCATATTCTTCCGCCTTGTGCCCATCCTCACGGGCTATCTGGCATTTCAAGCTATTTTTCTTTTCGCGCCTTCAAGTATAACTAAACGCCGCTTCGCAATTGGCGCCATCCATTCTTCCTCAAGGGCATCTTTCATTATTGGATCAACTATTAACACTTCAATTTGACTCGTCAATAAAACAGTCAGTGCACCGTGTTGCAGTTTGATCGCACTTTATGAAATGCCGAATTGCTTTAAAGTTTGCTGATTATCCGTTCCCTATGCTCTCTCACGAGTAGCACTGCTGTCACCATAAATATTTTGCAGGATGCGACTCGTTCATGTGCAGCAGTAGCAGCGCACATTCGATTTGCGCACTTCTTTCCTCCAGTTGTCGTTGTGGGTGCAAGTAAACGTCTCCTAGCCACACTACTGCCACCTCCATTATAACTAACACCAGCACTGCCTCCAACTTCCTCCCTGTTCTTGCTCCTCTCCTGACTCCGTCTGTCTCCACTGATGACAAATTCATCATCTCTTCACGACTTCATCAAACATGTTGGTATGCACTCCCTCCATTGCACTCCTTTCTTCCAACTGCTGTTGTAGGTGCAAATGGGCATTAAAGTCGCCCAACTTCACTACCACTATCGTCATCACCAACTCCAGCGTTAATGTCGTGGCGACCACAATTGGCTATAGCGTGGAACACTACTTCAGCCACCGGATCTCGCTCTTTCATCGCAAATGATCATCCACAATCTTTCCCATTCCCTACCTTCTCCCTCGACTCCGCCTCCACTTCTGGCTCTGTTCCACTCATACCTCCAAACCGCATTCCCGAGCACGACTGACGACATCACCACCTCTCGACGACGTCACCAAACATGCCGGTAAGTGCCTCTGCCTTCCCATTGCAACCTTCATTCTTTATTCAGCTTCCTCTGTTTACATTCACGCATTCGTGTTTTACCTTCGCTCAGGACTCACTCGCGCCAATAAAACGAAGGACAGCACCGGAGCCAAACAGGGACAGACGCAGAGCGATGACGACGAGGTCGAGTTGGTGGGCATGAGGAATCGGAATGTGACCTGTCTGACCACTTGACTATGACGAGTCAGTGGTCGGATATGGATGAGCAGGCAGAGTGGTGGCACTTGACATCCTTCCGGATGGCATCTTCTTCTCTCACGTTATCAGCGCTCACCGTAATGACACATTTGCTGGCGAACCAATTGTCGACCGCACAGGGGGCGACAGAGGAGGTAGATGTGGAACTAGACGCTCTTGTGTACCTAATATTTTCCGCTCCGGTGGAAAATATTATCTAAAGGGATAAGAATCAGTCGCAGGAGGAGAATCAAATGTACTATTTGTAGAAACCACAAAACAATGGTCCAATAATGGTTCAAGGCACGACTAATGCAGTACGATTGTATTTCTCCTGCTTAATCTACTTTGTTAAAAAATCAGGACTCCCTTCCTCCCGTTCAAATTAGCTATGAATTAAATCGGAATACTCGGTCTATTTTTAGGTCGCAGTAGCATTTGGACGCCAACTGTTAATACATTCCCAACTCTGGATTGTTATATTTTGGATACCACATAGCAAGTGCTGGCGGAGTGGGGCGTGCGAAAGGAGTAGTAGACAAGTGGACCCTATTTCTCTATTCCTGGTTATCATAAGACCTATTTTTTGAGCATGCACTGTGATCTTTAATATCTAAAGAGGCAGAAAAGGAGGGCCTCTTTCCACATGGCATGAAGTTGTGCCGAGTAGATTAAGCATGCTGAATGAGAGTGTTGGATTGACTTTAATTGTAGCGTATGGAAGCGCCGCTGAAGATGAAGCATGCACAGTTGCTCCGTTAGCCATGTCAGCCTGCATCTTTTCCAATTTACCCAAGCCTACCATAATCTAGCTTAGGTGGCTAATATAGTCTGTGATATTCCAGTTGATTCTAGTCTGATCCTGTTTGACACAGTCTTGAGTTCTGTATTACAGTGCACTTTAGTAGGCCTGCTGCTGCCGCTGTTTATTTAGCGGTTACAAATGCATGTAAGAACCATTAGAAGCTAGCGCAGCATGGTGAACGCCGTGTAAGTTATGAAGCTAATTGAAGGAGTCGGCGACATGCCACTAAAGATTTCTACGAAGCCAACAAGCAGACGCGTCTGGTTTGTATTCGCAATCCTACGCTTGGACAATTCCTCGCCTCCGATTACCAGCAACAACAGTGGTGTATGCATTTTTTAATAAAAGTGAGGATGCATGCATTTTCAACTCAAACAGATACAGGAATATTTGAGATAGAGGCGTAAGGTAAAAAAACCGCAGAAATAAAGGATAATGGGGAGGAGGAAATTGAAGATTGGAAGTGAGCACCGTAAAATAACCCCGAACGGTGCTGTGCGCAGTGTTCTTCATTTCCTTCCTTCTTCTAATCCTTTTATAAAACTTATGCATTTACCCTCTCATCTGGCCGTTTGAATGAGTTAACTATGAAGGATTTAACTCAGTCGACGAGCACGAATATCTTCTTTACGGCGAATCAAAGACTCTAAGCAGAGCATTCCCTTTCTGAGTGATATACACTAGATGCCAGATGTAATGCTTTTAAAATGACGTACGTAAATGAAGCAGGAGAGAAGAAAAATAATGTTAGTACAACTTACCCAAACTTGTACAATTTCCATCCGATGTGGTCCTTTGGCGTCTTGAAAACGGCGAGGTGGGAGGTTGGGACTAACGAGCAGATGGAGTCGGAGGCGGTAGAAGTAAGAGATGAAAAGAAGACCCAAGGCCAAAAGGAAACTGAATGGTAGGGAGACGGTGCCGAAGAACTAAACAGCGAGAACAATACCGTGATAAAGATTAGTAAGAGCAGACCAAACAACCTGCAGCAGCCAGATGTCGCTTTCTTTGGTGCTATTTCACCCCAAGCTATTTTCTCGCATCATTCTGCATGCACATGAGACAATGCCAATGTACTTTGATTGGACGTTTGTTGTCCTATCGACATCTCTTTCTGATGCTGCCATTTGAACTGGTTGTCTTTTAAGCTCCTAGGCACTTCTCGTTTCTGCCACAAGGTGCTTACCTTTAGCTGAATGCAGATAAGGAGAGACGGGTGGAGGAATTAGGCTAAGTAAAGCAGATGGATGGCTGGGATGATACCCAAATGATAACTGATTAAGGAGGCAACATGTACAAACCAGTCTAACTTTCATACGGTCCTTTTGCCTGTGTGCTCTACTAGGTTTGGAGGAACGCCTTGGCAAGGTGCACCGGTGGAAATGGAATATGAGCGCTATGCAGAAGGACGTCTGCAGCGGCAGAGTTTAAAGCACTCTTAACGGTATCGCCAAAAAGGTGGCTGTCTTAACTTAGGCTGGCTTGCGTTCTAATGACAAATCTACTATCATGCTACTTAAAACCACTTTCCATAAGAATTGGATATTGATTGCTACATTTTAGTCTGGTAATCATTGTCGCACTCTGTTCTTTAAGTGAAATGTTTTCGAAATACTGTGACTCTAAATTGTCAGTGTGCTGCCTTACAAATACGATATCTTCGGCAAGTATAGCCAAACAAATGCTAGATTTGCCTCGCGTAAATTATGTCATAAAGTTTGATGATGTCCCTCTCAGGTGAACTCATTTAAAATATGGGCTGCTTGCCTTAAAACCTAACAGCTACTTACTCGACGAACATGAAAGGATCGTGTAAGAAGAGGACCTATCAATGATAACACCAATTATTAAAATAGCTTGCCCTCATACACAATATGGTAGACAAAACGTTTTGCAACCGAATGTCATTGACGAGATGAAAACACTCCTTGACCAAGACATAATAATATTGAACTTAAACAATGCTTTAGTGATGCATTGTTGCAGCAACTGACGACCCTTCGCATCATAGTCTTGAGCGAATGCTAAAATAATTTTGCACCCACCCGTTTGTGAGATTGCTTGCAGCCCAACTTGCCGTAGGTCGAGTAGATTAGTGAATGGACCAACCGACTGGGCAGATGGCCAGTGAGCAACGAAAACAGAGCAGGTGGTCTTATCGATTGCATTGATCCGTTGATCAACTAACCGCTCAAGGCGGATGAGTCACCAACGAGGCACCTGCTGAAAAGATCGTAGGCCACTCACCTCTCCGGCGATGGCATAACCATGCTCCTGCGTAGGGTTTACTACTAAAGGTGGGTAGTGGGGATAAGAAAACATGAATAGGACAAGTAACAGCAAAAGCAGCAGCAAAATCTCCAAACTTGCATTAAATTGTATCCACAAAATGAGCAGACTTCTAGTACCGAAAAGTATTTTAGCAAGAAAGGCTTCGAGGATTTACACTCAAACAGGCACATAAATAAAGGAGCATTAATTAGCCCCTAAGCATCAGCTACGTTTACTTAGCAAACATCAGCCCTTTTAGCATCTATTTCGATAGAACTTGGTAAAAGCACGTATTCTGCATATAATCCCTCATTTCATTCTCCTCTTCTTCGAGGAGTAAACACTACTGAGTAAGTGTTTTTTCCTACTATCACCCTGTCAATCTCTATAAGAAGCTATTGAATTCTGCTCACAAAAGTAAAAGGTTCTGACACATTTGCTGTGCTTGATGACAAAGTGCGCACACACCTAATGTGTCAATGCATGACACCTTCTGGGTGGAGCAGCTTTGGAAGCAACTAAGCATTTTATTTCAAAATGAAGAGCATCGAGATGTTTGCCGTATTAGTTGATTAAGTGTGCAACATATTGGTTGATTAGATCGTTTGCAATTAGGATCCCTAGATGCACTTTCCATCAACTACGATGGAGTAATTATGCAGAATGTAAGCGAGCAAGACGGCAACTCTACTCCCATGAACCACCATCTCCAATCATTACCTGGATGTTTTGAAATGACAAGTGTCCTATTCGTGACTATCGGTTCACCATCAGCGTAAGTTAGATGTCCCTCTTCCAGCCTTATACCTGATCTTCGTCGGAACCCGACACAACTACTACTAAGCGTCAACTCAGTAGCATTGGCATTCCACCTCGAAATTCAATAGTAATAATTAGCACGGTGGCGTGTGCAGTGAGAGAGATATAGCTGTGTGCGCCTCCTTACTTTCTTCTTTATGGACCAATGAAGCTAATACGGATCGAGTACATTAACGAAGGGTAAGTGTCGGAGCATATCTGCCTTTCTGTATGCTATCAATAAGGAATGTGCTTTGCCAAAGTCATTTTCATGCGTAAGCAAGTGAAACAATGGAGGATTCGATGCTGGCATTTCTGTGACCAACTGTTAGAGAAAAGAAACTGATTACAGGCTATGGAAGTCACTGATGGGTGACTCATATGTTGGGTGCGTGTCGAAATACGTAAGATTCGTGTCAAGCCTTTAGGTTGATTGGCGTCCACTTGGTTATGACTAGTCAGGCTCTCATTAAATATACTAAATGTGGCAAACAGAACTCAAAGCAAACCTTCAATTTGTGCGTTTCACCAATGTCGCGCATTGCATCACACCCAGTCACAATAGGCAGCCTTCTTTCTAATAAAATCGTACCACATCAAAACCGTCCTTTAATTTTATAAGCACACGTTTCGAATTATAAATAATACCAGTATTGTTGTTATATTCACTGAAATGTAAATGATTAGACGAATGAGTCTTGCCAGCCATGTTAGTCGACAGTATTGATCAAATTTAATGCAATTGTAAAATCTGGCTACAAATAATCGATGTGCTTACTTCGCACCAACGCAACCACAACTTTAGCCTTCCCAGACTAAACGCATCCGAATGTAAACCGTATGGCACAATAGGAGATTCGCTATTCAAAGATGCTCTTGTTTGATTTACACTCCTTTCGTTGGCTCCGTGAGTGCGGATTGTATTTCACCTACCATTGGCCACTACTGCCACCGCCAACCTTGCGACTGCTTTGCGATTTATCTACTGCTCAATACGCATAAGTAGCAGCAGCAGGTTGAATTGAATAAGGCGAGAGGATCCGCAGCCTTCAAAAGACTTTTGCGATGTAAAATCAATCCAGATCAATTTCGTCAGGTAATTCGACATTCATTGGCATTACATCGCGCCCACGAATTGTTTGACAATTCACTCCCGTGTGCCAAATTCTATCATGATGAGTTAGTTATGCTCTTTTACCAAACTTTGCGATTCCTGTGCACAAGAGTTTGGAATGTGCACGGAATATGGTGCAGAGCCACTTCCTCGAATATAAGCAAAATGACATAACAATCTAAGAAAACTGCGAACATTATGAGCGGAACTTGACAAGCAGGCTGAGGTGGATTACAACAGCTTCCACACATTCACCAAAAAGTATTCGGTTCAACTACCTAAATTAATTGTTAATATCGAAAGTGCTTTGTGTGCTTTTATAACTGGATAAGCTTATTAGCCATTTGTCAAAGTTTACAGAGTTTGGCTGGCCTGTAATCGCAGGAAGTTGTCTCCCTCCTTGGCTAAAATTAATCTGGTGCCCCAATGCAGCCTCAGACTTTACACAACTAACTCGATTTCCTCAGCCCTCGGCTGCGTTTGTGCAGCACACTCGCATCTCACACTACTCTGCTAAATCAAGCAGCCATTTTCATGATTCTCCGGTGCCACTCACTGTCTCGGGACACGTAGATCTTCTACTGCGCGCAGTCTTTCGCTCACAAGCGCCATCATTGGTCAGTGCAACAGCACGAAATGCTAGCTTTGGATACCCGTAAAGGTGAATCAAACTGAGGCCAACTTTAACACGCCCTTAGTATTTTCCATTCATCCACTGCAAATGTAGGTCATCGATGCTGGCTGGCAGTTCTGTGTGGATTATGCTTTCGCCGTGCGCTGACACCAAGTTTCACATCGAGTTGGGTGACTTTGTCGTAACACCCCAACAGTTATAATCTTTGCGTTTCGCAATGCGCATTGCAAACCAAGAACATAGACAAAACAGCATCAATCACCATAGAAGGAGAACGACTGTAAGTTTTTAAGCTTGTAGGCAAGACAAATGGTTTAAATGGAAAGTTTGGCACAGTACTCTAGGTCCTCGAGGTCGCAGAACAATGTGAAGTTTACTTAATTTGCAAGAGCAGATATTTCTTTCCCGTGGTCGCGAAATGCAATAAAGTTTGCTGCCATTTCCTCTGTTGTGAAGGAATCCTTTTTTCTTCACGAAAAAATCGGTGTTTTTTTACGTTAGTTAGATTTGCACTTGGTGCTTGATTTGAGATAAGGTCATATGTGCACGTCCTTGCCTGTGAAAAGGAAAGCGTCAAATCGTAGAAAATTAGGGAACCGGAAAGTGAGTCAGGAAGCGGTCTCGTCTTGAGAGAGCATAAATAGTGTTTGTAAAAATAGTCAAGCTTATTTTAATTTCGGCCGTGGGAAACTGATATTCATTCTATCACAATTCGCCTCCGCACTGCGTAGATAACGATTCCAGCAACTGCTTTGCCGAGGACTGCTGCTAATTCAAGTCTGTCATCATGCTCATTTCTACGTATAACCTTATCACCAATGGAGTTGCAGGATGATGCTTTCAATAAGTTATGACTCTTTTAAAGGCTCCACAAATTTCAACTCGGTATTCAGTTAGACCGCTCTTTTTAGAATCAATCTATCCATCTCACCGACAAGTGCTGGCGTGATATAAATAGATCAGCCGAATTGTAGCCAGTAAGTGGAATGGTCGTGTGGTTTTGACTTTTCGTGTGCAGCATTACTTGAACCGTATGCACAAGTTGTACATTATTCTTTAGCGCCCTTGCGTGCCCAACCTCTACCAGGCATGGGTTTTATAGTTTACGGAATCCTGCATTTGCAGTGTCTAATGGGGAAGACCATGTGTAATTACACTCCTTAAAAGAACTGTGCAGCGCTTAAAAGGACATAAACTTGATCGCGGTGTTTTGACAAAACACCTTTTGAGTCCTACTATTACCAAACATCAAGCACAAGGTGTTGCCTAAATAGGTTCTTTTGCGACGCTCTTGGCGATCATATGCTAGAACACCTGATTTTGCAATGGATAATTTTTCTATTTTTGTTAATGACAACATTTTAATGAGGACATAACCTAATAAAAATTGCGATAGTGCGCTTTCAATGCTCCCTTATCTTGCTTCGTTTATTTGTTTGGCAATATGGTTATAGACCCGTGTCAATGAATACTTTGTTCTTATTTTTGGCGATCGGAGTAAAAACATGAGCGCAGACGATTCGAGGATCATATTGGGGTGGAGAGTGCCAGATAGGTGCTACGTTGTTTGCTTTTGGAGGCGAAGGCAAGCTTCGTGCCAAGCTTGCGTTTTATTAAGAGAGCTCTGATTGTGGATTGAATGTTGATTACTTCAAGAGTGGCTAAATCTTTGTCAACCTTCACATTTCCATTATTTTAATAGTTAGGAAGTTGATTGAATATCACGTCCTGCTACTTAATTGTCGTAGTGGTTATGCTTAGTGACGTAAAGTAGTCATGCCTAAATGTCAGCCACAGCGCATCGGCTTTGATTCCCCCGACCTTTCGTCCATCTGGAAAGGAGTAGATTATATATCATCCGAACAAAAGAAACTACGAATACAAGATGCTTAGATTAGGGGGTGTAAATAATTTGACATGGTGGCATTGTGCGACAATGGAGCAAAGCTTTTGAATCTAAAGCGCTTCGAGTCATTTTTGCCATAGTGACTTAGAATTCACCACAAAGAATAAAATTATTTCCTCAGCTTCATCAGGCTAATAAAATCTTCCTGTCAGAGTAACCATTTAGTACACAGCAAATTATTAATCGGATCTTTCAGAGAAGTGAATTTGGAAAGACGGACGCCTTTAAACCAATTTGTCATCTAAACACAAAGCAGTAGATTAACTTAACCACGGTGAACCCAGAAAGGCTTTAATAATGGCGAATACAAATTGCATGAATTTCAGCACTAAGTCTGCAGTGCAGTTTGAAAAGACGATGGCCGGACGCACTAATTTTGTACCATGAATGCAGGCTTGCACGACAATAGAACAGAACCCACGATGCACACATCTTTAAGTCCCGCGCGTTTCCAAGAAAGCTGTAGAGGTGCTTCTACAACGTACTCATTGGCTTTCCCTTGAAGAGTAGTGGATTGTAAAACTTCAAAAATGACTTGATTGGAATGAATTATCTTTTGTGTTAGATTAAATTTTGCGCTGCTATCACAGTATTTTAAGCTCTCCTGGTGGGAAGAGCCGTCACGTTGGCCCATTCTCTCAACATCAATTTTAAACTAAACTTTCGACTTATGGACAAATAATTAATGCTAACTGAGAAACACAGGCAACAGGCCATTACAGTACTACAGTGTCCTTCTAAATAAAATTACATAATTTTGCCCCGTGAACTAAATCTTAGCAGAACCATTTCGTCGTCTTTATGAACCTGCTTGATTGATGGCATGTGTTCACGTTTTCCGACCGCTAATTGCTGCAAAAACTGGCTTTAATTTCATCGAGCACTCAATGCTTGTATCTTAATACTTTCTAGGATATTGATCACCTAAATGATCAAGGTAAATGCTGGTCATATAGCTTCAAATCCTGCAACCATAAGCTGCTGCGATGGCTACAGATTCGTTTTGATTATCCACGCGTCTCCACGAGGTTACTAAAGCTAAAAAAAGCTTAGGCATCAACCGATGTCAGCTTTCGGCCTCTGCTTTTGCTTATCAGTTAGTGTTCATAAGTTGGCAGGTAGTTCTAGCTTAGCCATATAAGCATATTCCTTCATCACCACTGGCGCTGTCCCTTAATACTAGAGAGCCATATCTAGCCAAAACGCTGCCAGCGTACAGGACTGTGAAGGGCCTTCTGACCAGACTAATAAAGTCTAATCCACAAAGTACAACAAAAAGGCAAATTATTTCTACGCGCTATAGTTATAAAAAGAGCAAAACTTTTTAAACACAAAATATCTATCGCAATTTTCCAGTTTGAGTCGCATATTAAAATAACCGCAATCAAGCAGGCGAGTTACTGGAGATACTGAGGGAGATCATCGCTTCCACCGGAGATATTAAGCTGCTGTATTACTCTATGTAGGAGGGGTAAAAGCTGGTCTGTCAATGACTGGACCTGAGGATCCATTAGCAGCAAGTCCAAGCGCTTTGATCTATCTCTATGTGTAAAAAGCGTAGGTGTGACCAAATACTAACCGGCAAATAAGTAGGTATAACTGAAAAATCTGTACTTACGGTGGCGCTGAGGGTTCGATACCATCCCCCCTTAAGCGAGGCAGCAACCGTTCAGGAACGTCAAAAGAAAGCTCTTCGTTTAACTTTTTGATTGTCTTCTGATGTCCTTCATCCATCGACGACTAAAGGAAAGTTACAGCCTGTATTTCTGCAAAGTAAAAGACCGCGACGACAGAATCAATTGCACTCCCAGAAAACAGAGTGCGCAAAGTGCTAAGTAATAAAGAGCTTCGAGTTTGGGCTGCAGAGGGTGCAACTTAGTGGACCAAAGAGAGTTTTACTCTAAGCTTGGGACTCTGTTTTATTGATTCCGACTCAGCTAGGGATGATGGAGTCGATGAATTTGAAGGTGACATTACGTGCTCTACTGACGGAGCCTTGATGAACGAGCCTTAACCTCCTAGATTTAAAGAAAACAACAAAACAGTGCTGACGTTGATGGCGATGGATGTGGAGGCAGTGAGGTTGAGAGACGTCGACGTCCATTTGCACCTGCAACAACAGTTGGAAGAAAGGAGTGGCCAAGTCGAGTTTTCACTGCTATTGTTGCAAGTGACAAGATAGACGAATCAGCGCGATATCCGTTTATGAATGAGCAGTTTTTCTGCAAAATGGTCTTGTCGAAGGCAGTGCTATCAGCGGAAGAGGCGAAAGGGAACGGATAATCTGTAAACGCCTTTACAGCAAATCGACATTTCTATAAGTGTAAGTAAATATCAAAATGTAGCGCGATGATTGCTTTATTAATCAGTTAGTCAATGAAGAAAGATGACCTTGAGGAAGAATGGATGGCGCCAAATACAAAGCTGTGTGCAGCTAGACTTGTGAGCACAAAGCGAAGAATAGATTAAAATCGCCAGTTAGCCTGTGTGGAGGGATGAGGAGTGAAAGAAGGTAGGAGTAAAATGCGCTTTCTAATGTTTCTGGTATTTGATCTATTCTTTTTTACCAAAAATTGCGATCAGAGTGATTTTATAGACTGTGCAATTGCTGAGACGCCTTGATGAAGTTTGCCGGCAAACAATCAGATTTCAATTTGCCTTTGCCTTCCGTTGGTAGAGATTTACTTCAACTTAGATGCGGTCTGTTAAATGACTTCCCAATACAACTTTAAAAGTACAGTGCTTAGTTGAGAAGTTGCTGATTAATGGCTGAGAACTTTGGCTCAGGCAGTAGCGTTAAGGCTAATCCTGTAATACGTGAGTTTTTAGCCGCACAAAGTCTTGGCTGGACCTTGGGGCCCATCAAGCTGGTTACATGGATAACGCGGACGGCTCTATACAGTCGCACACTTCCTACTCAATGTAGTCGTATGAAGTCTTGTCTATGAAGAAGTGCGGTCCGCGTCTGCCAAGAAGAGGTGGTCAAAGCAGAGCCCTAGTTTGGAGCAATTGTGTTGTTCGGTGTGTTGATCGTACTGGTGCAGCCGCTGATGGGATGAGATCGAGACATCTGTCTGACATCGGTAATAAAATTGCGGTCAAGAAAGGCCGATTAAAGGTGGCGGGTTAGATGACTGATTGGTCACCTTACGTACTTCTGCTTCAAGCTTTCACTCTGCTTACATTCTACCCAGTCGCTTCCATAGCTGCACCCATTCTTAAGGTGCTATAAGTTAACATTCCTTGTATGTGTGTATCCGTAGGATAATTTAGGGCCAACAGAGTAAAATATTCAAATTTTAGCGCAAAATTCATCAGCGATGCGAATGCTTGGCAATGTGTTAAATACTTCGACTGACTGTGATCTCAGAGCGTCTGCTTCCTTCCAAAGTGAGATAGGATCACTGAAGTGCCTACAATATTGTATCCATGATTATAGGTCAGATCAGCCTCAAATTAATTCTGAAAAATAACGGTCTTAGGAGCAAAGACATCTTGGGAGGATTGTGTTAATCGTTTGCGCAGTAATAGGCTTGATAGGAAGTAGAGGCCAAGGTTGTGGGTCGAATTCGCATTGGAGAGTCAATTCAATGCGCAAAATAGTAGTCTGCTTCATCTCAGAATGTAACCGGCTTCCGCAAAGCAGCATTGACTGGCATGCTTTTGTCGCTATTGTTCAATTACCTCTTTTGAGGTTTGTTATATGGCAAAAGTGCCAAGTTGTCAATGCACGCGTTGTAAAAAGGCTGGCCAGTGGCGTCTTCCATGCACGGATTGGTAATGACGCACTGATGACGATAGAGAAGTTTCCGGAGCTGCAACCACTGTTATGCTTTTTGAGTTTGCTACCGTTACAAATCTAAGCAGTTGGTCTGCTGGCTAGCCACCTTTACTGTGTCCACAAATTTGTGATATTTTGGAGCCTCTGTGGGAAAGAATGCTCTTTGGTTTTCCTCTTTGAGCACAATAGACACGCATTTTTGGTTGCAGATCTGCCAATTCGGCATAACGAATTTTTTCTTAAATATATATATATACCCTGCCAGAACTTCTAACTATATTTAGGCTTAACTTATAGCATATTTTACAAGTGACATCGCTTTGGGGCTCGGCCAAGGCTGTTGGAACTTAAAAGTTCTAGGCTTTTGAGGCTAAGGTGCTATACTAGCAAAAATTTATCCAAACGGAGGCAAAACGTTAAGTCAGATATGCAAACTGTAGATAGAGAGATTGAAGCTGATTTCTTTAGTGCTTAGCAAAGCGTGACTAATATTGGCAGTTCAGATGCCCAAAATGCAAGCACCAAAGAAATCGTGGGCACTTATTTTCTTTGCATAGAGATCAGCATTTTTAATTTGATCTCCTATCAAACGCCTTTTTGTTTGATTGTTGGCAGTTATTTTTTAACCACTCTGGATGGCTGAGTGGCACATCTATGACCTCAAATGCATTTCAATTAATACAAATTAGTGCCGACTGCCTAATGATAAGGCTCACTAATAACAAGTTTTGAAGTTAGTAGCATGCCCTTAGAGCAGATTTTGGTCCATATTCTAAGGTAGATTGTGGTTATTGATGGTGGTGTCCGTAAGTACAGATCGATGGCCGGAGTGAGTGAACTTGGCCAGTAAGGCCACGATTGAAGTCGCAATGCTACATTATTAATTTGACGCTTCTTCGTGCAGACATAATGTGCTTTTTATTTTAGTAAAGGGTGCGTTTTTACGAGCGTCTGTTGAGCTGTGTAGGACTTTTAGGTTATTTTTCATCCAATTATCTGTGCAGTAGTTTTCTCCCCTCATAATAAAACGAATGCCTGCTAAAATAATCATTAAACCACCTCTGCTTATTTTAAACGTGCCATCGCAATGCTTGGCAAACAATAGCAAATGGCATCGTTGGCTACTTATTTACAGCGATAGATAACCGCAGCTCTGCATTTGAAGCGCGCTATCGCTGAGCTTAAGAGGACCTCTTCTGATTTGTTAATATGATTTGCATGGTCTCAATACCAGACGAAGGCTTATGCTTCCTAATATGTAATGCTTAAGTGAGACGCGGGAATAGGACTCGAATTCGTGCTGGAGAAGCTGTGTCGACCCTTTTGCTCCAGGACTATAAATGAGTCAAAATTTTCCTACAGAAGAAGCTGCTGGGAAGAGAAGGCTAACGACGACAGTGCTACAGTCGTAATCTTGCTGGAAGCATTCTATAGCTTGTGTGCTTCAGAGCTTGTAACTAAGTAAATAATAAAAGGGCCACAGATAAGTATGTCAAATGTTACTGTAGAGCATTTGTCATTCACACAGCAAAAAGCAAAATTAATCAGATCTAATGCAGTAGATAGATTTAAGTAATGGCAGCCTTCGAAATGGTCCCATGAGAATTTTCGGCGAATGCTGCTTGCTACTTAGGCAGTCGAATTCGTTACTGCAGTCCGGTCTTTCAGCGAAACGATGGTGTTGATAGGGAAGACGTCATCCTTCCAACCATGGCATTTTGGCACCCTGTGGTTCGACGAAGCCATGCTGGACGAGTCCACTGACCTCTGGCTGCAAAAATGTTTAAACATGCGACCTGACTGGCATGTGCGTGGTTCTCATAACTGTACCGTGGTCTTTGTGTCCAGTCGCCTGGAATGGGGAATCGCTATTTAAAGGAAAGGAAATTCACACGGATTGTGGTTCCTTCTAAGGAAATAGTAGCCAGTGCTGGTGAGGTCTCCTTCGAACTGTTAGAGCGCGATGACGAAAAGCAAAGGGAATTGTCGGGGACCCACCTATTTTACCGTCAATTACGACAAG
The DNA here is from genome assembly GCA_036345935.2 of Taenia hydatigena. Classification (NCBI taxonomy): domain Eukaryota; kingdom Metazoa; phylum Platyhelminthes; class Cestoda; order Cyclophyllidea; family Taeniidae; genus Taenia; species Taenia hydatigena. Next base: position 9,777,692 of record JADWOT020000007.1, read on the forward strand.
AGGTTAAATAAGGTGAAGTGCTTATTGTGAAAGTTAAAAAGCTTTAGAAGATGGCACATTCGACATGCTGAGATTGACAGAGGAGGTGAGATGATTGAAAGATTTGCTGTTGACCACTTCTCAAGGTCCTCATGCAGGATGGCGATAGAACAGTTTTGTGAGGCAGTGGCTACGACGCGACTGCCTGATTGCTAATGAACATCCCGATCTGCGTGTTGTATTGGTTGTGCCTCCCACTATACCAGCACATCCCAGCCATTTGAATTGGTTGCATAGACCCTTGGCGATTTACAACCAATCAACTCGCAAATAATGGTTTTAACTTTCATGCTATACTAATTCTCTGCTTTAATACAATTAAGGTGTTCTGGGAAGACTTGAAACTGATCACCATAGGATCGTGGTGCATAAACTTTAACAATGGCTTTCGTTATCTTTGCCGTAAGGCCTTTTACGCGACAAATTTCCTCCTTGTGGTAAGGATTGAGAAGAACGCGGCCATGCAAGCACGTCTAATTAAGGGCATTTGTAATTAATAAACCCGGTTATAAATCTCATCCGTAATATCGTGATAGCCTTATGCTCCGTACAATACCATGAAACAGTCGTTGACGTTCGTTACAAGACAGGACATAGCTTAGCGATTTGCATGTCATGCCAGATTTTATTAATATGGTGTCTATTTGTACAGGAACGAAAGAACTCGATGCCACTAACAGCGGCTTCGCAATCTGCGGCATCACATTCATTTAGGTGGTGATCGTTCATGCTTGGAATCTACCGCAAGTAGGTTTAATGTACTTTTAGCATGGCCACACGCGAAATCACAGCCCATAAATTGCATTCACAGAGCTTTACTTTTTCCACCATAGGCTTGTGCGGCTAAAATAAGAAATAGCTTTCATATCATGTAAGTTTGGCAATCAATAATGCGACTACTTTTAATGGGTAAGTTCTGATGGACACTTGTAACTCTTTTCATGGCTTACGTATTTTAAGCGTCTGAAGCCAAATTCTGCTTGCGTGAAATGGCCTTATCGCTACGGGCTTAAATGGAACTCAACTATTCCAGGTGCTTAAGATTTAAGTCATCAGGAAGATCTTATTCCTTAATACTAGGAAGATCTGACCCTTGCATATAAATTCAGGTGGCGTTAAAATGTTGGAATAGTGCCAAGTTTACTTCGCTTATTACAGTGTATACTTGACTGCTATGGAAGTTTGAGTAGCTAAGCACAAATTAGACTGCTGAGTGAGCAAGCATTTAATCAGGAGGGTGGTGTGCTGACGAAATGACCACAACAAATGACGACAAGGTAAGACATCGACATTAGGAGAGGGTGAAAGCGTGATGCATTTTTGCAAACTGTTTCCGTTGTTGGTTTTCATCACGTTGAAGTCGGACTTGCCATGTTGATTGCCCTAGTGTAATGTATGCACAGGTAGATAACCTGTGATTTTTCAGGCACTGATAGGTGGAAATTAAAGTAATGATAGGACCACATTGTGATTCAACACTAAATTGCATGCACAACCACAAAAGGGACAATGATAGCGGAAAGAGTATACAGTATGCACAGAGTCTCGGAAAATTTCGCACGGCATGTATAAGTAACGCTTACTCGTTTTACTGCTTTTAACCGGAGTTTAGCCAGTTGCTCTTAAATGCTAATTCTGCGTTTAGTCATGTGGATTCAAATTGCATTTCAATTGGTTAAGCTCCCTGTGGACAGTAGTAGGGGCCGGGCTAATGTTGATAGACGCGGAAATACGAAAGTCGGATGTCAGAATCTAGTAACCCAAATACCTATTTGTAGATGTTTTAGACTTGTTAGGACAAAAAATTTTGTTATGAGCACGTTAGCTATGCTAATCATGGCAATGGCTCGAAGGATATAGGCGCAATAGCTAACACAATACTTTTGATTTGGGAAAGACACTTTGACCCATATCAAATCACTACGCTCCAACGCAACCCAAATCAAACTAGGATCTTTGCCAGCGGCGACGATGGGATGACTACTGTGTCAAGTCGTGTTAAAGCACACCTCTGAAGATGCAGACATCTCAAACATGAGGTGCTAAATGAGCAAAAGAATGAATGCGTACTTGAAGAGGTCGGTGGATTGGTTTGCAGTTTACGCTAACCAGCATGGTTACAGTCAGCTTTAACCTCGACGATTTTTGAAATGAGAGCTATTTTGTTCGAGTCAGCACTTTACGGGAACTATGGAGAAAAATATTAAATAGCACTATTTGCTTTCGAAGACAAACATGCGGAAATCCTTTACGCAGATATAGCCTAACGAATGAAGCTGTTACTGTTGCGTGCCGCCATAGTTGCCTTCGAAGTAGAGGACTTTGTGCAGTTAAAACAATTTCCTGCACGACTAAGCTTTAACTAATTTGCACACTGTCCAAGTTAGCAGCAGTTACGGCACGTGCTTTCCTTTTACTCGCTTTGCTTTCTATTTACGCATATGTCTCTTCATATTTCCAAAGCCTCCTTATTCAATAAGGTCTTTTCCGACAGCTTTAATGTTTCACCAAGAACGTCAAAATAACCCCTTAAAAAGTTGTTTTCAAGCGCATGAATTGTTGTCTGATCCTTGTCCTGAGCCGTCCCATTGATATTAAAACTTATTGGCAGGTCGCCTTGGAATGGGAAGTTTTACAAAAATATGGGTAGGGGGTATCAAGTTGGCAAAATGCTTTGTGGCGGTTTTCATATCTCTACCAAAGATGCATTGCTTGAAACCGCATCAGTTAGAGATGCCTCATTTTATCTCGCAGTCATCACATGAAAGGAAATCATTAATCAAGTCTAATGCTGACTTTTCGAGTGTAGCATTCTTGTTCGTTTTAATAGAATGGGAGTAGGCTCTTTAGATCCACTCACTCGTCCATCGTTGTTGTTACTACCCCTCATTGACTAAAGCGTATGGCTGATGGTGTGATTTTGATTTCACCGTGACACTCCCAAAAGTTTCTTTGACACTCCCCTGGGTCGACACATGCCCCGTTTATAAACCTTAATACAATCAACGCCTGCTCTTATTATCAACGATTAATTCAGCGATTTCCTTGTGCATACTCAGGCACATCCAGCCTTGATGGTGGATGACTTTGCCACCAGCTTATGCACTCGTGAGCAGGCTAATCAACGATCACTCATCGGCCATTTTAACGCAATGTCACTTTTGTTAAGTGGTTTAGTAGCCAATTCGAATGAGTGGAATGCATTGATATAGTAAGGGATGCAACCATTGTAACACACTAATCGGGATGTTCATTGGCAGCCAGACCATTTGCGTTGCAACTACTGCCTCATGGTACCTTCGCTTTTTGGCTTAGTTAGAGACATGCCCTTAACAATATGCCTTTGCTAAATCCAGCTGGTCAGTTGTTGTGACAATTTTATTTAATCTGAGGTTCGGCGCTTTCTCTCTACACACTTGACTAGCATTATTTTGCTCTATTTTGGTTAATGAGCTTCTGTGCTCACTCCTGTTCAACTGACCCATGCAGTCCTCAATTTGACTTGTTATTGGCGAGAAACATGGCTGCCATAAGTAAGTAGTGCCAAAACGTAGGCGGCACTACTTGACAGCGTACCGGTAGATTGTTGGGTATTAAATCCGTGGGGTGGTGGGGTAGTTAAAGCGCCTTGCCCCTATGACGGCCAATGATGGTCAAGACTTGTGCCAACGCTCAGTCCCTGACTGAAAAGGGTGGTGGAGAAATTTGGCGAACCTCTCATGCAATGTATCTGTTGTCTCGCGTGCGGAACGGGAACTGAAGAGTAAGATATACAGATGTAAACTCGAATTGAGTTTATGCGAGAACTGCGTTTACTTGCTCCTGGGTCCATTTTTGACTAAGTCAGTGAACAAGTATTGGGCGATATTCATTGAGGCTAACAGCGTGCGCTGCTAAATGACGCAAAAGGCCAATTTAAACCACAGCAGAACCATAGCATCAGAAACTTAAATGTTATTTGGCTTCTCCATGATCACTAACGCAGTCGTGATAATGCTCTGTAGATCTACCAATTTTGGCTGTCGCAAGTTTTTTTCACAATCTGACCCTAAATGTCGTTGGACACTTTAGCACGCAGCCTCATTTGCTATGATCCTAGTGCATGGAATCCGTTAATCGGAAGATAGTTATATGAGGACGGGGACGCGTAAACCACCCCTGAGGGAGACCCCGGTTCCTAAGCTGCGCGAATACTTAATGCTCTTACTCCGTTCTCCCTTATCTTTCATCTTTTAATGCTGCGAGTTACTGGAAGACGGGTGGATGGTTAAGCTTAATTTTCCTAATACTTCAATGCATGCTAATGACAAATTGCAGAAAGTCAGTCGTTTGATGAGCTAAGTTAAATGATTCTTTCTTCTCTGCAGCATACTGCACAGTAAGAAAGCATTTTGCATACCCATTAGTCCTACTAGGTTAAAAAGTTTCTTTGAATAAGACGAAATGAAGGCATGCATCTTCAAGAGTGCGGCTACGTTTCACCTCAAATAAAGTGTGCAAAAAAGGAAAACTGCATGAGGATGAGAAAGGGGGATGCATTCGGTTATGATGTAATGTATAACTAAGTTCAGACGGTGGCTTGAAGGGTGGCTAACGTATAGCTGCAGTTTGCAAGATTGTTTGGTTTATCGACACTGATGTGGAAGAGCATCAACCCTAGATAATGTCCGAAAGCCTTTGCCACTATAGTATGCACTAGCAACAAGGTTCGTTGATAGGAGCTCGAATTGATAAGTATCGTAGCAACGGATTCTGAATGCAATGGGTAGTCAGCAAAAGTGAGGCATAAAATGTAGCATGCGAACATATCTCATCATACATTACTGGCACTTGAATCAGTACTATACATAATTTTGTGTCGACTTATTTATAGCGTGAGCAATGAGGCATTTGCAGTGGGGAGTAGTCATTAAAGTGAGCAGCAGTCATAGTTCTGTTTAAATCCCTCTAACTATCTTGCCTTCCACTCCTCCTAATGGAGGAATGTAAAGGCAAAATTCTTCTTCGCGTTACAAAACGCAGTGAGTTGCCACCTTTTTTATGCAGCATCCCGGGGCGATATTAAAGAGATGTTAAGGTCGCAGCTAAAGGAAGAGTGTAGTTAGCCACTTACTCTTCTGCTCATGCGTAAATGAGGTTCAATGAAGCCTTAATTCGATCATAACCGAAAGCACACATGAATAGCTTATGCTGGCATTGCATGTGTGTATAGCAAGTTGAACTTCCTGGGCACGTATCCTGTCAAAATGCCAGTGAATGCATTTAAAATGTTGATCTTGTGTGGTCAATTCGGAAATGACTTAACTCGCTTTAATTAATTGTGTTCAATATTATCTTGTGCGGAGACGGTCCCATTGATTTGATCAGTGCAGAGGTAAGGCGTTGTAAGTGGGTTTTGGTTAAATGAAGTAAAACGAAGTAAAAATAACTATAAATCCACGACGCATTCAACTGCTGTGTGTGCGCACCTGTGGCTTTATGCACTGCAAATGTGTTGAAAACCTCCACTTTTAGACGAAAAATAATCGCTATTCTTAAGGATTGGCAAGTTAATAGCAGGAAAAGCACTCACTCGATAGTGCTTAAACTTCAAAGGGATTGTTCGCAGACTACGAACTTTTGCCCAGTTTTATCCAAACGGATACTGGAGGGCTTATGATTTTTCGCTAATTAGTGTTCCTTTATGTGTCTGCTTGCGTATAACTCCTCGAAGCCTTTCATGCTGAAATAATTCTTCGGTTAGGAAGACTACTTATTTCGTGGCTCCTATTCACCGCAATCCTAGGAACTCCGCTGCCACTGCTGCTTGACCTTTTCTTGCCTTCTTATTCCCACCACAAACTTTGTCGATAACCTCATCGTGTAGGCACGTTTTAAGCCACCATCGGAAGGTTGAGTAGCCTGTGCTTCTCTCAGCAGACGCCCCGTTGCTAACTCATCCGCCTTGGGCGGTTAGTCGATCAATGGGTCGATACAATCGATAAGAACACATGCTGCGTATTCGTCGCGCACTGGTTACCTGCCTGGTCGGTCAGTCAATTTACTGACCCACTTGACCCACAGCCAGTTGTGCTGCAAACAATTACGCGAAATGTTAATTGCAATGTGAATTTGGCATTTACTCAAGCTTAGATTGCATAGGGCTGTCAAACGTTGCAAAAATGTGCCAATTTTTATGATGCATCGTCAAATTCGATGGCATTACAGCTCGATTTGCGGCTCTTTTAATTCGTCAATGACATTTTTCTGTTAAAAAATGCTTTACCTATTTACCTTAATGTGCATGACAGACAGGCTATTTTGAAAACCAGCGTTTTTATTCATTGGCACACTAATCACCCAATCTTACCACGTCCGCCGAGTAAGAAATCCTTTAGATTTGAAACAATCGACTGATTTTGCAAATTAATGCATCAGAGAGGGATATCCTTAAAATTTACGACAGATTTGTGCACAGGTCGAATCTAGCATTCACTTGGTCATACTTGACAGCGATTGGCAGTTTCAAGTCACAGTGCGCAGAGGAATATTTCACTAGAAGGGCAGATCGTGAGAGTAGTTACCAGATTAAAGCGTAGAAGTCTATATTTAATTCTTTCGAGAGCGGTATCTAAGTAGTGAGGCAGTACACCCGTCAATTAAAAGCAAGCAAGTGTTAGCCAAATAGCCTCTCCTTTGGTGGTATCAATCAGATCGTCATTGACGCTGTCGCTGGGGGCTTCTTTTCGCATAGGGCTTATTTTGCACGTCCAGCAGCACGCTTTGCCAAGGCGAACCTGGAAATCCAGCAGAACTCACCGACAAAAGAGCTACGAGGAAGGTGAGTTGACTCCTTTATTTAGCCATAATTTGGCTATCATCCCATCCCTCCATCCGCTACCCTTGTCCCAATTTCTCCGCCTGTCAGTGTATTTCTTAATTCGGATTGAGGCAGGCACTTTGCTTCGCAACAGAGGAGTACCTAAGTGCTTAAAAGACAACCAGCTCAAAGGACAGCAACAGAAGTAGTTACGGTGGCGCATTTCTACCAAAGCATATTAGTATTGTTGATTTACTCTCGACCATAGGAAATGGGACCATTCTGGGTCGAAACCATCGCCTTCAAGTAATGTAGACAACCCGAAGCTACTGCGTGCATACCCCATCACTTGATCCTTTTTCATTTTGAAGTTAGTTCCAAACTTCTTGTATCATGCTCTATGTAGATAATGTGTCTCCTTGGTTTTCACAAGATGCGAATCGGCGAAGTTCATTTATGCTTCAGCTTGCATTTCGAGACATTTTTATGCACAGCGTTGCCACTTGTGATTCCTATCTCTCTGCCATGGAATGTGTTGCATCTGGCGGCCGGAAATGTTGAGCATCACTTTGGTAGTAGCGGTGCCTCAAGAATCCGCCAACCCGCAGACATGCTCATTGTCGAACTTCTGACTCCTTATATGAGATATTTTCTTCCCAATCGGTAAAAATGCCCATGCAACATCTTAAGCCACTAGTAGATGTGCAGTTTTGGTTTCATGGGTAACTTGGTGGCTAAACCTAGTCAAGATATTTAAGCTGGATGTTGAACAGTTGGGCAGGAATTTCATGCAATCTGAGCAACCTTTGTGTGGTAAACATCCATGCTCTAATGCAAACACAACGTCTGTCCTTTGCAGTCGTCGCGTGATCTATTATCTTCAAAAGTGTGTGATCTCTATCCCTCAGAAAGAGATGTTGAATTAAGGCGCTCACTTAGGTTAAGTGCGTAAGTGAGATGGTGCTGCTGCTGCTGCTGCTGCTACTACTGCCACAATTTTGAAGCAACCAGGGAGATGACACTGGTAGGGTGACATCTTGCTATTGGCATATAGTGAGAGAGACTGCCTTCCTCCTTTATTGGAGCCGCATGATGCCTCTTTGAGGAAGGCGTGCAATCCGTATCGGCCAAGGAAAGGGTGGTCAGAACGGAGCCCTCGATGGGGTTGGATGCATGGGCCATGAGTTAAGATATAACTGCTACCGATGCGATCAGTGAGACAACTTTGGTAAGCCGACTTCTTACTGACGACATACAGTGAACGAGATATATCCACGTATCCACCTCATTTCAGGTGCTTTAAGAAAATACTACAACTGTATCCATGCTATACTTTATGGACACATTCGACCCTGCCTAAATTTAACGGTAGAACAACTTAAGTGATCAAACTGACGAAATGTAAGTGTGGGTAGGATAGTTATCGTTTCTCTCATTAAGCATATATATTGAAGGCACACATAACCACTCGCAAAATGGGATTTGTTTTTACCTGGACAAATTGCGGAACTAAAGGAGCGTTTAACTTGAAATCCTGCTTCTTTTAATTGCCGCCGAACCTTATCTGTTGCACAATCAGAAACAGACACATTCGCACTTGCCTTCAATTCAGCACCATCACCAGTGCTAAAAAAGGCCAATAATTCGGCGGTTTCTCATTATGACATTTAGTAACTTAAGCTTCTTTATCCAACATTCTAGCTTTAACGTGGTCAGTAAGGAGCGATACATATCCACGGACCCAACAGTGACCTTTAAATTGACAAATCATTTTGTCCGCATAAGATTAAAGTCATTTTGCTAGAATTTTGCAAGAATGCCAAAACCTGTGTGACTTTAAGCGTAATAAATCCGAAACACTTTTAAACAAGAGGATATGTTCATATTTACACTCAATATGAGCGAAGTTATTGGAGAAATTTTAAGTGTCATTGTGTATGCTTGCTCCGAAAACCGCTTAATTATAATTTTCTTTGTTTTAAGATAACATATAAACAAAGATTTCAAAGTCGAGCAAGGAAACTTAAGCCATTATTTGCTAATATGGCGTCCTGAAACCCCCTTGCACACCAATGATGATGTAGCCCTCAGACGGAGTATCGATATTTGGCTTACAGAGGAGGACCATGACTTCTGGCGTAGCCCACAGGTTAGTTTGCTCAGCCAATGCAAAGCGGTTAACTAAGTGTGCATTACGGAGACCAAGACATAAGTAACCTCATGTCTCAGTCACCGCTACGTACTCGGCGGCAAATTGAAACACATATAAGCGGTTAAAGAGTTATCTGGCCAAGCCGTCACCCATCTTCCGATCTGGACTCGGGTTTAGGAACAAGGGGCTCTGCTGACTATTACGCGCGTCTACAGTCAGACGCTAGAAAATATGCCAACGGTCAGCGTTACGAACCGGGTATGGGATCAAACCCAGCTCTCTACTGATAGGCCCTCGCGCACGTTAGCACTGCTGACAACTTTACGCATACACGGTAAGAAAACTTAACAGCGATTTTTCAAGGTGGATGTTGGGTAGCTGCCGAATGTAGACAACGTCGTTGTCAGCCATCCTGTTATGGGTCATCAGCGGTTCGCCGATCCGTAGTATATGCACTCTATCTGCTTAAACGATAGGAATCAGAATAAATGACCCTCAAGCTCGGATTAGATTTCCGCTGCTACCATTACGGCATCTGGACACTTCCGTGAAGAAGAAAGAAGACATAATACTAAGCAGAATATATGGATTGGGAGTTAAAAGGATTGGTGCCACATTTTGACCTTCGTGCTGGAAGGGGAATCTAAGTGCCTAGGAGCAGATAAGGGCATAGCACCCTGTTCAACTTGGGTCTGTGCCATTTCTAACAGACTCGTAGCAATAAATATATTAAAGCAAAACTAGTCTCTTTGTTTCTGAGTAGCTGAAGGGGGATAATATAGGCTAGAAAGATGCTGCATTTGTTAAAATAATACATTTTCCTACATTCATACAACAAGAAAATGCATAAGAATTATGGCATTAAACCCTTATTAACTATGGTGAATAGACATGAACAACAATGATTAATCTATTTATAAGTAGCTCGTTCCTCGTTTGTCCCTTTAAACAGCCCTACACATTCTTTCAACAGAGGCCACTAGTATTTCTTCTTGAGAGATCTACTATCTCCTTTTCATCCACATGAATAGGCGCCTGGTATAACACTAGAAGAAGTGTGCTGGGGAAGTTTTGATTATTCTTGCCAAATCTGTCTCAGTGTCTTGCTGGACGAGGTCGTTTCTTTGGTGTGGGCACATAGGAGGATGCTAGGAACCTCGCGTACACGAGAGCTATGCTTTTTTGATGGCGTTTAGCAGGTTCGCACAGAATAGCGCACCCACTACAACACCGGCAACTTCAGCCGAGCTTGATCTGTTGGACGGGGGTCCGCGCTGGCACAATAATTCTTTTTCCTATATTGAAGTGTAAGGCCATGTTGCTGCAGATTCTTCGTACATACGTGTAACAGAACTGCTAATCTCCTTTACTCCTTAAGCAAGATAAGATCTTGATGATATGTTGGCACCATGAACTGCCCTTCTATCAGTCAGTGTAATGTGTCTGATCATTACGCAAATAACGAACAGCTCCCGTCCTATTGTTGAGTCTAGTACTAGCGCAGGCGATGACGTGCTCCCTTGCTTCTATGTTTCTTTGTAAAAGTACACCACTTACAACTAAATCACTGGCGACCGTGTCCATTACAAAGAGCAGAGCACTGGCTTCAAATTTGGTCAAGCCAGGATCAACACGGAGCAGATCGTCTACTTTAAGTATGATACAAGCCTCATTATGGTAGCAGTCCTCATTGGAATTCTTTTCGCTTGTTTGCCGGTTAGGCTATGAAGCAAGCTAGTGATCTCGGGAAAGTACTTAGCAAAACGCCTGTGGTGAATTACCAAGCTTGGGAATCTGTAGAGATCTGCCGACCGGTTGGTGTTGGCTAAAACCTTACTTATTTTGAGTGGTTTTTGGTGACCTTTATCCCATATGACAAGACTGCATATACCAGAAAGGAAATCGTGCGCCAAAGAAAACAGCATTCCTCTGCGCAGTGTCAATCCTGCGTCAAGCAGGCATCCTGCTAATTTTAGGTATCTCTACCAAGAACGAGGATGTCGCTGAGGTAGAACACACAGTGATTTGTTAATATACAGCCTATTGCTATCTGCTTGAGACTTTTGAAGGTGGTCGCAGCGCTACAGAGTCCGTCATATTTAGGGACTGTTGCGGCGATCATATAGCAAAGTACAGATAACACACTTGTTCTTGGCTCGGATAGCCGTGAAGCGTAGCCACCCAGCCCGCTACCTTAGGTGGTTATCTGACACCAGCGCAAATGTAGATCAATTGGACTCCAGAGAGACTCGATACCTTCTATCTGCTGCAGCCGTGCCAATGCCATACCACCAAAATGAGGCAAGCAAATAAAATAGTAGGGTACTCTCTGGAGGAACGGATCATGCAATAAGACCCTCTTTATTTGATTTGATTTGGCTTTGCCCAGAGTCGCAATTCTGCACCTTCTTGTCTCCCACACTTCTACTGGATGCATCCTGACTAAACATTCATATTTTTGGATTGATTTTATGTGGGTACCGCATGCTAATGGCAGGATACTCATCAAAGGCATAGCTAATGGACTGGCTCTCTTTATCCGATTTGATTTGGCTTTAGTTATAACCTGCACTCTTCACATTCGTGTCTCCAGCAGTAGAATTTAAATGCTGCTTGGCTAAATATTAATAACTCTGGCTTGTTGTACATGCGAATTGAAGATAAATGTGAATATGTCTGTTTCAGATGGTGCGGCAGATAAGCTTCGGTGGTAATTAAAGGAAACAGGATTTCAAATTGAACCTTATCCTTGCTTCGTAATTCACTCAGACAAGAACAAGCCTCGTTTTGCAAGTAGTTTTGATGCATGCTTGGTCATTGCTGCCTTCGATATGCATGCTTAAGGGAAGGGACTGCAATAATTCTTCTTCACTGCATTTCTATATTTATATTCAAGTTGTTCTACTATTTATTTGGGTAGAACCCATCGTATCTATGGGATTCAGCTCGGGTACAGTTGTGCCATTTTTCCAAACTGGTACTTGTGCACGATCTATTCCATCGGTGGAATGAAAAGCCTCCTCTGCGACATCAGCAAGTATGATTTGTGGAAGCATAAGTCGAGGTAGTAAAGACCCCGCTGGGAAGGGGATATCAATGGGCAGTCCACACTATCCTCAGACTAGGCGTCGACCTGCTGATTTGATTGGTAAGTTTATTATAGGGATTGACCACGATTGGGATTGTTTCTCTACATTTCATTCCGTTTCTTCAGGCCTTTTACACAAATGATGCAATAGCCCTCAGGCAGAATATCGGCATTTGGCATACAAAAAGAACCTCGACATCTAGCGCGGCTTACAGGCCGACTTAGCCACCTGGTGCAAAGCGGTCAATTAAGTGCGCGTACCCGAGACCGAGACATAACTATCATCATGCGTCAGTAATCACAACGTACCCAGCGTTAAATTAAAAACACCCATGGGAGAATCGTGTTGGTCAGAATCGCTTCTCCACAAATTCTTTTCTCTTGCACTTCTATTGGATGCACCCTGACTAAATATTTATAATTTCAGATTGTCCCTTATGCAGAGATCAAGCAATAATGGCAGGATGCCCATCGAAGGCACAAATAATGGGGTGGCCCTCTTCATCCAATTTGCTCTCTGGTTTATTAAGAATTCTAGCTCTCCTATTGAGGTTCCCTAACCACCGCTGGTTGCACTGCACTGCCTCTTTTGGGGGACTCCGTTCTTACGTGTTGGCATGAATAACCAAGAATGATGGTGATAAACTAGAAAAATTGTCTGCACCTGAGGTTAAAGTTCACGCCGATCTGATGTTCTGGGTTACCTATTTTGGCTCCTTTTGGCCCTTTTCTACCCAATTTTCCAGCCCTGATAGATGTAAGTGGGGTGCTTTGATGCCTGCCCTTAATCAAGTTGAGGTGTTTGTTTCAATCTAAAAGAACGGAATATAGTGGAGAGTCACAGAAGCGGAAATTGGGTTAGATATGTAGTGATGAGTTATTTAGCGGGTGCTGGATTGCTGGCGATGCGTCCCTAGCATTAAACTGTTTATCGGGTCGTCAAAAAGGGACGAGTTTGAAGAAGAAAATGAGATGCACTTAGGTATACCCACGCACACACGATCCCGCATTTAATACGAACCTCTAAAAGGACAAAAATGGGGAGTGGATAATGACACGCAAACACAACCTTAGGACAGACAGAAAAACAGAAGCCGATACACATATTGAAAAGAGCCAGTGCAAAGCTGCCATTTAAGTGCGCGTAACCGAGATCGAGACATAACAAACCTCGTGCGTCAGTAATCACAACGTGCGCAGTGTTAAATTTAAAAATACTCATGAGCGAATCGTGCCCGACAGACTAGCAACTCTGCACCTTCTTTTCTCTCGCACTTCTGTTAGACGCACCCTAACTGAACATTCGTAAGTATAACTTGTCTCTTATGTGGAGGCCACATACTAATGGTATGAAGCTCATCGAAGGCACAACTAATGGAGTTACCCTATTCGTCTGATTTGACCTCTGTTTTATGAAGAATTCTAGCTGTCCAACCGCGGCTCCTTAGCTAACGATGCTTGCACTACACCGCCCCTTTTGAAGGACTCAGCTCTTACGTGCTGGCATGAATAACCAAGAGCGATAGTGATAAACTGGACAAATTGCCTCCACCTGGTGTCAAATCTTACGCCGATTTAACTTTCTGCGTTACCTATTTTGCCTTCTTTTGGCCCTTGTCTACCTGATTTTTTCCGCCCCGATAGATGCAAGTTGGACGATTTGATACTTTCCTTCCTCAAATCGAGAAAGGAATAAGGTGGAGAGTCAAAGAAGAAAAGAATAGGGCTAGATATGAGGTGGTGAGTTACTTAGCGAGTGCTAAAATGTTATTGACGTGTCGGCTCGAAACCAATTGGCTATTAAATGAACGATCAAAGGGAATCCTACTTTGCTCAGTATGGAACTGTCTATCCGGTCTTCTAAATGGACAAGTTTAAAGAGGAGAGTGAGATACACGTATTTTTCACTCAGATGCACCCAAGTGTACTCAGTCACACATGGTCCCACATTAAATACGACCCTCTAAAAGGACAAAAATAGGAACTAGGAAATGCCACACAATCACAACCTTAGGACAGACAGAAAAACAGAAGCCGATACACACAGTGAACAGAGTGTAGGTAGAATTTAGAAGGGACACGTATTCCCGCCCGTGATTGTTGAGCACCAAGCTGAGGCAATCTCTAAAAGGAGAAAAAAAGGGGTTGGTATTGAGATAGAAGGGTAGAAATCCGGCCAGCCTGCAAGTCGTGAAGTAGTAGCAGTGTGCTCAACTTGCTCTTGAGAAGCAAGTGTTGGGATAGGAGGTGGAACTGAGGCTAGACATTAAAATAGATGGGAATGGGAAGCGTCTGGCAATCCAAGCTAAGCTATGCAAAAAGGGAGTTTGGGTCGTCAGTAAAGTGCGATTTAGTAACAATTAGTCTAGCCTATGCTGACGTGTTTTAGGCTGTGATACTTGGCATTATTTGTCCATGCTATAATCAAAGATGCGATCATTGGAGAGGTGAGGGCGAGGTGGATGAGGTGGGAGGAGGAGGAGGAGGAGGAGGAAGAGGCGGTGGCAACTCGAGGTTGAGTTTAAAGAGGTGAAGGTAAGAGATGCGTAAGGGAAGCAGAGGAACATGTGATCCTCGAGGCGCGAAAGTGAATAGATAACAGTAAGGAAATGAAGTGCAGACGACTACCTACTCCTCTCCTTCGGGTAAGCTAAACGCATGAACCATATACGGCGGACCATAATGCAAAACGCAATACTTGGGAGCACATCGAGCTTGGTGGTAGGCGAATGCGACTCTTACCAAAGATGCAGCGCAGCAGGGCGTAAGAAAGGAGGAGTGAACAAGTGAGCCTCCATCCTTCCATTTCGAGAACGTCATCAGACCTAGTTATTGCGCGCACACTATGATCCCTAATATCTGAGACGGAGAAGGGGAAGGCCTCATTTAACATGGCGTGGAGATGTTCTCGGTCGATTGGGTGGGCCAAACTAGGATATTGTGGTTGACTTGAACGGCAGCGTATGAAGGCTCCTCTGAAGATGCGATAGCATCAACTAGCATCTTTCCTTATTTATCCAAGCCTGCCATGATCTATCCTAAGTGATGCATCCGTTCCGTAATATTATAGTGGAGCCTAGTTCAAACTAGTTAGGTATAGTCTTAAGTACCGTGCTACAGCGCTTTTGCAGTGAGACATAAATATAGGGAAGTTACTTCTCTCTAGTAGGTCTGATGATGTGGCTGTTAAGTTAGATGTTGTAAGCGTATGTAAGAGCCATTAAAAGTAAGCACAGTATGGCGAACGCTGTGCAAGGTATGGATGTAAATAAAGGAATCGGCGACATGTCCCAAAGATTTTTATGGAGCTAACAAATAAGCGGATCAAATGCGCATTTGCAATCCAACGCTTAGACAACTCCTTGCCTCTTATCACGTTAGCTGCCAGTAGCGCATATATTTTTCCGTATGCGTAAAGAAGAATGTCTCATTGGCTAAAAGAGCCAAAGGAGTGGCTGCGATAGGGGTGAGGTAATGAAGCTCCATAAGAATGGGTGTGGAGGAGGTTAGAAATGAGAAGAGAGGATTGGAATTGGACACCCAAGGAAGATTTGCACAGTGCTGTAGTGCAGCACTCACTCACTCATCACCCTCCAAGACTGTGTTCTCTTTTATGCGAACACAATGTTTAGCATGGTTGTGGAGCCTAAGATTCGGGACGCGAAAATCACACTAATATACTCAGTGATGGCAGAGGTGTTTGGTGGGGAACGTAACAAATATCCTGCCATGGCATTGTCCTTAGCACGGTGACTCAGTCGTGGTTGCCGTCTTTTACTGATGGTTATTCTGGTAAATGGACCCTACTTATAGCCACTTTCTTCCTTTCGAACACGCAGTTAAGTTCAGTGGCAGGACTTGCATTGAAGTAAGCAGCATATTTGACAAGGTAATACGGGTAGAGGACTTTGGTAACATCTAAGAAATGATAGCCATTTTGTGGTATACCACGCTGGGCAATAATCATTAGGCGTAGAAATAAATACGTTGGATATTTAAATCACCAAAAGACATTTTTTTATTATTTCAGGCAAATTTAGTACTTTTTTCCTAAAGGTACTATTCGCCGCCACTTGTCATGCTTACACGAGGTGCATAGCGATTAGTGCTATCAAGACAATGTCTTGACTTAAGAATAGGGCGAATTGGAAACAGATTTTTTGCTTGTTTCTGAAGAGACGACCAAAAACGCGCATGGTGCGTATTTGTTGGGCATAAATGGCGAAAACAGGAAACTCGAGGCATTGCGCGTTGGAAAATGGTCTGACTTTTGGATTATGAGCTCTTGATTATTGCACTTTTTACAGCTCGAGTTGCCCGGAAGTCTTATGGCGGAACCTATGGCGCTAATGAATTAAAGGAGTGGGGAGTTATTAGCATGGCCTGTGGGCTGTGCTGCAGGTTGAAAAGATTCTCAAACCACTACGCGCTAGCTTATTGGCATAAACAAATAGATCGTCAAGTGCTGAAAATATTTTGACAGTTATAACTAGTGCAAAGACATCCCGAGCACCTTCTGTATTATCGCAGGAAGTAGCGACAACAAAACTGTCTTTGTCTAGAGAAAATTAGGTAATTAATTCTCAAGTGTTTCCTTTACAACCACAGCCTAAGAAGTGCCCGCTACTTTGAACAAGAAATCTTTCGCACACCAACTCGCCTCCGCTCCAAAATATGAAAGACATCCACTATGAAGATATCGACATCATGGCCTTCGCATGCTTCCATACCCAAAAATGGTGAGTAGATTAATGGACAAGAAAATGCCCTACCAATGCTATTTAAGTAACATAATCCGTGGTCTGAATCTGCGTTAGTTGATTTGGATGATCAAGTGACAAAGCAAATCCCCATTCCTCCATTAATTGTGCCATTTTTTGCCGATCCAACAAAAACATTGGTTTTAAGCATTGTTTTTACATTTTTTCTACATTGAGACTCACGATACAAGCAAAACGTTAAATTTATTTCATCTATCATAAAGTTGGACAATTATTTTAGAAATAAGAGGCAGAAATTTCTATAAAACACTGAAGTATTTCACTGAGAATGGAGACGGATGTAAGGATCCAATAACAAAACTGAACTGAATATAATGTATGCGCAGTCTTTGCGGATTGCGTCTCGGGCGGTAATCGAGGACGTGGAAGGTAGTGTTCATTGCAAGATTTCACGTGCATGCCTCTTCAAACCATTTTGTGGCCTTGCGTCCATAAATGGATCAGGTGGATTACATTTGTGTTTCGTTGGTGACTTAGTATCGAGTGGCGACCCCGTAAAGAATTCTTCGGCTTTTTTATTCGGAAGTGGAACCTTTGGTATAATGCTTGCCTTAATCCAACACCATTTGATTGGATGCATTAAAGATCTCATCGACTCGCTCGCAGAATCAATGTTGAAATGGTGAAGAGCGAACACGCCTTATGACATGCTAATGGGAAAACCGATCAGAATGGCACTATTCGAAATGTGTCTTATGTGGATGGTCAGGGCGTCAGACCCACAATCTGAAGGTCGAGAGCTCAATCTTGCTTTAAGCACACCTTATATTCCCCATTGTACCAAATTAAAAAATCAGCATCATTATATCGCGATGGACTTGAAATCTATTGGGGACTTCCCGCGAAGATTCAGATCCTGCTCGCCACGTCTGCTCTGCCCATTGAAAGATTCTCCAGTTCTGCCACCACCTCTCAACCTCACTTACACACCAGTGCGCGATAGATATACACCGCATGTTCACCTGACGCAGTTGCAAAGTTATACGGCTGTGAAAAGCCAGTGCAGTGGACCAATAACGGCATGTTCTTCAAAAAAGGCATCACAGTTGCGGAAGTCAAAAAGGATTTGCTCGCGGTCGCTTACTGGCGCCACAAGCAGGATCCAGACATGCGTTAACAACTGACATTGTGACGCTCATATGATTGGTTTGTGATCGAATGCACCTCTTCCATTTTACCTGGCAAATGATGCTGGTACACCTCGAGGGCTTGAATGTGGCAAGCACGCTAGAGTCTCTTATCACATGCCATTGGCGAGAGTTTGCTTTATCAGTGTCGTCCCTCTAAGCGCTAAAAACGTGGCGGTAGCAGCGGCATCCAAATTCACCCTCCTACATACTCAACTATCCGCCTACTTAACAAGCTCTTCCTGAGGGTAGAGGTTACAACTCTCCAGGTAAAGTGTTTCATGCAACAGTTCTGGTGCTAGGAAGCATTAAGACGCAGGCGCTTTTATGGAAAACCGCGCATCCTATTTAATAACAATTTGTAGCCATTTGTTATTTTATCTACCACGGCTAGATATCGCTGATACTACTTATAACACCAACACTAATCTACCAATGATGTGAACAGGCATTTGAGTCTTTTTCAAATGAGAGGATCAAATCACCTCTGAAGGAAAACGAAGTGTCAATGGTGGGGAAGGAATTGCATCCAGCACGAGAATGCGCACTAACTCGACCGTACGTCCGCGAAAGCTCCAACACATGCTCTTTCGCTTCAAATCCAACGCAGATGCGCTGCAAAACAGAAGTCTTCGATCAGCCAAAATTTTGCGTAGTTACAAATGCACGCATCGGCTTTTAGCAGTTTCACACTAAATTTTGTTGCATAGCTTATTTGCGATCTTATTTTAGTACTCGTTTATCGGTTGCGAATCCCTCTGTTGCAAGCACTCATCACCGCATTTGACGGCCAAGTTGATTCGTAGAAGCTAGCTGTTTTGCTTGTGATTTAAGCTGTGCAGTGAATTTACTCGTCCTTATGTATGACATTGGCTGTTAAACACTTTCATGCATTCGTGATGCATGCGCATCCTCATTACTATGAATCGTCATGAATTGGGAGGAACATTAGCAAACTTAGAATAATGCGAGAAGCATCGCATTTCATCATTTCTTCGCGAATGTTTTAAATCGCCTCATTTACAGATTGTACAATCGCATTTTGGGCCCACACATTTGTATGGCGTTGTTCAACGAGATTTGCATAGGGGGCACTGTGATGGGGAGTGCGCAGTGTGCAGAGTAGTTTGTGAGATATTTTGTACTCACAGGCGTAAAATGGCAGCATTTGGAGATTTTCAAATGCCTTGTAAATAAACGTATTTTGGGCGTTTAATGTGGTTAACAGGTAGTCGGCGTTATCACCACAGTTTGCTTTGCATCAGTGCATTTAGCGCATGTGAAGTAATACATTTTCGTTATGATGCAAAGACAGTGCCACTAACAAACACGCTCGATTAAGAGTAGTTACTTGGAATGCATGCAGCAGTATGCAACGTAGCGATTTTGGCTAAAATGTTGTAGAATAATAGTTAATGTAGGAATTAGGCATTCTGAAGGACTTCTAAAGAAGGTCAATTTTAACACAAATTGCACAAGAAAGCGACCGCTTATTTCATCTCTGCACTTCCAATCTCATATTTGCAAACTGAATAAGCATACTGTGCAAGATAATGGATACAGATTTCTCGGTCGCATAGAAAAAAGATGCTACAATGTGTACTCCATAATTCCTGCCATCTTGATCATCTGCGCTGAGATAATTATGAGTAATTTGCAGTGCGAGCCATTGCAAAGGATGATCAACATTAAAATGGACTGCGTTTGCTGGTTATTTGTTCTCCTTCTAATGCAAACATTTGTCGGTTCGTTTGTGCAAAACTGGGTAGGCTCAAAAGCTGTTGTAGTAGCCGCTTTTAAAGCCAAGTGTCGCTAGAGTAAACACATCGAGTATTGCTCCACCCACTCTTCGATCGCTGCCGGTTCTTACTTGCAGAGCACACCTTTGCTACTTGACTCTTTGGGACACAACTTACGACTTCCAAGTTTTCTCCCGCGCAGACTGCTTGCGCTTGCTTAATTGGAAGGGTATCGCTCATGTAAGATGCACCTTTATGGATCAGATGTGGTGGTACTGAGTGAATTTGGTCTCATAGACCTTTATTTTGAACGCGAAATTGAAGAAAACTTTATAAAGCAGCATCAAAGTATTAGCCGGTGCTAACACTGACATCAAAGCGACGCATCCTTATTTTGGCACTGATTAGGCACGTAATGCTTTGGTTTTTCAAAGCTTTTAATTGATGGATATAACTGGTCATATTTTATTACCGGCATCGCATAATCCTGAGACTCACTTCAAGGTGGAGTGTATGAATGTGGGTATGAGTGTGGAGATGAAGCGGTTTAGCAATGTGCTTTCGCAATGGATGAAATGGGTGCCATTTTTAAAGAGCACTAATTTTGCTTACTAATGCTTAAGCAGCTTGTTAATTATAGTCTGCTTACAATGCTTCATCACGTTTAACAACCGTTAGCTAGATGCGGGTTTCAGTCGACCATAATTATGTAACCGCTTCTCAACCTAGATTACTTGAACCCATTACAGTGTCGACATCTCGCCTTTTAATATTGTAACTGTGTTACATATGCAATGAAGCTAAGTAAACACACCTAAAATGCAGACTGATAATTAAAAAGAATTAACGCTTCCCACCGACCCAGCAAAATTCTAATTAATTCCCGCGACGACAGCACCAACGACTAATACTTCAGTTACCTCTGCAGCAAGTACTACCTTGGCTCCAAACACAACACTGCAGACACAAAACCATACGTACCAACTACTGCAGCGCCTAATAAAACAGCTACACCATCGATTGTTGCCAAATTAGAAGCGACGGAACCAACAACTAATGCTTTTGTCTACTCCACGGCATTGCTACCTCTGCCCCATTTTACAACGCTAACCACTGCGGCGTCTAATAAAACAGAGTTCATCGCCACTATCCTAGCTCAGCTACGTCATCTGCTGCTTATTCTTCGCATACTGATAGTTCTATTACAACCCCCCGTTTAATGGTTGTCGTGCAAACATTTGTAGCTTCTCTTTTCCCCTTCCTCTTTATTCGCATGTATCGGTGATTTTTATTAATGTTAATTGCTCTACCACTCTACCTGCCCTTTTTTGTCTTTCTTCGCCAAATCCTTGGTCCCCCTATTATATTGTGAATAAACGCTGCCTGCATCAGTAATTCATTGCTGCTTTTCAGTGTTCGGTTTATCGAGCACAATGCTGCCCTATGAAGCCAATCCGTTTTCGATTCTGTACTTTTGCAGGATATGCTATAAAACAAAATGATGTCTCAACGATAATTGTCATTATATTTTATCCTGCAAATTTTTTACGCCATGAAGTAAGGTCGGTCTCCACATTTTCCATTTCTGCGCTTTATTACGGTTCCTAAGGTGTGGCGTCGGCTGATGAGCACTTTCGTGCATTCGTGGTGTATGCCCACCTTCACTACTATGAGTCGGCACAAATTCGGAAGGACAGTAGTGGTCTTGTTGGAATGCAGTAAGCATTGTGTTTCATCACTTCTTCGCAAATGTGTCAAGCCTCCTCATTTATAAATTGTGAAACCACATTTCATGTCCACCCATTTATATGGGGTTTTTCAACGAGATTCGCCTGCTTCGCTACCATAGGGAGGAAAACCATCAAAATCTAGGGCACTATGATCGAAAGCGCACAGTGCACGGATTGGTTAGTGAGGTGTTTTGCGCCCAAAGACCTCGAATGGCTGCGTGTAAGGATTTTTCAGATTCATTTTAAATGGACGTGTTTTGGGTATTTAATGAGTTTAACAAGTAATCGGTGGTACCCCCTGCAGTTTACTTTGGTTCATTGCATTTTGCGCATGCAAAATAATATAATTCTTTATTATAGGAAGATAATGCTACTGAGAAACACGCCTGATTAAAAGTAGTTACTTGGAAGACATGCAGCAGTATGGCACGTTTTGATTTTACCAAGTATAATTGACCTTTCAAGAAAAGTGTGATAAAATGTTGCAGAGTAATAGTTGATGCAGAAATTTGGCATTTCGAAGCAATTTATAATAGAGCCAATTCATACACGAATCGTGCAGAACACGGCGATCACTTAATTTATCTCCACATTTCCAACCTCATATTTATGAATCAAGCAAGCGTTATGCTCAACCATAACAGAAGCAAATTTGTCATCGCATGGGGAGGAAAGATGTTACAGTGCGCATTCCATGATTTCTACCATCCTAATCAGCTGCGCGCAGATATTTTCGAGTAATTTGCAGTGTGTGCCATTGGAAGGGCCGATTGTCATGGGATTAGACTGTTTTGCGAATTTTCTCCTTCTCTTTCAAATAACTGTTTGTCAATTAGCTTCTGCAAGAGTAGGTGAGCACAAAAGCTGTTATGGTAACTGCTTTTGAAGCAAAGTGATGCTAGAGTAAGTACATCTGCGAGTATTGCTCCATCAACCCTTCGTTTTCTGATTGATCTTACTTGCAAATCGCCTCTTTGCCACTTATTTCTTTTCGGGTACAACTTAAGATTTCTTAATTCCCTCTCATGCAGACTGTTTGCACTTACTTGACTGAAAGAATCTTACTCAATTAGAAGGCACTTTATAAGATCAGATGTGGTAGTCCTGAAATTAAAGTGCGAAATTAAAAAAACGCATGCAAAACAGCATCAAAGTTTAACCGATGCTCACGGCAACATCAAAGGACCAGACGGAGACTAAAAGAGCCATTCTAATGTATCTAGAGAGAGTGCGGACTTTCGTTCGCTATGGGTGGACATCAGCGCCTCGTATTGATGAACTGAATCCGTTTTGCAGCAATGGTTCCGACTCCTGCTAACAGGGACGGAAAGAATACATCAGACCACATATGTGCTCTCTATGTGGCCGCTAATAAAAACTCTTACATCACTGCTATATTTTAAATAACCCTTTAAAAACCATTTTGCTACTGTAGTAATAACTGGAAGAGGGATATGAGGAGACACATGAAAGGTAATCTGAAGTAATGAGGAGACTCGTCGTACTCATGGCCAGCACAAGGCAAGTAGACGACAGGGTCAATATCGGTTGCTTTGTTGCTCAACTACGGATGTCCCGAGTGAGCCTTCGACATCGTGGCAATGCTATGCCTCGGAGGCCTTAAGAGATGCCACCGTCTCAACTGACTACAACACCTCTAGGTCAGTCAGCAATGACAGCACGTAGCTAGGTGGAGGCGATGTAAAAACTGCCTCTGCTTTTCGTTGCTGTGTATGTAAGATGGTCTTCTAAATGTGAAAGAGCCTTGCCCAAAACATTGTCTTCCACCATCCGGGTCTTATGAAGGCCAACAATCTGGCTGCCACAGCCACGAGGAATATCACAGTTAATACTGCCAACGCAAGATGCAATAGCTTTGGTCCTTTGGAGCTTACGTCTTCAAGAGTGTCCTCAAAGAGGAGCCTTATCTCACCCAACAAATTGTCATTTGGGGAGAACGTATGGTCTACTACGGTGATGAAATATTTTAAGCAGAAGTGCAAACCATTTTAACTAGAGATCTGTAGTTTATCGAATTAATGCTTGCATTGCTTGGTTCTTCTCCCAAGGAGGGCTTGTCGCTATAGTATAGGATGATCTGACGTCAGTAAAATATTCGATGACAGACTTGATATAAACATTAGTTTCACTCTAAAAATTCGTACCAAAGGTTTCATAAGTCACAGCTTGGCATCATTTTTAATGTTGTTTTCTTTAAATCTAGGAGGTTAAGGCTTGTGAATTGCAGCAATTGTCTTTTATCCAGGCTTCATCAGTAGAGCCCGTAATATCACCTTCAAATTCATTGACTCTAACATCCCTAGCCGAGTCGAAATCAATAAAAGAGAGTTCCAAGCTTCGAGTAAACTCTCTTTAGTCCACCGAGTTGCATCCTCTACACTTCAGGCTCAAAGCTCTTTATTACTTAGCATTTCGCACACTCTGCTTTCTGGGAGTGCAATAGATTCAATCGTCGCGGTCTCTCAATATGCAGAAATATTTAAACAGGCTGTAACTTTCCTTTAGTCGTTGTTGGATGTAAGAAGTCAGAAGACAATCAAAAATATAAGCAAAGAGCTTTTCTTTGACGTTCCCGAACGGTTGCTGTCTCGCTTAAGGGGGGATGAAATCGTGCCTCTAGCGCCACCGTAAGTGCAGATATTCCAGTCATACCTACTTATTTATTGCTTAGTAGCTGGTCACACCTATGCTTTTTTACACACATATATCGATCGCAGCGCTTGGACTTGCTGCTAATGGGTCCTCAGGTCCAGTCATTGACCGACCAGCTTTTACCTCTCCTACGTAGAGTAAAACAGCAGTTTAATATCCCCGGTGAAAGCGATGATCTCCCTCAGTTTCGCCTGTAACTCACCTGCTTGGTTGCGGTTATTTTAATATGCGACTCAAGCTGGAAAAGTGGGATGGGCATTTTGTCGTTTAAAAAGTTTTGCTCTTTTGATAACTAAAGCTCGTAGAGACAATTTGCATTTTTTACTGTACTTTGTGGATTAGGCTTGATTAGTCTGGTCAGGAGGCCCTTCATAGTCCTGTACGCTGGCAGCATTTTGGATAGATATGGCTCTCTAGTATAAAGGGACAGCGCCACTGATGATGAAGGAGTATGCTTATATGTCAAGGCTAGAAATACGTGCCACCACATGAACACCGACTGGTAGAGAAAAGCAAAGGCTGAAAGTTGGCATCGGTTGATGCTTAAGCTTTTTAAGCTTTAACAACCTCGTGGAGATGTGTGAATAATCAAAACGAATCTGCAGCCATCGCAGCAGCTTCTGGTTGCAAGATCTGAAGTAATATGACCAGCAATTATTTGATCCTAAGGAAATCACGTTGACGGGGTTTGGGTAGGTATTTTTAACAAAGACCTTAGATGAAGCCCTGAAGACAAATAAATGATAAGGCGAGAGTATTTTTAACAAATCAAGGAGATAAATCTAATGTGAGAAACCAGACCTAAAACGAAACTTAATAAATGTCATTTGGATGCTTTCTGAAGACCGAAGATGGATGTGGCTTCGTCTCAGCGCATGTGTGACACGCTGAGACTTTTCTGACGAGAAGGAGTGGCATAATAGTCTGTCAAGGCATGTATTGGCGATGATAGGCTAGAATCAAGGTCATTGGCTTCGTTTGGGACACCAGGATGCTCAGAGGAGACAAAAGGGCTGAGTTCTGTTAATGACTTGTTGCCCAAATCGAAAATCAAGCAACCATTTAAAACATTACATGCGCTTAAATAGTGACAATTAAGACCATATGCAGCCGAATATTCCAGCTGGGACTATGTAGCAGTGGGATTGTCCTCGAAGACGTCAAAGTTAAATGTCTGTGGTGCATTTGCTTATGAACGCACAGAAGGCTTATAAAGGAAGTGAAAAAGAGAGAAGGTCATAGCAACAGGCTAATAATAGGATAAGGTACACAATTTCCTAGAAAGCTTTAAGGTACAGGCATTGAGCGCTTGATGAAATCAAAGCCAGTTTTATAGCAATTAGCAGCCGAAAACCGAGAACACATGCCATCAGTCAAGCAGGTTTATATAGACGACGAAATAATTCGGTTAATATTTAGTTCACGAAGCTTCAACGACAGCTGTGGTTTTCAGTTAGCATTAATTATTTGTCCCCAAGCCTAAAGTTTAGTTTGAAATGGATGTAACAGCTCTAGCACCAGGAGAACTTAAAAATGCTGTGAAAGCAATGCAAAATTCAATCTAACAAAATAGGGAATTCATTTCATTTAAGCCATTTTTAAAGATTTTACAGTCCATTACTCCTTAAAGCGAAACCAATGAGTACATTGCCAAAGAACCTCTACGGGTTTCTTGGAAACTCGCGGGATTTAAAGATGTGTGCAACGTGGGTTCTGTTCTTTGGTCTGATTTTCTGTTTTTAAAGCTATTTCTTTGCTATTTTTATTGCTTCTTAGGTTTTCCAATGCATAGGGATGCTTAATATTTATCAGCGGTAAATTTTGCGTGCACAAAATTAAGTCATGTGTGTGCCAATGCGAGAATCTCAGCCGCATATTTTGTAACAATTCGGTGCAAATTCATCAAACCTTGCTGTGTGTGACAAAACCCAGTCATTCCCCGAACGCTCAGAGCCACTTGATTGAGGTAAGTAAATCAGAGCGCCTTGGCACTATTAATGGTGGGGACGAAGAACTATGAAGTTAAAAGAAGCGACGATGCACGAGCCCCATGGTCATTGCCTTATTTCGAGGTTTCAATATTGTTGCGTGGCATAAAAGTGTCTTTTGATAAAAACTGCAATATTGAGGTGAAATGGGCATTCAATGTTCCTCTGCGTTAATGCCAAAGTGTGTTGGTTCTAAACATGTTAATGATAAAGCAGCAGTTACTAGGAACCTTAGATCGGTAGTTGAAGTGGCTGCTAGTGCTGCCATGTCTTGCTTGCATTTCAGCCAAAAAATTGGTCACCATACTGGCGGTCCACTCTTTAACTTTCTAATCCTTTCATTTTTAAATTAGGAATGCTACATCCACTTGCGCAGAAACTGCTTCTCCCTGCCACCCAATTACAATCACACATTGCGACCCCTCTGCTCTCATTTACAAGGAGCTGGAGTAACAGGAAAAATTCGTTAATCGTGTTGGACGAATCGGAGGGGACTTTTATCCGTGGCTTGGGACCTGGTGGTCAGACCCATTAACAAGGTCGCCAATTGCCATAGCGGCCACGGATTCGTTATTAGCAAGTCTATCCACTGCTTGTTACTTTAAAATAGTTGTTCCAAAGACGTTCTAAACAAGAACCACAGTAGCTAAGTTCCTTTTACTAGCTTTCCCATTGCTGCCGTTTTGCGTGGGTGCGAATGTAAAAATAGAGTCAAACTTTGGGAGGCGCGGATGGCCAATAGGGCACTCACTTAACTCCCAGCGGTAGTCATGGACATGACAACAGATAAATGCTGGAATTGCATTTACTAACGTAGACCTGACTCAAGACGGGACCTGAATACGCACGGCAGCCAAACCTTCCAAAAATTACCCACTTTCTTATTCAGGACGTCAGGATTCGTTAACCTTCAGCTCAAAGAAACGTTTTATTAACAGCGAAACGCAACTGACTTTGTCGACCTTGGATTGAGACGAGCTTTCCCCTGCGACCTTTGTAGAAAGTGCTTTGGGGTCAGGAAGGCAATAAAAATTAACTTCTCAAGGAAGTTAAGTGTTGAGGCTGTCGCCTTGCTATCGAAGAGGTTCACACACGGCTTTATTGAGTAGATCTGCCATACGTTTTTGGGCAAGATAGCTGGTATGCGTATGGAATGCAATAAAATGACTTGAATCCAGTCTGCCCTGGTAGCAGCGGAAATCTAATCCGATCTAGAGAATCATCCATTCTGATTTCTATCGTTGAGGCGGATGGAGTACATACGCTACCAATTGACGAGCCGCTGACGACCCATAGCAGGGTGGCTGACAACAACATTGTCTACAATCGGCAGCTACCCAACATCCACGTTCCGCTAGAAAGCTATTAACTACCGAAGCGACATAATCGTTACCACCTCGAAAAATCGCTGTTGAGTTTTCTTACCGTTTGTGCATAAAGTCGTCAGCAATGTTAACGTGCGCGAGTGTCTATCAGTAGAGAGCTGGGTTAGATCCCATACCCGGTTCGTGAATCTGATTTTTGGCATATTTCCTTACGTCTGGCTGTAGACGAACGCAATAGTCAGCAAAGTTCCTCATCCCTGAATCCGAGTCCAAATCGAAAGATGGGTGACGACTTGGCAAGATATCCCTTTAGCCGTATAAAATTTAATGTCTGGTGCGATTTTCTCATAAATGTCTTCAATTTAACGCCGAGTTCGTTGCGGTGACTGAGACATGAGGTTAGTTATGTTTCGGTCTCGGTAATGCGCACTTAGTCGACCGCTTTGCATTGGCTGAGCAAACTAGCCTGTGGGCTACACCAGAAGTCATAGTCTTTATTTGAAAGCCAAATGTCGATACGCCGCCTGAGGGCTACATCATCATTGGTGTGCAAGGGGGAGTCAAGGCGCCATATTAGCAAATAATGGTTTATGTTTCCCTGCTCGACTTTGGAATCCTTGTTTACATGTCATCTTGAAACAAAGAAAATCATATTGAAGCAGCGTTTAGAGGAAGCATGCATATTAACACTTGTATTTGGTCCCATAAATTCGTGCATATTGAGCGTAAATATGCACACAATCACTTGTTCAAAAGCGTTTTGGATTTATTATACTTAAAGTCACACAGATTTGGCATTGTTGCAATATTTTAGCAAAATGATTTTAATCTTATGCGGGCGTGGATAATTTAGAACCTTTGCAACACAGCTAAGCGCGCACTTGTGCTCACGTATGGAGTAACAAGCTTCTTCCTCTATTTGTCCACACTCTGCGACCACGCACACTTTTGGACACTTGGCACTACCGCAAACGAATTGGTACATTGGTGAACAGGACACCCACGGTAGGACACGAACCCACAATCTTCTACTTAGGAGGCAGACGCCTCATCTACCAGGTCATGCGGGCTGGATCCGCGACTTTTCAAACACTTAGCCTAATTATCTTGCCAAGGATGGATACCCACCCGACTGCACAATGTTTTTAGTTCTTTATCCTACTACCTTATCAATTCTACCACCCAAGTAGTGCGGCAAAACAACTTTCGGCTCAGTTTGCATCACTCCTCCTCACTCCTATAGGTTTTACTATTTTTTCCGTAATAATTGGCTCCTCGAAATATTTTATTCCCCATTTGACGTTCTGGGTGCCCTTCACACCTTTCTACGCCCTTTGTCTACTTCACATATCTTCGCAGTGCTTACATTTTGCACTCCCCTATCACATCATTTTCATAGCTAATTTTAACATGTTGTTCCTTTTGTCGATTTTTCGCAACCTCTAGCAAGCAGGAGTGGTCGCAGCTTAGTCGAACAAAGCATGTTTCGGATCGCAGCACTTGCAGGCTAATCGTACTTCTCCAAAGCTTGCGCCTGCTTGAAAATATTGCCAAATTGTGTTGCTGCAAACGTATGACACCACGACCCCGCAAGCTTTGCTCTGAGGTAACCGAGGTCTTATCGGTTAACCAGCCAGAACGCCACTTAAGTTCGAAGGCCAACCAAGCGCACACGCTTAAAATTGTGGTTATTCATTAA
Organism: Taenia hydatigena; assembly: GCA_036345935.2. Lineage (NCBI taxonomy): Eukaryota > Metazoa > Platyhelminthes > Cestoda > Cyclophyllidea > Taeniidae > Taenia > Taenia hydatigena. The sequence goes on from JADWOT020000007.1 coordinate 9,806,832, forward strand.
CTTAAGGCAACAACAGGGTGCAGCGGTTCTGTGGTATGGTTTTGACTTGAGGTACGTAAGCTTCCGGGTTCAAATTTTGGTTGGGCCCGACACCTGATTTGCACTTGGTAGTTATCTGGTAAACGCGTCTTAAAGTTCTTGGATCACTGCTTAGTTAGATTTTTGTTGGTCGCTACTTTATCAGAAGTCCTTTGGAAGCGGTTCCCCATTTTATTCCATCATTTGCACAAACAGGACTAAAATTGCTATCCAAGGTCATCAAGTTGATTGTAAAAATGAATTTCCCCGATGCTAATTTATCGATATTATTGCAAAGGAAGATCAACAAAGCTTTGTATTTAAAGCCAAATGTCCTTCCTGATTGGTCTTAGATGATGCTTATGGACAGTTTGCCTGCACACTCTCCAACATTGGAGTGAACATTTGGTTATTGCGCCAAAACCAAACGTCAGGGAGCGTCTGTCTTACCAATTTGAGGAGGCTAATTTGGTAGGAGAAATAATTGATGTCGCGGTCAGTCATCACTTTAGTCATTACAGTTAACTCATGAGTGTTTCCTTTGGCTCTGCTCAACCTGTAATGCCTGACGCAGGAGGCTGACCAACCATCCTCGAAGCCATTCCTCCACAGCAACTCTTTGCTGCGCATGGTATACGGCAGAATGAGGGATGAGTGGGCGGCATTGCTGTGAGGTGCTATTTCACATGGCCATGCAGAGCTTATAACACCATCGCTAGTTCTTTCATCCAGTTATAACTGGCACACAAATAAATGGCAATACCATTTGTCATCAAAGACTTGTCATGCCATAATGTTGTGCACATGCCTTCACAAGAGCCTACACTGAGTCCATATATGAGAAAAATATGGCTGTACTTTGTTTACATTTTCAAATATCATATACGTGCTCCCTCTCAACGCGTTTAACAGTCATCATGGACGCAGTGACAGCCTCAGATCGCTGGTACATATGCGGTTTTTGAAAGCAAATTTGACTTCATAGCGGCTTAGTTGCTCAGGCATATGGTTATTGCACTGAAATCAGGCAGAACTGCTCGTTCGTAACTTCGAAATTTCAGCCAATTGCTTTGATGCGCGACTAAACTAGTCTTAGAATCTACCACCGTAGTCTTCGATTCGATCGCAAGAGAAAAGGTCTTCCAGCTCTTCTCACTTGCTGCTAGGCAAAGCAATTCTTGCCACGTGAGCTTCTTAATAGAGATCTTTATAAAATAGCAGATTACACGTGGCAAATTTACACTTCGCTTGACTGTGCGCTTAACTACTCGAACAATTCAGTCTATGGAGGAGGTAGTTGCGTCTCGCCGTATGGCCTTTCTAACCATGCGAAGGGTACCTTAACACTTCTGTACGGTATCAAGCAACGTGCTCTTGCATACTACTTCAACATTCGACACTAATGTGGATGCAGTCCATAACGTTTATGTGCCTCTTACGAGAACGTGCTAGAATCTGCTCGTTCGATAGGTGCGCTGATAACCAACACTAATGGGATCACGCATGAGTCATTACAATGAGCAGTCAGCAAGCCCATTCCATGTTTGTCGGCAGGGTTTGTAGGAATGCAACGATCAGCAGCCACAACATGAGAGGACATTTAGCCCAGAAAAATACTTTGGTTGGAAAGGCTTCGAGAAATCACACATAGACACACGCAAAGGGGAAAGAACATTAATCAATGCCTAAGCATCTATAACATTCTCTTAGCAAGCATCAGCCCTCTATTATCTATTTTGATGGAACGCGTTCGCTCTGCATGTGCAGCTATGGATCCAACCGAACGTCTCACGTTGAAATGACGTGTGACGAAGTATTTGCAGTGCTGCATATATAAATTCGCATCATACTGATTGACTGTATTAGTTGCATCAAAGATTAATACAAGCCGTCTATCGCAAAATTTTAACACAGAACTGGCAAAGCGCTACATGCACGGGTGCAAATGTGGCTGTGTGCCCTCCTACCTTCTTCATCACGGACGAATGGAGCTTGTAAGCCTAAAGTGCCTGAAGTAAGGCGAATTCGTGGACAAATCTCATTCACTGCATGTCGTTAGTAAGAAGTCGCCTCACCAAAGTTGTCTCACTGACTGCGGCAGTAGCAGCTAAATTCATCTCATAGCCCCCGCATCCAACCCCATCGAGAACACCGCTCTGACCACCCCTTCCCTGGAAGATACAAGTCGCACTCCTTTATCGAAGAGGCATCATGCGGCTGCCGCAAAGGAGGAAGGCGGTCCCTCTCACTGCACGCCATTAGTAAGATGCCACACTACCAGTGTCATCTCCCTAATTGCAAGAAAAGTGCAGTAGTGGTAGCAGCAGCGGCAGCGCCATCTTACTTGCCCACTCAACCTAAGTGAGCGCTTCAATTCACCATCCATTTCTGAGGGATACAGATCACACACTTTTGGAGAAAATAGATCACACAACGACTACAAAGGACGGGCTTTGCTTTTACATTAGACCATGGACATTTACCGCACAAAAACGCTCAGCTTGCATGAAATTCCTGCGCAAATGTTCGACATCTAGCTTATATATCTTGGCTAGGTTTAGCCACCACGTCACCCATGAAACCGAAACTGCACATCTACTAGTGGTCTAATTTGTTGCATGGGTATTTTACCGATCGGAAAGAAAATAACTCATAGAGAGGGCCAGGGGTCGACAACGAGGATGTCAGCGGGCTGACGGAGTCTTAAGGTGCCACTACTACCAAAGTGATGTTTAACATTTCTGGCCGCCAGATGCAGCACATCTCATAACAGAGAGAGAAAAGAGTCACAAATGGCAACGCTGTTCATTAAAAATGCCGCAAAATGCAAGCAAAAATACAGGTAGACTGCACCGATTTACATCTTGCGAAAACCACGGCGACATTATCTGCATAGGGCATGATGCAAGAAGTTTGAAACTAACTTGATAGAGAAAAAGGACCAAGTGATGGGGTATGCACGCAGTAAGGCTTCGGGTTGCCTACATTACTTGAAGGGGATGGTGGCGATCCAGAATGGTCCCGTTTCCCGCAGTCAAGAGTAAATCAAAACACTTAGGCATCGAAGAACCTCCGACCTCAGCCATCACAACTTGTTGGTGACGTATGAAATGCGTTAAGAGTCCACGGTGCCGACCACAGAATTTCCATGCAAAGGAAAGAGGAAGGAACTCACGAGCAAGAGATTTCGCAGGCACTCTTATTAACTGGAGAGAAAGGGGCTAAAGAGTGGTACTAAGCTGGTAGGCATTCGAGAACCGGTGCCGCGACCTCAATTCTGTCTTCACGGATCGAATCAATCTACCACCCCTCAGTGCTTTGGCGGACTGGTAATTAAAACGCGCAATCACTTTATTAATAATCAGCTAAACGAATGAACGGGTCAAATAGATGCAAAAAAGCAAGGGTATGGATAAACCATTCAATTAATCAGTCAAACAAAATCAATCAACTAATCAGTCAAATCATCAAATCACTGCTCGATGAATTGGTTTAAGAACTGGGGAATCACTCAGCTAAATTGGGGTTAAGTACAGCGATTGCAGCAGTAGCACGAAGTAAAGAGGTAACGGAGACGCCTCCTCAGTCGTTTGAACCACTACAGTGAAAGAAGAGTGGAAGAAGAAGAAAGTGTGTTCTCTTGGGTGGGAAAGACATTGACATGGTAAACGGGAGGATGAAGTAAAGAGTGCAAGCTTACCGAAGGAAGCAGACGAGCCAGAGGAAGCGGATGATTGGCTAGGACAAGAGAACTGCAACAAGTGAGCTCTTGGCTCAAGTATTAAGGCAAGCACTGGGTGGCTGGATAATCTAATGGGTTCTAAGTGCGATGGCACAAGTATTAGAGTCACTCACCAGAGTCGATTAAGTTGCACAGAGTCCTGTATTTTCCCTCTTGCGAGCGCCTCACCATATCCACATCCCCTTTTCCTCCACCCTCCTCCTTCTCTTCACCTGGCTCTACCTCAGCCTCGAATTGCACACCCACCTCCTCCGTCGCTCCCCGCGTGGTCGAGAGTTGGCTCGCCGTTTGCAATGGTGTCACTGTGGTGAGCGATGACGACGTGGGAGAATCTGATTCCATCCGGGAGGGCGCCAACTGCCACCACTCCGCGTGCTCATCCCCATCCGACCACTGACTCGTCAAAGTCAAGTAGTCGGACAGGTCACATTCCGATTCCTCGTGCTCCATCAACTCGACCTCGTCGTCATCGTTCTGCGTCTGTTTCTGGCGGCCTCTGGCGCTCTCCTGCGTCTTATTATCACAGGTGAGGCCTGAGCAAGGAGAGAAATAGGAATGAGTGAATGTGAGCAGAGGAAGCTGAGTAAAGAATGAAGGCTGCGATGGGAAGGAGGAGGAGGAGGAGGAGGAGGAGGAGGAGGAGGAGGCACTTACTGGTATGCTTGGTGACGTCGTTGAGGGATGCATGAGTGGGAACGGAGCCAGGAGAGAAGAGGGAGACGAAGGATGAGGTGCGAAATGGGAGAGATAGTGGGCGACTAATTCCGATGGATGAGTAAGATCTGGTGGGTGGAATGCTTTTCCACGTTGCCGCCAGTCGTAGTTGCCACAACCTCAATGCTAGCGCTGGCGTTTAGCTGATTATTAATAAAGTGATTGCGCGTTTTAATTACCAGTCCGCCAAAGCACTGAGGGGTGGTAGATTGATTCGATCCGTGAAGACAGAATTGAGGTCGCGGCACCGGTTCTCGAATGCCTACCAGCTTAGTACCACTCTTTAGCCCCTTTCTCTCCAGTTAATAAGAGTGCCTGCGAAATCTCTTGCTCGTGAGTTCCTTCCTCTTTCCTTTGCATGGAAATTCTGTGGTCGGCACCGTGGACTCTTAACGCATTTCATACGTCACCAACAAGTTGTGATGGCTGAGGTCGGAGGTTCTTCGATGCCTAAGTGTTTTGATTTACTCTTGACTGCGGGAAACGGGACCATTCTGGATCGCCACCATCCCCTTCAAGTAATGTAGGCAACCCGAAGCCTTACTGCGTGCATACCCCATCACTTGGTCCTTTTTCTCTATCAAGTTAGTTTCAAACTTCTTGCATCATGCCCTATGCAGATAATGTCGCCGTGGTTTTCGCAAGATGTAAATCGGTGCAGTCTACCTGTATTTTTGCTTGCATTTTGCGACATTTTTAATGAACAGCGTTGCCATTTGTGACTCTTTTCTCTCTCTGTTATGAGATGTGCTGCATCTGGCGGCCAGAAATGTTAAACATCACTTTGGTAGTAGTGGCACCTTAAGACTCCGTCAGCCCGCTGACATCCTCGTTGTCGACCCCTGGCCCTCTCTATGAGTTATTTTCTTTCCGATCGGTAAAATACCCATGCAACAAATTAGACCACTAGTAGATGTGCAGTTTCGGTTTCATGGGTGACGTGGTGGCTAAACCTAGCCAAGATATATAAGCTAGATGTCGAACATTTGCGCAGGAATTTCATGCAAGCTGAGCGTTTTTGTGCGGTAAATGTCCATGGTCTAATGTAAAAGCAAAGCCCGTCCTTTGTAGTCGTTGTGTGATCTATTTTCTCCAAAAGTGTGTGATCTGTATCCCTCAGAAATGGATGGTGAATTGAAGCGCTCACTTAGGTTGAGTGGGCAAGTAAGATGGCGCTGCCGCTGCTGCTACCACTACTGCACTTTTCTTGCAATTAGGGAGATGACACTGGTAGTGTGGCATCTTACTAATGGCGTGCAGTGAGAGGGACCGCCTTCCTCCTTTGCGGCAGCCGCATGATGCCTCTTCGATAAAGGAGTGCGACTTGTATCTTCCAGGGAAGGGGTGGTCAGAGCGGTGTTCTCGATGGGGTTGGATGCGGGGGCTATGAGATGAATTTAGCTGCTACTGCCGCAGTCAGTGAGACAACTTTGGTGAGGCGACTTCTTACTAACGACATGCAGTGAATGAGATTTGTCCACGAATTCGCCTTACTTCAGGCACTTTAGGCTTACAAGCTCCATTCGTCCGTGATGAAGAAGGTAGGAGGGCACACAGCCACATTTGCACCCGTGCATGTAGCGCTTTGCCAGTTCTGTGTTAAAATTTTGCGATAGACGGCTTGTATTAATCTTTGATGCAACTAATACAGTCAATCAGTATGATGCGAATTTATATATGCAGCACTGCAAATACTTCGTCACACGTCATTTCAACGTGAGACGTTCGGTTGGATCCATAGCTGCACATGCAGAGCGAACGCGTTCCATCAAAATAGATAATAGAGGGCTGATGCTTGCTAAGAGAATGTTATAGATGCTTAGGCATTGATTAATGTTCTTTCCCCTTTGCGTGTGTCTATGTGTGATTTCTCGAAGCCTTTCCAACCAAAGTATTTTTCTGGGCTAAATGTCCTCTCATGTTGTGGCTGCTGATCGTTGCATTCCTACAAACCCTGCCGACAAACATGGAATGGGCTTGCTGACTGCTCATTGTAATGACTCATGCGTGATCCCATTAGTGTTGGTTATCAGCGCACCTATCGAACGAGCAGATTCTAGCACGTTCTCGTAAGAGGCACATAAACGTTATGGACTGCATCCACATTAGTGTCGAATGTTGAAGTAGTATGCAAGAGCACGTTGCTTGATACCGTACAGAAGTGTTAAGGTACCCTTCGCATGGTTAGAAAGGCCATACGGCGAGACGCAACTACCTCCTCCATAGACTGAATTGTTCGAGTAGTTAAGCGCACAGTCAAGCGAAGTGTAAATTTGCCACGTGTAATCTGCTATTTTATAAAGATCTCTATTAAGAAGCTCACGTGGCAAGAATTGCTTTGCCTAGCAGCAAGTGAGAAGAGCTGGAAGACCTTTTCTCTTGCGATCGAATCGAAGACTACGGTGGTAGATTCTAAGACTAGTTTAGTCGCGCATCAAAGCAATTGGCTGAAATTTCGAAGTTACGAACGAGCAGTTCTGCCTGATTTCAGTGCAATAACCATATGCCTGAGCAACTAAGCCGCTATGAAGTCAAATTTGCTTTCAAAAACCGCATATGTACCAGCGATCTGAGGCTGTCACTGCGTCCATGATGACTGTTAAACGCGTTGAGAGGGAGCACGTATATGATATTTGAAAATGTAAACAAAGTACAGCCATATTTTTCTCATATATGGACTCAGTGTAGGCTCTTGTGAAGGCATGTGCACAACATTATGGCATGACAAGTCTTTGATGACAAATGGTATTGCCATTTATTTGTGTGCCAGTTATAACTGGATGAAAGAACTAGCGATGGTGTTATAAGCTCTGCATGGCCATGTGAAATAGCACCTCACAGCAATGCCGCCCACTCATCCCTCATTCTGCCGTATACCATGCGCAGCAAAGAGTTGCTGTGGAGGAATGGCTTCGAGGATGGTTGGTCAGCCTCCTGCGTCAGGCATTACAGGTTGAGCAGAGCCAAAGGAAACACTCATGAGTTAACTGTAATGACTAAAGTGATGACTGACCGCGACATCAATTATTTCTCCTACCAAATTAGCCTCCTCAAATTGGTAAGACAGACGCTCCCTGACGTTTGGTTTTGGCGCAATAACCAAATGTTCACTCCAATGTTGGAGAGTGTGCAGGCAAACTGTCCATAAGCATCATCTAAGACCAATCAGGAAGGACATTTGGCTTTAAATACAAAGCTTTGTTGATCTTCCTTTGCAATAATATCGATAAATTAGCATCGGGGAAATTCATTTTTACAATCAACTTGATGACCTTGGATAGCAATTTTAGTCCTGTTTGTGCAAATGATGGAATAAAATGGGGAACCGCTTCCAAAGGACTTCTGATAAAGTAGCGACCAACAAAAATCTAACTAAGCAGTGATCCAAGAACTTTAAGACGCGTTTACCAGATAACTACCAAGTGCAAATCAGGTGTCGGGCCCAACCAAAATTTGAACCCGGAAGCTTACGTACCTCAAGTCAAAACCATACCACAGAACCGCTGCACCCTGTTGTTGCCTTAAGTTAATGAATAACCACAATTTTAAGCGTGTGCGCTTGGTTGGCCTTCGAACTTAAGTGGCGTTCTGGCTGGTTAACCGATAAGACCTCGGTTACCTCAGAGCAAAGCTTGCGGGGTCGTGGTGTCATACGTTTGCAGCAACACAATTTGGCAATATTTTCAAGCAGGCGCAAGCTTTGGAGAAGTACGATTAGCCTGCAAGTGCTGCGATCCGAAACATGCTTTGTTCGACTAAGCTGCGACCACTCCTGCTTGCTAGAGGTTGCGAAAAATCGACAAAAGGAACAACATGTTAAAATTAGCTATGAAAATGATGTGATAGGGGAGTGCAAAATGTAAGCACTGCGAAGATATGTGAAGTAGACAAAGGGCGTAGAAAGGTGTGAAGGGCACCCAGAACGTCAAATGGGGAATAAAATATTTCGAGGAGCCAATTATTACGGAAAAAATAGTAAAACCTATAGGAGTGAGGAGGAGTGATGCAAACTGAGCCGAAAGTTGTTTTGCCGCACTACTTGGGTGGTAGAATTGATAAGGTAGTAGGATAAAGAACTAAAAACATTGTGCAGTCGGGTGGGTATCCATCCTTGGCAAGATAATTAGGCTAAGTGTTTGAAAAGTCGCGGATCCAGCCCGCATGACCTGGTAGATGAGGCGTCTGCCTCCTAAGTAGAAGATTGTGGGTTCGTGTCCTACCGTGGGTGTCCTGTTCACCAATGTACCAATTCGTTTGCGGTAGTGCCAAGTGTCCAAAAGTGTGCGTGGTCGCAGAGTGTGGACAAATAGAGGAAGAAGCTTGTTACTCCATACGTGAGCACAAGTGCGCGCTTAGCTGTGTTGCAAAGGTTCTAAATTATCCACGCCCGCATAAGATTAAAATCATTTTGCTAAAATATTGCAACAATGCCAAATCTGTGTGACTTTAAGTATAATAAATCCAAAACGCTTTTGAACAAGTGATTGTGTGCATATTTACGCTCAATATGCACGAATTTATGGGACCAAATACAAGTGTTAATATGCATGCTTCCTCTAAACGCTGCTTCAATATGATTTTCTTTGTTTCAAGATGACATGTAAACAAGGATTCCAAAGTCGAGCAGGGAAACATAAACCATTATTTGCTAATATGGCGCCTTGACTCCCCCTTGCACACCAATGATGATGTAGCCCTCAGGCGGCGTATCGACATTTGGCTTTCAAATAAAGACTATGACTTCTGGTGTAGCCCACAGGCTAGTTTGCTCAGCCAATGCAAAGCGGTCGACTAAGTGCGCATTACCGAGACCGAAACATAACTAACCTCATGTCTCAGTCACCGCAACGAACTCGGCGTTAAATTGAAGACATTTATGAGAAAATCGCACCAGACATTAAATTTTATACGGCTAAAGGGATATCTTGCCAAGTCGTCACCCATCTTTCGATTTGGACTCGGATTCAGGGATGAGGAACTTTGCTGACTATTGCGTTCGTCTACAGCCAGACGTAAGAAAATATGCCAAAAATCAGATTCACGAACCGGGTATGGGATCTAACCCAGCTCTCTACTGATAGACACTCGCGCACGTTAACATTGCTGACGACTTTATGCACAAACGGTAAGAAAACTCAACAGCGATTTTTCGAGGTGGTAACGATTATGTCGCTTCGGTAGTTAATAGCTTTCTAGCGGAACGTGGATGTTGGGTAGCTGCCGATTGTAGACAATGTTGTTGTCAGCCACCCTGCTATGGGTCGTCAGCGGCTCGTCAATTGGTAGCGTATGTACTCCATCCGCCTCAACGATAGAAATCAGAATGGATGATTCTCTAGATCGGATTAGATTTCCGCTGCTACCAGGGCAGACTGGATTCAAGTCATTTTATTGCATTCCATACGCATACCAGCTACCTTGCCCAAAAACGTATGGCAGATCTACTCAATAAAGCCGTGTGTGAACCTCTTCGATAGCAAGGCGACAGCCTCAACACTTAACTTCCTTGAGAAGTTAATTTTTATTGCCTTCCTGACCCCAAAGCACTTTCAACAAAGGTCGCAGGGGAAAGCTCGTCTCAATCCAAGGTCGACAAAGTCAGTTGCGTTTCGCTGTTAATAAAACGTTTCTTTGAGCTGAAGGTTAACGAATCCTGACGTCCTGAATAAGAAAGTGGGTAATTTTTGGAAGGTTTGGCTGCCGTGCGTATTCAGGTCCCGTCTTGAGTCAGGTCTACGTTAGTAAATGCAATTCCAGCATTTATCTGTTGTCATGTCCATGACTACCGCTGGGAGTTAAGTGAGTGCCCTATTGGCCATCCGCGCCTCCCAAAGTTTGACTCTATTTTTACATTCGCACCCACGCAAAACGGCAGCAATGGGAAAGCTAGTAAAAGGAACTTAGCTACTGTGGTTCTTGTTTAGAACGTCTTTGGAACAACTATTTTAAAGTAACAAGCAGTGGATAGACTTGCTAATAACGAATCCGTGGCCGCTATGGCAATTGGCGGCCTTGTTAATGGGTCTGACCACCAGGTCCCAAGCCACGGATAAAAGTCCCCTCCGATTCGTCCAACACGATTAACGAATTTTTCCTGTTACTCCAGCTCCTTGTAAATGAGAGCAGAGGGGTCGCAATGTGTGATTGTAATTGGGTGGCAGGGAGAAGCAGTTTCTGCGCAAGTGGATGTAGCATTCCTAATTTAAAAATGAAAGGATTAGAAAGTTAAAGAGTGGACCGCCAGTATGGTGACCAATTTTTTGGCTGAAATGCAAGCAAGACATGGCAGCACTAGCATCCACTTCAACTACCGATCTAAGGTTCCTAGTAACTGCTGCTTTATCATTAACATGTTTAGAACCAACACACTTTGGCATTAACGCAGAGAAACATTGAATGCCCATTTCACCTCAATATTGCAGTTTTTATCAAAAGACACTTTTATGCCACGCAACAATATTGAAACCTCGAAATAAGGCAATGACCATGGGGCTCGTGCATCGTCGCTTCTTTTAACTTCATAGTTCTTCGTCCCCACCATTAATAGTGCCAAGGCGCTCTGATTTACTTACCTCAATCAAGTGGCTCTGAGCGTTCGGGGAATGACTGGGTTTTGTCACACACAGCAAGGTTTGATGAATTTGCACCGAATTGTTACAAAATATGCGGCTGAGATTCTCGCATTGGCACACACATGACTTAATTTTGTGCACGCAAAATTTACCGCTGATAAATATTAAGCATCCCTATGCATTGGAAAACCTAAGAAGCAATAAAAATAGCAAAGAAATAGCTTTAAAAACAGAAAATCAGACCAAAGAACAGAACCCACGTTGCACACATCTTTAAATCCCGCGAGTTTCCAAGAAACCCGTAGAGGTTCTTTGGCAATGTACTCATTGGTTTCGCTTTAAGGAGTAATGGACTGTAAAATCTTTAAAAATGGCTTAAATGAAATGAATTCCCTATTTTGTTAGATTGAATTTTGCATTGCTTTCACAGCATTTTTAAGTTCTCCTGGTGCTAGAGCTGTTACATCCATTTCAAACTAAACTTTAGGCTTGGGGACAAATAATTAATGCTAACTGAAAACCACAGCTGTCGTTGAAGCTTCGTGAACTAAATATTAACCGAATTATTTCGTCGTCTATATAAACCTGCTTGACTGATGGCATGTGTTCTCGGTTTTCGGCTGCTAATTGCTATAAAACTGGCTTTGATTTCATCAAGCGCTCAATGCCTGTACCTTAAAACTTTCTAGGAAATTGTGTACCTTATCCTATTATTAGCCTGTTGCTATGACCTTCTCTCTTTTTCACTTCCTTTATAAGCCTTCTGTGCGTTCATAAGCAAATGCACCACAGACATTTAACTTTGACGTCTTCGAGGACAATCCCACTGCTACATAGTCCCAGCTGGAATATTCGGCTGCATATGGTCTTAATTGTCACTATTTAAGCGCATGTAATGTTTTAAATGGTTGCTTGATTTTCGATTTGGGCAACAAGTCATTAACAGAACTCAGCCCTTTTGTCTCCTCTGAGCATCCTGGTGTCCCAAACGAAGCCAATGACCTTGATTCTAGCCTATCATCGCCAATACATGCCTTGACAGACTATTATGCCACTCCTTCTCGTCAGAAAAGTCTCAGCGTGTCACACATGCGCTGAGACGAAGCCACATCCATCTTCGGTCTTCAGAAAGCATCCAACTGACATTTATTAAGTTTCGTTTTAGGTCTGGTTTCTCACATTAGATTTATCTCCTTGATTTGTTAAAAATACTCTCGCCTTATCATTTATTTGTCTTCAGGGCTTCATCTAAGGTCTTTGTTAAAAATACCTACCCAAACCCCGTCAACGTGATTTCCTTAGGATCAAATAATTGCTGGTCATATTACTTCAGATCTTGCAACCAGAAGCTGCTGCGATGGCTGCAGATTCGTTTTGATTATTCACACATCTCCACGAGGTTGTTAAAGCTTAAAAAGCTTAAGCATCAACCGATGCCAACTTTCAGCCTTTGCTTTTCTCTACCAGTCGGTGTTCATGTGGTGGCACGTATTTCTAGCCTTGACATATAAGCATACTCCTTCATCATCAGTGGCGCTGTCCCTTTATACTAGAGAGCCATATCTATCCAAAATGCTGCCAGCGTACAGGACTATGAAGGGCCTCCTGACCAGACTAATCAAGCCTAATCCACAAAGTACAGTAAAAAAATGCAAATTGTCTCTACGAGCTTTAGTTATCAAAAGAGCAAAACTTTTTAAACGACAAAATGCCCATCCCACTTTTCCAGCTTGAGTCGCATATTAAAATAACCGCAACCAAGCAGGTGAGTTACAGGCGAAACTGAGGGAGATCATCGCTTTCACCGGGGATATTAAACTGCTGTTTTACTCTACGTAGGAGAGGTAAAAGCTGGTCGGTCAATGACTGGACCTGAGGACCCATTAGCAGCAAGTCCAAGCGCTGCGATCGATATATGTGTGTAAAAAAGCATAGGTGTGACCAGCTACTAAGCAATAAATAAGTAGGTATGACTGGAATATCTGCACTTACGGTGGCGCTAGAGGCACGATTTCATCCCCCCTTAAGCGAGACAGCAACCGTTCGGGAACGTCAAAGAAAAGCTCTTTGCTTATATTTTTGATTGTCTTCTGACTTCTTACATCCAACAACGACTAAAGGAAAGTTACAGCCTGTTTAAATATTTCTGCATATTGAGAGACCGCGACGATTGAATCTATTGCACTCCCAGAAAGCAGAGTGTGCGAAATGCTAAGTAATAAAGAGCTTTGAGCCTGAAGTGTAGAGGATGCAACTCGGTGGACTAAAGAGAGTTTACTCGAAGCTTGGAACTCTCTTTTATTGATTTCGACTCGGCTAGGGATGTTAGAGTCAATGAATTTGAAGGTGATATTACGGGCTCTACTGATGAAGCCTGGATAAAAGACAATTGCTGCAATTCACAAGCCTTAACCTCCTAGATTTAAAGAAAACAACATTAAAAATGATGCCAAGCTGTGACTTATGAAACCTTTGGTACGAATTTTTAGAGTGAAACTAATGTTTATATCAAGTCTGTCATCAAATATTTTACTGACGTCAGATCATCCTATACTATAGCGACAAGCCCTCCTTGGGAGAAGAACCAAGCAATGCAAGCATTAATTCGATAAACTACAGATCTCTAGTTAAAATGGTTTGCACTTCTGCTTAAAATATTTCATCACCGTAGTAGACCATACGTTCTCCCCAAATGACAATTTGTTGGGTGAGATAAGGCTCCTCTTTGAGGACACTCTTGAAGACGTAAGCTCCAAAGGACCAAAGCTATTGCATCTTGCGTTGGCAGTATTAACTGTAATATTCCTCGTGGCTGTGGCAGCCAGATTGTTGGCCTTCATAAGACCCGGATGGTGGAAGACAATGTTTTGGGCAAGGCTCTTTCACATTTAGAAGACCATCTTACATACACAGCAACGAAAAGCAGAGGCAGTTTTTACATCGCCTCCACCTAGCTACGTGCTGTCATTGCTGACTGACCTAGAGGTGTTGTAGTCAGTTGAGACGGTGGCATCTCTTAAGGCCTCCGAGGCATAGCATTGCCACGATGTCGAAGGCTCACTCGGGACATCCGTAGTTGAGCAACAAAGCAACCGATATTGACCCTGTCGTCTACTTGCCTTGTGCTGGCCATGAGTACGACGAGTCTCCTCATTACTTCAGATTACCTTTCATGTGTCTCCTCATATCCCTCTTCCAGTTATTACTACAGTAGCAAAATGGTTTTTAAAGGGTTATTTAAAATATAGCAGTGATGTAAGAGTTTTTATTAGCGGCCACATAGAGAGCACATATGTGGTCTGATGTATTCTTTCCGTCCCTGTTAGCAGGAGTCGGAACCATTGCTGCAAAACGGATTCAGTTCATCAATACGAGGCGCTGATGTCCACCCATAGCGAACGAAAGTCCGCACTCTCTCTAGATACATTAGAATGGCTCTTTTAGTCTCCGTCTGGTCCTTTGATGTTGCCGTGAGCATCGGTTAAACTTTGATGCTGTTTTGCATGCGTTTTTTTAATTTCGCACTTTAATTTCAGGACTACCACATCTGATCTTATAAAGTGCCTTCTAATTGAGTAAGATTCTTTCAGTCAAGTAAGTGCAAACAGTCTGCATGAGAGGGAATTAAGAAATCTTAAGTTGTACCCGAAAAGAAATAAGTGGCAAAGAGGCGATTTGCAAGTAAGATCAATCAGAAAACGAAGGGTTGATGGAGCAATACTCGCAGATGTACTTACTCTAGCATCACTTTGCTTCAAAAGCAGTTACCATAACAGCTTTTGTGCTCACCTACTCTTGCAGAAGCTAATTGACAAACAGTTATTTGAAAGAGAAGGAGAAAATTCGCAAAACAGTCTAATCCCATGACAATCGGCCCTTCCAATGGCACACACTGCAAATTACTCGAAAATATCTGCGCGCAGCTGATTAGGATGGTAGAAATCATGGAATGCGCACTGTAACATCTTTCCTCCCCATGCGATGACAAATTTGCTTCTGTTATGGTTGAGCATAACGCTTGCTTGATTCATAAATATGAGGTTGGAAATGTGGAGATAAATTAAGTGATCGCCGTGTTCTGCACGATTCGTGTATGAATTGGCTCTATTATAAATTGCTTCGAAATGCCAAATTTCTGCATCAACTATTACTCTGCAACATTTTATCACACTTTTCTTGAAAGGTCAATTATACTTGGTAAAATCAAAACGTGCCATACTGCTGCATGTCTTCCAAGTAACTACTTTTAATCAGGCGTGTTTCTCAGTAGCATTATCTTCCTATAATAAAGAATTATATTATTTTGCATGCGCAAAATGCAATGAACCAAAGTAAACTGCAGGGGGTACCACCGATTACTTGTTAAACTCATTAAATACCCAAAACACGTCCATTTAAAATGAATCTGAAAAATCCTTACACGCAGCCATTCGAGGTCTTTGGGCGCAAAACACCTCACTAACCAATCCGTGCACTGTGCGCTTTCGATCATAGTGCCCTAGATTTTGATGGTTTTCTTCCCTATGGTAGCGAAGCAGGCGAATCTCGTTGAAAAACCCCATATAAATGGGTGGACATGAAATGTGGTTTCACAATTTATAAATGAGGAGGCTTGACACATTTGCGAAGAAGTGATGAAACACAATGCTTACTGCATTCCAACAAGACCACTACTGTCCTTCCGAATTTGTGCCGACTCATAGTAGTGAAGGTGGGCATACACCACGAATGCACGAAAGTGCTCATCAGCCGACGCCACACCTTAGGAACCGTAATAAAGCGCAGAAATGGAAAATGTGGAGACCGACCTTACTTCATGGCGTAAAAAATTTGCAGGATAAAATATAATGACAATTATCGTTGAGACATCATTTTGTTTTATAGCATATCCTGCAAAAGTACAGAATCGAAAACGGATTGGCTTCATAGGGCAGCATTGTGCTCGATAAACCGAACACTGAAAAGCAGCAATGAATTACTGATGCAGGCAGCGTTTATTCACAATATAATAGGGGGACCAAGGATTTGGCGAAGAAAGACAAAAAAGGGCAGGTAGAGTGGTAGAGCAATTAACATTAATAAAAATCACCGATACATGCGAATAAAGAGGAAGGAGAAAAGAAAAGCTACAAATGTCCAAGAAAAATCGCCCAGTGTCTAGACTTCTCGTAAGGCGGTGAGCGAAAACGTCAAGTTCTTAATTAAAGGGGCTGAAGGGGGCAGGAGAAGGGACGACCAGAGAGGACACATCTCCCAGGCCCACCATACCGAATGGGACACTTTTTTTTTTTCTACCAGAAACAAGACACCCGCCGCCCGCATTGCCACCACCTCACTCACTACCCACTCAGCGGGGACAGCACCCAAAGCTGGTCGATATGATGACGGCCGTACACACAAAGCCCCAAACACGACCACTTGAAACAACAGTCGAGACAGTTTAGTGATAAGCTAACGTAAGACCCTTCACTCCCTTTCCAACAGAAACCGAAACAATCACTGGCAATGATGGTAGTAGTAGTAGCACTGTTCAAAAATCAACGGACTGCTGCAATCCGCGGCCCCAGTAGACGAAGCCACCCCAGCGGACAATGACGATGGCCAGCGAGGTGGCACAGTGACGCAAAACCTCGCTTATGACCTATTTACACCAACAAGCAGACCACAAAAAGCACTAGGAGAGGAGAAACCCCACTTGAGGCACAACCGATTCCTCGCCATCAAACCGCCATCACCCAGCGCAGTGGAGAAAAGGTGCAGTGCATTGAAAACAACTATGCATGCATAAATAAGCACAGCCGCAATTTATCCACTTTCTCCTCCTCCTTCTCCTTGTTCACAAAAGTGCGCACAATCCTCGTCCGCATCGGCGAACGAGTCCTCCTGCTCCTCCTCCTCCTCCTCCCAGCCTCATGGTACACTAAAATACAGCTAGTGCCCTCACATAGTAGAAAACAAATCAGAAAGTAGGAACAAAGCATGTAAAGGAACAATCCACCTAGGCATCCACAAAGTTAAAGAAAACCAAGACGTATTTATAAAACGACCTGAAATGAAGAGTTCCTCCCCAACGTTCATTGCTAGTGAGGTTGAATAAAACCACAAAACGCAGTAAAGCATCCATAATGCAATCAATTTGGCAGTACTTTCTCACTTCCTATATGCATATAGAGCCTCACTAGCAAAAACCACGCCAGTCACGAAAACGGTGATAGCACAATGCCGAGAGCACAGAGCACTCGAGGGAAATGATACTTGATGCTAGAACATGCACTGTAAGTGGGCGCAAGTATCAGCAGTTAGAAATAAACAGAATTTAGAAATGAGAAGAATGAATCGACAGTACAGCACATGCACATGTAGCCAATTGTTTGCATGAAAAATGATTTAACGAAACTAATGTGTAGGCAAATTAAATCCGTATTCAGTGCGGATGCAGACCAGCTCAGCAACAAAAGCCAAGCCTCAGTCATCGTACTACAAGGCTCCATATGCACGATTAAGATCCAGCTCGCGTGTAGACATTGCGAGGTGTTATAGAGATAATTTGCTGTTTTGGATAGACAAGGATTAAGTGCCAATTGCTACTGGGCTTCCAGCAATGACTCCCAAAATCGTAACCAAGTCTTTAATTGCCACAACAACGGAACTATTCTCGAATCCTACAATGACCAGTTCAAGTGCTTCCACTTCAATGCCCGTAATCGCAAGGACTTTCAAATTTGCCTTCAAGAAATTACTGCTCCAATCCTAACCACTTCAATTGCTCTAGTGCTTGTGCAAGCCTTCTCGTAGGCCTCTACACATTACTAATGCTATACTCCCTCTTACCACGACAGATATGATCTTACGTAAAATAATTTCGTTGGGCGTTCTATTGCAAGCTATCTTAATTGTATTAAATTTCTAGTCAGCGACCATCATTCTTCGTTATTAAAGAGATCGTACCCTATTGGGCACATTCCTGTGAGTTATACCCCACCACGCACTCTGAAATACAAATGCGTTAAATGAATGGTAAGCCAACACTTACTGTGGTAAAGGAGGTAAGATTATCTTTGAATCTATCGAGACATCCCGTCTAGTGTTCCAGACATTGGCGATTTCGTAGGCAACGCAATGGGAATCAAATCCCACTTAGTTACGGCACCTGGTTGCCTTTTTCACGTTAATCGCAATAACACCCACCCAAATCCCAGTTTCATTTGGTCACTTGTGGGGCACGTGAGTGGACTGGTCGAGTCACCCAGATTTAGTCCGGCCCGATCTTTGCCTCATACTCAGGCTCAAACCCGACAGGCACCAAGGCCAAGTCGCTAACGGACATAAGGATGGAAGGTACAAGCACGTTGACAGACGAGGCTATGCACTCTGTTTCTCGTATGCGTCCCTTGACTATCTGGTTTAATGACTGATATGATATGTTTTATGCGTGCATATGCTTTAGCAGTATCTACGTTTTCATTTTCTTCCTTACTCGCACCTTTCTCCGTTCGTTTTACCATCTGTTTTAAGCAATCCATTGGCCAAGTTCTTGCCTACCCCATTACGCGTGCAACTATTTGCCCCTTCTTGCCGTAGGACAGTCCTGCTTGCAATTTTTGATTCCGCTCCTTACCCTCTGGCCTAATTTATAGTCAAACTGTGCCAAATAAAAATAAAATGGCATTACATCCCACACAATTTTCACTAGGATTGAGCGTTCTGCATTGGGATCAAGGCGAGTTTGTCCATTTCACTAAATGTAGTGTTGCCCTACTTCGGCACTCATGTGATTGATGTGGTCAACATGACGGCTAATAGAAGTTGAAAATGGCACGATTTTTGTCAGCCTAGTCAGGTTGCGCTTTTATCGGCGTGTGTTGTTGTGCTGTGTTGCATGTCCAACTATGTGAACGATGTTGCGTTCCTGAGCAAAATTTGTGATAGTATCAGCGACTATGGAGAAGTACTGTGGAACAATTCTGTCTCGCACGCGCAAGTGGAAATTCAGCCAATGCAGTCTGTAGACCTTCTTTGGGAATTTGAGTGGGTTGCATGGTGAGCGTGCAAGAATGCTGCTTTGCACTCACGTCTGTTCTTCAATCGCTTTTTTTTCTCCACTTTATTCGACAAAACGTTTTTGGCTATCGATAACCGCATTCCTTGCAAAGTCTAAGCATGGCATGATAAAATTCTATTAGTCTACAAGCAATCAAACCAAGTGAGATTTTATTACTCTATTCTATGATGTCGCTCACAGGATGGGAATGATCAAAATGCTTTAATCTTGAAGCTATTTTGTTGCGCAATTATTTGTGTTGCGAGGGCATGAGAGCTGACACCTCATTTTCTCAATCTACCTGTCATCTTGGATTTGCATTACTCTGGGCGATGCAGTGATGTGTGATGTTTTGCATAACAGAATCAGCCGGATTCTGCAGCTAGGAAAAGCGAACGCTTTCTGCAGTAATTACGCTTTGCTTGAGATAAGGAAGAATGGTGTAAGAAAGAATGCACCGTGTACTTTCCTGCGTCGCCTCTCAGCCTATAGCATAGCAAATGCCTAGCAACGCAATCACCTAGCGTTGTTGTGTGGTGGTACACTATGCCAAGGAGAATCATCTTAGCAAGAAATGCGTCAGGGAGTTAAATGCAAGCTGAAGAATGCTGTTTAAGAAAATTTATACATTGATACCTACTTACGAACATGCGTTTACTCATCTGATGGCAATCCATGAAAACCAAAGCATTATTCGCATCCTTATTCCAATCATAAAAACAACCTTATAAGCCCATCCCACCACCGGCTGCTATGAAAGCTGAAATGACACTCTAATCAAACATTCCAAACAATTTTTCACATGATCTCTAATTACCCAATATTGGGTTGCAACAGTCTTAAGCAAACCCATATATGTCTAGAACGGTAGAGAAGTTGATCTTGCTAAAACCTATCAAACATTTGCTGATCGTGGACTACCCAAAGAAAAGTAATGAACACCACCGCAAAGCAACCATAATGAAGTCCAAGGCAACCTGAGCTACAATTTGTTATTTGAAGACCGCCGGTCTTCCTTTTCGAGCCAAATAATTCAAAATCGCTTTGATTCACCTAAACAAATAAAAAGCGGAATCTGACAAGTGTAATTACTTGCATATGTAAGTTGTGGCAGCATCTTTGTTCGCGTCCAATTTCCTCGAATTACTGCGAGAACGGACAAACCGGTCTCGTTGCGACAGGCGTAGCATTTGGGTGATGCAGTAACAATGGGGATCAAGAACGTGTGTGCCTGAGGAATTAGCTGCTCTAGCCTACTTGGTACTAGCGTTGAGCCCAGAATTAGTTTTTTTGTGTTCTTGTCTTTTGCTCAAACGATACACTTTGTAATAATGTGATTATTTCAGACTTTGTGTAAAGAAAATAGAGGTTGCAACTAACCAATACTTCTGTAGTCGGCCTACCGGTAGTTACAATTTAGGCTGGATTGATGTTAAATCTTTGGTTTATATCATTATTGTCACTCACAAAACCACTATAGTTTTATAAATCTTACAAATAGTACTATATTATAAGCGGACTCCAGCCACCGGGTTTGATATTTCGCCTTGGCAAAGTGCGCGATCTCCTTAAAATTATTATAAACTACATCTCTACTTGGAATTCTGAAAGCTAGCTTTCACCAGTGAATCCTCCCTACCTCCATTCTAAAGCCGCCGTTATCTGGTTGGCTTTAAAATGTAGCATAATTTCAGGTCAAAATTCTACCTACTTACGATCAGACTTTACTACGGTGACTTACTTCGTCGAAGCATTTGATTGGCTAAAGATAGGCAAAGTAAGGAACAAGAATAATAATTTCCAAACTACGGTAATGGCATAGATAACTGTTTTGCTATATTGAAAGGGGGTCACTTTATGGCAAACTGGGTTTGGATGCGCTTCTTAGTTCTAACAACATAATGCTTCAAATAAAAAACTAGCAGTTCAAATGTTTTCATTTATCGAAATTTGCCATTCGTCTGGTGACTAGGGTAATCCTAACAGCATTTGAGAATTAACAATACATCAAAGGTTGCCCTGATGATCGTAGCCCGAGTTGATTTGAATTGTCTCCCAATCACTTTCGTGGTGAAGTCGGATTATGCTGCTGACATTGTATTTAGGCGAAGTGACTAGCGATGCGTTGCCCTTGCCAGTGTTCAGGCGAGCCGCGGAAATTTTGGCTGCAGTAAACGCTCCGAATTTTACCTAGATGTCTTCATCTTGATGTTTGCGTGAAATGTAAGAATCCAGGAAGAGGAGGCAAAGCCCAGTGCGAAACTACCGAAAGGCATTTCAGCACGGCGATTACTGAGTACCAGTGGTCAATTGACGACAAGTGGTGCGCTTAAGATCACAGGAAATATCAAGTAGACCGGTTGATGGAACGTATTGAAATATATTCTTTTGTTAGGATTTTTCGTTTGCTTCCTGCACAAAAGCGTAGATTTGTGGAATTAAAAAGCACCAAGACAGCAAGACTTCGTAAAGGGGTAAAAAGGTAGAAGTATGTAAAAGGACATTATGATGTTCACAAAATTGCGACCGGAAGAATTATTGTGGGTCGAAAGATGGTGTCACTTGAACGCTATTCACCATCTGAACCGCATGTTTTTGTCTACTCGCCTTACAACTCCACAATCAGATCCATTAGTGACATAATGACTTTTAATGCAGTTCATTTACGCTTGTCTGCATTTGTAGCGAATGCAGCGCGTCATTATGTCATTCGTAGCGTCCATGGATGAGACTCTGATGATATGACCCTTTCCTCTCCATACTAGCATCTGTGTCAATGCAGAACTGTCTGTTGCAAATCAACCCTCGATGCTAAATACTTTCAAGAAATTTCAGTAAGAAAGTTGCAGAAACCTCAATTTATCCAGCACTTGGCCAAATTCTTTTAAGCTGCTTTACAAGCAGAAGGAAACATAAGGCTTTACACTCCGTAATTCATCCATCACTCAGCTCTACACTAAATCATCACGCCTTCATTGTCATTTCTTACAGCAACAAGTACCAATTGCTCCAAGCTAGCAGTCTCAACAGAAGACAGTTTGGTATTCACATAGTTGAGATCCGGAGGTCAAGATGGGTCAACACAGCTATCCTATCATCGTATCACTTAGTTACCTGTGCATAAAGGCGATTGGATTCTGTCAGTTATTGCCAATAGTCAGGCACGCATGAAGTTAAGCAAAAAGAAGCACCTCTATCCTGATTTAAAATTGTCATTAGTTGGACTAAAACAGCTCATCCCACAACAAATTGTTTAGCTCATTTTTCTTCAGAGCGGTCCATCACATCTTTTCCATCACTTACTCTCCATTAAGTTCAGTCTAAGTGGCAGGATCTTGGTGGCCACCTGCGTCATAATCGTTAGGCGGGACACATGAGTAGCACCTACCTTTTCCCCACACGGAATAGGCAATAGTTACTACTAGCATGATTGTCAATCGGAGAGGTGCCATCAGTTAGGCTATCAGTTAACAATCGTTTCCGATTATTAAGCTTAGTATATTACGCCTGGAGTGAAGTCGAGCAACATCTTCCAGTATTTACATTACTTGATGCATGCAAACATTAATAGCATCAATTGTGTTTTCTTCCTTTCTAGGAAACAACGAGTTATTGTTGCTCCCGTGGTGGCAAAATAAAGCCAATTAACAAACACTTGAAGCCTAAGAACAAGCCGCGCAACTCAATCGCTGGGACAAAGGCAAAAATTCTGTTACTTTCATCATGCTGCTGCAGTTATGCAAATATCCTCCCTCTCTTCACGTTTAACTGTGCCATACATGGACGCTCAAATCACTAAAACTTATGACTAGTTCTTACAGCCTGCCTATCAATGTCTGCTTTCGCAACTCCTCCTATTGAGACCCAACCTCCTTAGAAGGCAGATTCCTTGGCCTTATTGGCTCTTAATCCTCTTCAGTGATCTGACGAGTTATTTTTGGCAGCCAGACACGCAGATACTTAGCACAACACCTTATGCATAGGGGTGTGATTCCGAATGTGTCCGAGCGCATGGACGAGAGCGAAAACGCATTCGCGCTGACGCATACCAGGATCGGGAATGCAGCACAATTGGTTGACCAAGAACAACAATCAACGTGACGATACCAGTCAAACTTGGGTCAAAATACAAAATGGAATGTGTTAACAACGGTTTTGTGCTTGTCTCTGCCCCAGCCATCCTTATATTCCCTGTCTTCTATGCGCGTAGCAATGGGCGCGTGCCGTTTGGCCGCAGTGCCTAGCATCTGGATTGGCTTTACAATGCACATTACAGTACGCCTTGTTGTGTAGGCGGGTCTCAATGAGCGCTTCCCTGAATACAAGCTAAATCCGAGCCACCTCGTTAATAATCACAAATTCTACGCGCTTTAAAATCACGAGGATGTCCAATTTGCTCACATAGCATTGCGTATCCTCAACTCTTCCCGCCTTTATATATTGTACCAGGTTGTGGTATGCTGCACATACCGAACAGCGGCACATGTGTTCACCTGCCTCTGCCTCCATCTTTCATTCCCTCGACATTAGCACCTTCTTTCACACATGTCGTCTCCCTCTGCTTCATTGTCTGCATGCCACTCAGTCATCATCTCTCCGTCTAAACCCAGATGTTGAGCAGAGTTCTGTGCCAGCCTAAGATTTGACTGCGAATATTAGTAGCAGAGCAGAACAGTAGGAACGTCCTGAGCCCATAATTCAGACCACTGTTACCATCAGCCTTCATCTGTTTTCCTACTTTTATTTCCCACCACAGCATACTCTCTACCTCTCCATTACCATGAGTCGCATACACATTCGCTTACATTCATCTTTCGATAAAGAGCTCAGTGGCATCATAAGGACACACACATCTCATTTATTTAGGTGGACCACAAAGCTACTGAAGCGGAGGCGCTCCTAGGCCTCTAGACCGTAAGCGCTTATAGTTGCGCTTTGATTGGTGTTGTTTTCCTAGTCCCTTCAGCCTAACAACCACGGAGTCAGCTATAAGAAACAGCAGAGGCGAATAATAACATTTGATTGAAAATGAGTATTTGCATGAATGCGCAGACTCTGAATCGCTCTTAAAGAAGACAAACATTAAAGTGGAAACAGGCACTGACACTACAGCTTATGCTGATAACGCAACCTCGATTCGCGTCATTAAAAGGAATGCATTCGTCAGCGCAAGAACCAGATACATGAAAACATTGGAAGTTATATATGTCTACTGCGCATCATCTCATTTCGATGCTATCGCCAAGCATGGAGGAAGAGTAATCAAATGAATTATTGTACACAAAATAAAGTAAAGGATCTGTGATTGCGCTAAAATAAGGATGGTGCTGTCTGAGATGTTAGCGATGAGGTTTCGGTGTTTGTTTTCCCACAACAAACTGCTAAGTACCTGCTTTCATTCATGCAGTGACATTCATTCAGTCGCTTGCCACGTTGCCTTGTGCATTCAAGGACGCAATAGTATTGACTATAATCGACAAGCAAGAATGAGAAATATAAGCGTTAAAACTGCAATAACATCCATCGTGTGGTAAACAAAATTATATAAAAGTATTGGTAGCAGCAGTAAAAAGGGCAAGAAATGCTTATGCAGAAGAGGACATAATGCAATGCTTTGCTTTCCGACTGTATGCTTCGGTAGCATGGCCCCTCTAATTTACTCTTGAGCAGATCAAGCTTGCATTAATCCAACACATGATTCGTATAAGCACAAATTTTCGTTTTGGTCTTTAAAGGAAAGCACCGATGTGCTCGTCACATGTGTCGCCTACAAATGATGTTACCCCAATGTCATTGATACACTACTCTGGCGTCAGAATTTTGGGTGATTTTCTAAGCACTATAGCGAAGAGTTAACGTAAGAGCGGCAAGCATCTGGAATTCAGCGTGGTACCCACTCAAACTGGTAATGCAGTTAGAATCGACGGATATTATAGCTTTCTTTGCCCCGACGCTATCATCATGATGAGAGGGCAGACTGCAGAGTAGAACAACGGACCACAGAAGCAAACGCACCTACCTAAGTAAAAACGCAGTTAAAGAATAAATCGCTGCAGCGAGTAGCTGCACAAAACTTCTGCCACGAATAGAATGGTTAAGTACTCACTGACGGCTACTTTTGAGGGTTTCAGTAGCATGTCACTTCTCCAAAGGTGGTTGTCAATCTGCCCTAAGAACAACTTTTAAGAAACGCGAATGGATGCAAACGCAGAGGCGATGCGAAAGGCAACAACATGTCAATCCCAACAAAAACGCAAGAGTTTCCTCCCACACGGACAACACAGGTTTACTTTTAGCGAAAATTAAATGCAACTTAGCTAAGCACGATTAAAATTCCTTTAAACGTTATTTTTGCTCTTAAAATCAGAACCCTATGGTTCTCCTTGCTAGGTGATTGCGTTACTAGGCACATGCTATGCTATAGGCTGAGAGGTGACGCAGGAAAATACGCGGTGTATTCTTTCTTACAGCATTCTTCCTTATCTCATGCAAAGCGTAATTACTGCAGAAAGCGTTCGTTTTCTCCTAGCTGCAGAATCCGGCTGATTCTGTTATGCAAAACATTACATATCGCCACATCGCTCAGAGTAATGCACATCCAAGATAATAGGTGGGTTGAGAACATGAGGTGTCAGCTCGCATACTCTCGCAACACAAATAATTGCGCAACAAAACAGCTTCAAGATTAAAGCATTTTGATCCTTCTCACCCTGAAAGTGGCATCATGGAATAGAGAATTAAAATTTTATTTGGTTTGATTGTTTGTAGACTAATAGGATTTCATTATACCATGCCCAGATTTTGAAGGAAATGCGGTTATCGATAGCCAAAATGGTTCGGTGAAAGAAGTAGAGATTTTTAAGCGATTGAAGAACAGGCTTGAGTACAAAGCAGCATTCTTGCACGCTCACCATGCAACCCACTCGCACTCCCAAAAATGCCTACAGACTGCATTAGCTGAATTTTTACTTACGCGTGCGAGACGGGATTGTTCCACAGTACTTCTCCACAGTCGATAATATTATCACAAATTTTGCTTAGGAACGCGACTCCGTTCACATAGTTGGACATACAACACAGCACAACGACACACTTTGACAAGAGCACAACCTGCTTAGGCTGACAAAAATCGTGCCATTTTCAACTTCTATTAGTCGTTATTTTGACCACATCAATCACATGAATGCCGAAGTAGGGCAGCACCACATCCAGTGAAATGGACAAGCCCGCCTTGATCCTAATGCAGAATACACAATCATCGTAATAATTTTATGGGATGTGATGTTATTTCATTTTTAGTTGGCACAGTTTGACAATAAATTAGGCCAGAGGGTTAGGAGCTGGATCAAAAATTGCAAGCAGGACTGTCCTACGGCAAGAAGGGGCAAATAGTTGCACGCGTAATGGGGTAGGCAAGAACTTGGCCAATGGATTGCTTAAAACAGATGGTAAAACGAACGGAGAAAGGTGCGAGTAAGGAAGAAAATGAAAACGTAGATACTGCTAAAGCATATGCACGCATAAAACATATCATATCAGTCATTAAACCAGATAGTCAAGGGACGCATACGAGAAACAGAGTGCATAGCCTCGTCTGTCAACGTGCTTGTACCTTCCATCCTTATGTCCGTTAGCGACTTGGCCTTGGTGCCTGTCGGGTTTGAGCCTGAGTATGAGGCAAAGATCGGGCCGGACTAAATCTGGGTGACTCGACCAGTCCACTCACGTGCCCCACAAGTGACCAAATGAAACTGGGATTTGGGTGGGTGTTATTGCGATTAACGTGAAAAAGGCAACCAGGTGCCGTAACTAAGTGGGATTTGATTCCCATTGCGTTGCCTACGAAATCGCCAATGTCTGGAACACTAGACGGGATGTCTCGATAGATTCAAAGATAATCTTACCTCCTTTACCACAGTAAGTGTTGGCTTACCATTCATTTAACGCATTTGTATTTCAGAGTGCGTGGTGGGGTATAACTCACAGGAATGTGCCCAATAGGGTACGATCTCTTTAATAACGAAGAATGATGGTCGCTGACTAGAAATTTAATACAATTAAGATAGCTTGCAATAGAACGCCCAACGAAATTATTTTACGTAAGATCATATCTGTCGTGGTAAGAGGGAGTATAGCATTAGTAATGTGTAGAGGCCTACGAGAAGGCTTGCACAAGCACTAGAGCAATTGAAGTGGTTAGGATTGGAGCAGTAATTTCTTGAAGGCAAATTTGAAAGTCCTTGCGATTACGGGCATTGAAGTGGAAGCACTTGAACTGGTCATTGTAGGATTCGAGAATAGTTCCGTTGTTGTGGCAATTAAAGACTTGGTTACGATTTTGGGAGTCATTGCTGGAAGCCCAGTAGCAATTGGCACTTAATCCTTGTCTATCCAAAACAGCAAATTATCTCTATAACACCTCGCAATGTCTACACGCGAGCTGGATCTTAATCGTGCATATGGAGCCTTGTAGTACGATGACTGAGGCTTGGCTTTTGTTGCTGAGCTGGTCTGCATCCGCACTGAATACGGATTTAATTTGCCTACACATTAGTTTCGTTAAATCATTTTTCATGCAAACAATTGGCTACATGTGCATGTGCTGTACTGTCGATTCATTCTTCTCATTTCTAAATTCTGTTTATTTCTAACTGCTGATACTTGCGCCCACTTACAGTGCATGTTCTAGCATCAAGTATCATTTCCCTCGAGTGCTCTGTGCTCTCGGCATTGTGTTATCACCGTTTTCGTGACTGGCGTGGTTTTTGCTAGTGAGGCTCTATATGCATATAGGAAGTGAGAAAGTACTGCCAAATTGATTGCATTATGATGCTTTACTGCGTTTTGTGGTTTTATTCAACCTCACTAGCAATGAACGTTGGGGAGGAACTCTTCATTTCAGGTCGTTTTATAAATACGTCTTGGTTTTCTTTAACTTTGTGGATGCCTAGGTGGATTGTTCCTTTACATGCTTTGTTCCTACTTTCTGATTTGTTTTCTACTATGTGAGGGCACTAGCTGTATTTTAGTGTACCATGAGGCTGGGAGGAGGAGGAGGAGGAGCAGGAGGACTCGTTCGCCGATGCGGACGAGGATTGTGCGCACTTTTGTGAACAAGGAGAAGGAGGAGGAGAAAGTGGATAAATTGCGGCTGTGCTTATTTATGCATGCATAGTTGTTTTCAATGCACTGCACCTTTTCTCCACTGCGCTGGGTGATGGCGGTTTGATGGCGAGGAATCGGTTGTGCCTCAAGTGGGGTTTCTCCTCTCCTAGTGCTTTTTGTGGTCTGCTTGTTGGTGTAAATAGGTCATAAGCGAGGTTTTGCGTCACTGTGCCACCTCGCTGGCCATCGTCATTGTCCGCTGGGGTGGCTTCGTCTACTGGGGCCGCGGATTGCAGCAGTCCGTTGATTTTTGAACAGTGCTACTACTACTACCATCATTGCCAGTGATTGTTTCGGTTTCTGTTGGAAAGGGAGTGAAGGGTCTTACGTTAGCTTATCACTAAACTGTCTCGACTGTTGTTTCAAGTGGTCGTGTTTGGGGCTTTGTGTGTACGGCCGTCATCATATCGACCAGCTTTGGGTGTTGTCCCCGCTGAGTGGGTAGTGAGTGAGGTGGTGGCAGTGCGGGCGGCGGGTGTGTCTTGTTTCTGGTAGAAAAAAAAAAGTGTCCCATTCGGTATGGTGGGCCTGGGAGAGGTGTCCTCTCTGGTCGTCCCTTC
Source organism: Taenia hydatigena (assembly GCA_036345935.2). Classification (NCBI taxonomy): domain Eukaryota; kingdom Metazoa; phylum Platyhelminthes; class Cestoda; order Cyclophyllidea; family Taeniidae; genus Taenia; species Taenia hydatigena. The sequence goes on from JADWOT020000007.1 coordinate 9,835,644, forward strand.
TCCTGCCCCCTTCAGCCCCTTTAATTGAGAACTTGACGTTTTCGCTCGCCGCCTTACAGAAGTCTAGACACTGGGCGATTTTTCTTGGACTTCTCTCGCGTGATTGTGTCGATGACGTGTCCACAGTCTTTGTGTACGCTGTGTGCTTTTTTTTCTGCCAAGCGGCCCCAATACTGGGTGAGGTGGGATGAGGAAGAAGACGTGAATACACACACGCATCCACTGATCTGGTGTTAGCCTCTGTTTTGAGCACCGTTTCCCCCCCATTGGCTTTGTTGTTGAAATAGGAAGAAGAATCTTTTTTCTTAGGTGAGAGCCCTAACTCTACTGGCATTGTTATCATTATTACTATTATTTAATGGGTAAGTGAGATAGACAGAACCCATCATCCAGCGGATGGTGTGCATGTAGGAGAAGGGCGCTAAGTGACGGCGTGGAGGAGGAGGAGGAGGAGATTAGCCTTTGTAATTTGTGTGCTAAATTCGCCCTAGTACTAATCAGTGCACACAACGAGTGCACAACAGTTGGTGGTCTCATCGACACATCCATCCATCGACCCATCGACCGACCGACTAACAGCTTAGGGGGGATGAGTCAGCGACGAGACCCAAATCTGGGCCATTCCCACAAGCCGTCTAGTGGTAGTAATTGACTCAGGCGAGCGGGCAGGCGGGTGAGTAAGTAGTTAATTTTTGGGATTAATAATAATAGGTGGGAAGAAGAGGAAGAAAAAATCAGCCACGTCAACAGCAGCGGCAGCTGTGCGGTTCCGAAGATTGGGACAAACAGTAGCTACCGAGACAGAGGCAGACTTAAAGCGTAATGGAATTGCCTCTGCACAAACGGCTTTGAAGAGTTAGCCACAGAGCAAACACAGGAAAGAAGGCGTCTTAGTTAGCATCCAAGTGTCTGCTCGACAGTATTGTCTTCTTTTTCGTATTCTTAGACAAAAACCGTTCCCTCCCCAGTACCTACTCCGACAGCTTTTGGTGCAAAGCGCCAGTTTGTGAACGCTCCCACATATTCTCTTCATCAGTTGTGTTTTTATGATAAAAGAAATAAAAGAATTTGACCCATTTGCTCTTTATTATGGCACTGGTAAACAAACACACTAACACGGAAAGTGTGACAATCATGCATAACGACGCCTGGATGGTGGGAGGAAGAGGAGTGAGAGTTATGGAAGAGGCAGACCACGTGAATGCAGAAGTGAACGCAAAGCATAGAAATGCATCCGAGCAGTTGCTCAAGTAATAAATACGTACCACATTAATTGATTGAAATAACAACCGCAGCTGGGTTGTTCAAGTGCTACGATGACGGCGTCGACGGCGCAGCAACCAGGCAGAATGTTGGCACCCAGTGCAGTTGCGAAGCAACATTATCGCTTTTTCTTCCCAATACTACTAATATGTGCGTTAGCAACCAACAAGTGTCCCCTCCATCCTTACTGGCTCACTACCAGGGTCAGATATGTGCCACCACAACCATCACCACCTCCCCCTCCTCCTCCTCCTCCTCCTTCCCCTCCTCCTTCTTATCTGGTTGCCACAACTGCAGCCGCCGCCGCCGCCGCCACCGCCGCTAGAACCCAAACCAGGCCCCGCCGGCTCTACTACCACTACTACAAATAAAAGAGAAATTGTGAGCCACCGAGTTGGTAAAGCACCACCTACCGAGCACCATTTCAGTAGCATTTACATCCTGCCTCAAGATTCAAACGTCGAAAATGGCAGGGTAGTGCGTGGAATGACGCACTTTTCACTCTATGTGCCCTCCTCCACCTCCCATCCTCTTCTCTTCCTCCTTTTCCTCCTTCACTCCCCCTTTCAATCAACTTCTACGCCATTTGTTTGCGCATACCCACGAATTACCCATAGTCATGAGGCCACATCACAAAGTACTTTAGCAAGCACCACCCCAGTCACAGTGAACCCCTGCTCCATCTACTTAACAGCAATCTTCACCACCACACCCAACAGTAGTGCCCCTTTCGCCTAAACAACGACGCTAACTGCATCTAGTTCTTTAACCCATTAATCTCCCTTCCTCCTCCTCCACCTCCTCCTCAAATACCACAAAACACAACTGTACCTCACCACCTTCATTGCTTTAAGTGCATAGGATATTCTTGCCAGCCATGACTTGGTGGTATGAAACACATGCCACACGTGTATGTCCAACGTAACAAGAAGAGTGGTCCCGGTGAAACGCGTTGCAAACGCATCCTCAGCAGGTTCAATCAACTTGTGAAAATGCAGACGCATTGGTAAACACCATATTCCTGGCGGAGAACAAATAAATTAATCCATTCTGTGCATGGAAGTACAACTATAACAACATGAATGAACACACAAAATAATCAGAATCTATGTTCCCACCTTACCTTCGACTTTGGCAGCTCTTCCGCTTCCATTGTAATGGTGCCGAATCCGTGGTCCTTCTCAGGCATTCATCCATACTTCCATTCATTCGCAATGGACATGCCACAAACTAACGTAATCCACTCTTAACACTGTCCTAAGTCGCGAATGGCAAGGCGTTCATTTCTTAACAATCGTTGGTCTACATCGATTAGTAAAACTATCCACTTGAATGAGAAGAGAGGCAAAACAACGTAACACGCAGCAGGGACATTCAACAGCAATATCATCAGCCCTTTTGGGGCTGCCCAACTGGGTAAGTGGCGAATCTTGATTTTGTGTATCAGATATGACCTGGGTTTACATTTTAACTAATCAGTAAAAAGGTTTGGATGCATTCAAAGGTGTGGATTTTATTCTTACCAACTGTATTCACAGAGACGAACGCTGGTTTCTCACTAACGCAGAAGTGTAGCGAATAGGTGTTGTTGGGAGCGATGGAATCAGTCCCTCTACTCACGTGCTGCATTGTTTTTACCACTGTATAGCACGGCAGGCGATAACTTGGGACTGCTATGTTAGCTTGTGCCTTTCCTGCAACACGTCATAGCAAAACTGGCATTTTGGTATTTGGAATGTTGATTGCCCGTCTGCATATATATGATGTGATGTGCATATATGATGTCTACCCTCTTCTATGTTATTCTACTTGACATTAGGTCAAGGTCTATTCAGACGCCAGGGGACAGTTTACACACCAGAAGAGCTGCATGCGTTGGCATCACTACGCAGACCGTACTTTGTAGCAGGCTTAAATGTTTGCTTGTTAATTTGTTTCTTTTGTCCCACCGGTAGTTATGTTTGTGGTTGTTAGCTTTGCATCGCGCTGGACCCTCATGCATCAGTTTCTCCATTGTTCGTTTTTTTCCTTTTCGGATGTTACAACCTCACTTACTCTGGTGATGGTGAAGTAACATTTGATGAGTGCTTGGAATGGCAGCCAATGCGAGATGTTGGAGTGTTTCGCGGCGGTGGTGGTGGCGGCGTTGAAGGTACCCTCTCGTCTGTGCACTAAATGACACGTAAATTTGCTCCCCTCCCCTCCTCTCCCCTCTGCTGTCAATGCTGCTGCTACTGCTCACTATTAGTAATTTGAATACTTCCGTTATTATTGTTGTTAATGCTGCTACTATTTGTTATACTTAAATATCGCTACTGTTGGAGCCAGTAAAGGCAAATGTGTTCATACTGTTTTTCATGCTTTATTGCTTGATAGGAAGGTGGGGAGTTGGTAAAGAGATTCGCATAACGCCTTCTGCCCTGAGTCTTCTTTGATTCAGCTGTCCACGCGAGGTGTTTTCTACCTTTGGCGTTTGGGTCACAAGTAGCCAGCCAACCAACCAACGAAACTGAGGTTGTTGCTCACTTGGATCAGATGGCGGCTGGCGTAGTTCATCAATTAAATAGTAATAGTAATTTCCAGTTCTGGACTTTGCTTACGGAATAACTTCTTGTCGGAAAGGCAGTGATGTATTGTGAGGGGGAGGAGTCATTTGTTTATTTTTGTGGTGGATAGATGGCTTAGAGTAGGTCATCATTGGGTTATGGTCCGACCTTTGCAACATGGAAAAGTATCATTTCCTGCTATGATGTGCTCATTGTTGAACAACTCACAGTAAGATTGTGAAGCATTTTTTTCTCGTAAAAGATATAGAGTTGCCCCCACCAACAATCTCCGCCCCGCTGATAACAATACTAGACGAGTTAGTTCCGAGGCAGTAAGATTTTGCGTGGTTTTTTTTTTGCAGACTTGAATAGACTGAGTCGTCCACTCCAAACGCCTTTGTTGCACAGTGTGTGATGTCGGTACGAGTTTCCTTATAGACGTTGGTGAAAGGCATTGCTTTCTTTGTGCTAGGTGAATTGCTGTGGTACGTTCCAACTGCTGAGTCAATTTCTAACAATGCTATTAGTCACTAGAAAGAAGATGCAAGTTTCCTCTAACTACGTGAAAGGGTTGGGAGGCCAATGGAACCCGGATTATGGGACGGGAGAGCTGAATCACGCAAAACTGGGACGGTGCGTGAAACACCGCATAGCGTTCGTGCCTCATGTTAATCATTCCATTTCATCAAGAGTGTTTTCTAGTGAGGAATTATGAAGCACGGAGGTGTCGAGTCTGCAGGGTGGGAATGTCTTTTTAAGGCAATGAAGGTAACTCTTCTTCACACTGCAAAGCCCCCAACGGCATGCGAAGAGTGAAAAAAGTATAGGGGGAAGTGGCCTAAAGGCGTTCACTCAAATGTCGCTCAGTAACTAATCGCAACAGGTTATAAATGCTGTTAATTCCTTCCGCACTTCTTTTATCTTCACAAGAGCCTACATTGGGTCCATATATGAGAAAAACATGGCTGTTCTTCGGGACCATGGGTAATTGTATTCACTTAGCTTAAAAGTTCTGTCACATTTGTTTACATTTCCAAATCTCATTTACGTGCTTCCTGTAAATGCGCTTAACAGTTAGCATAGACGCATTAACAGCCCCAGATCGCTGGTACATTTGCGGTTTTTGAAAGCAAATTTGACTTCATAGCGGCCTAGCTGCTCGAGCATATGGTTATTGCACTAAAATCAAGCAGAATCGCTCGTTCGTAACTTCGAAATTTTAGCTAATCGCTTAGAAGCGCGGCTAAACTAGTCTTAGAATCTACCACCATAGTCTTCAATTTGCTCGTAAGAGAAAGGGTCTTCAAACTCTTCTCGCTTTCTGCTAGGCAAAGCAATTCTTGCCACGTGAGCTTCTTAATGGCGATCTTTATAAAATAGCAGATTACACATAGCGAATTCACCCTTCGCTCGACTGGGCGCTTAACTACTCGAACAATTCAGTCTATGGAGGATGTAGTTACGTCTCGCAGTATGGCCTTTCTAGCTATGCGAAGGGTACCTTAGCCCTTCTGTACGGTATCAAGCAGCGTGTTTTTGCATACTACTTCAACACTCGACACCAGTGTGGATGCAGTCCACAACGTTTATGTGCCTCTTACGGGAACGCGTTAGAATCTGCTCGTTCGATAGGTGCGCTGATAACCAACACCAATGGGATCACGTGTGGGTCATTGCAATGAGCAGTCAGCAAGCCCATTCCATGTTTGTCGGCAGGGTTTGTAGGAATGCAATGCTCAGTAGCCACAAAATGAGAGGACTTCCCTGGAAGATACAAGTCGCACTCCTTTATCAAAGAGGCATCATGCGGCTGCCGCAAAGGAGGAAGGCGGTCCCTCTCACTGCACGCCATTAGTAAGATGTCGCACTACCAGTGTCATCTCCCTGGTTGCAAGAAAATTGCAGTAGTGGTAGCAGCAGCGGCGGCACCATCTTACATGTCCGCCCAACCTGAGTGAGCGCTTCAATTCACTATCCATTTCTGAGGGATACGAATCACACACTTTTGGAGAAAATAGATCACACAACGACTGCAAAGGACGGGCTTTGCGTTTGCATTAGACGATGGGTATTTGCTGCATAAAAAACGCTTAGCTTGCATAAAATTCCTGCGCAACTGCTCAACATCCAGCTTATATGTCTTGGCTAGGTATAGCCACCACGTCACCCATGAAACCAAAACTGCACATCTACTAGTGGTCTAAGTTGCTGCATTCAATAGCCCGTCCCCTAATCCAAGCGTTTCCCTCGGTCTTGCCATCGAAGATCCTCCGGCCTCAGCCATCACAACTTGTCGGTGACGTATGAAATGCGTTAAGAGTCCACAGTGCCAACCGCAGAATTTCCATGCAAAAGGGAGAAGAAAGGAACTCATGAGTAAGAGATCACGCAGACACTCTTATTAACTGGCGAGAAAGGGGCTAAAGAGTGGTACTAAGCTGGTAGGCATTCGAGAACCGGTGCCACGACCTCAACTCTGTCTTCACGGATCAAATCAATCTACCACCCCTCAGTGCTTTGGTGGAATGGTAATTAGAACGGGCAACCACTTTATTGATAATCAGCTAAACGAAGGAACGGGTCGAACAGATGCAAAGGAGCAAGGGTATGGATGAACTACTCAATCAATCAGTCAAACAAAATCAATCAACTAGTTAGTCAAATCATCAAATCACTGCTCGATGAATTGGTTTAAGAACTGGGGAATCACTCAGCTAGATTGGGGTTAAATACAGCGATGGCAGCAGTAGCACGAGGAAAAGAGGCAACGGAGACGCCTTCTCAGTCGTTTGAACCACTGCAATGGAAGAAGAATGGAAGAAGAAGAAGAAGAAGAAGAAGAAAGTGTGTTCTCTTGGGTGGGAAAGACATTGACATGGTAAACGGGAGGATGAAGTAAAGAGTGCAAGCTTACCGAAGGAAGCAGACGAGCCAGAGGAAGCGGATGATTGGCTAGGACAAGAGAATTGCAACAAGTGAGCTCTTGGCTCAAGTATTAAGGCAAGCACTGGGTGGCTGGATAATCTAATGGGTTCTAAGTGCGATGGCACAAGTATTAGAGTCACTCACCAGAGTCGATTAAGTTGCACAGAGTTCTGTACTTTCCTTCTTGCAATCTCCTCACCATATCCACATCCCCTTTTCCTCCACCCTCCTCCTTCTCTTCACCTGGCTCTACCTCAGCCTCGAATTGCACACCCACCTCTTCCGTCGCTCCCCGCGTGGTCGAGAGTTGGCTCGCCGTTTGCAATGGTGTCACTGTGGTGAGCGATGACGACGTGGGAGAATCTGATTCCATCCGGGAGGGCGCCAACTGCCACCACTCCGCGTGCTCATCCCCATCCGACCACTGACTCGTCAAAGTCAAGTAGTCGGACAGGTCACATTCCGATTCCTCGTGCCCCGTCAACTCGACCTCGTCGTCATCGCTCAGCGTCTGCTCCTGCGCCTTATTGTCACGGGCGAGGCCTGAGTGAGGGGAGAAATAGGAATGAGTGAATGTGAGCAGAGGAAGCTGAGTAAAGAATGAAGGCTGCGATGGGAAGGAGGAGGAGGCACTTACTGGTATGCTTGGTGACGTCGTTGAGAGATGCATGAGTGGGAACGGAGGCAGGAGAGAAGAGGGAGACGAAGGAGGAGATGCGAAATGAGAGAGATAGTGGGTGACTAATTGCGATGGACGAGTAAGATCTGGTGGGTGGAATGCTTTTCCACGTTGCCGCCAGTCGTGGTTGCCACAACCTCAATGCTAGCGCTGGCGGTGAGAAAGAGGGTGGTAGTGGGGTTGGGCGCCTCTGATGTGCACTTGCATCTACAACAACAACAACAATTAGAAGGAGGAAGCGCTTGAGCCGAGTGTGCGCTGCTATTGCTGCAAGTGATAAAGCAGGCCAGTCAGTGTGGAATCCACTTACTCATGAGTGGGTGGCCTCCTGAAAGTTGGTCTTTTCGACGGTAGTGCTGCCGCCGGGAGAGGCAAAGGGGGTTGAAAATCTGCGCACAACTTCACAGCAATGCGACATCTCAAAAAGTGCGAGTAAATGACGACGTGTGGTGTATTGATTGCTCGATTGATGAGTCAACTTGAATTATGGATCAGTTGATGACGAATAGAAGATGACCTTGAGGAAGGAAGGATGGATGGGTGGCGTGAATTGCGAAGTTATGTTCACTGATAGTTGTGGGCGCTAAGTGAAAAACGGCTTGAAGTGGTATTTAGCCTGTGTGTAGTGACAGAGGACAAAGAGAAATGGGCGTAAAATGCTGCGCCACATTGACAATAGCAGGCCTTGGCTGTTGGTGTAACCTTCCCATGGCATGGTTGGAGATTATTTGACAGTGAAATTGCATTTGATAGATAATGGGTTTGAAGGGAAGTGAAGGAAGGGAGAATAATGGACTGGGATAGGGTAGAAGGACAGCTGAGGTGGTAAGGAGAAAGAGGGAAGGAAGGAAGACAGGAAAGATAAATGAATGAATGAATGAATGAATGGATGAATGAATGAATGAATGAATGAATGAATGAATGAATGGAGGAAGAATGGCGTGTGAGTGAGTGAGTGAGTAATGGAGTGACTTCTACTGGCAGCCTATAAGTAGTTGCGGTGGGTGAGTACAACAGTAGTGGTAGGAGGAGGAGTAGGTGCATCGGTTAGACAGGATGCGTGTGTGCGTGAGTGTGACCATGGGTGGAGTGGAGTGAAGTGGTCGGCGTAGAGTGCACTGGTGGGAATGGGTGCGTGGTGCGTGGTGCGTGCGTAGTAGCAGTAGTGGTAGGAATAGGTGCACCCGTGGGAATGGGTGGATGGGCTGTGGGTAAGTTAAAATAAGACGACGGAGAGGACGGAGGAGAAGGAGAGGGAATTGGAGGGAATGTTTGTGATAATACTGGTGGGGATGAGTAGGGAAAAGGAAGAATTGGGATGTAAAAAGGGGAAAGAAGAGGCCGATGGGAAGAGAATAGTAAATCAGCGTGAAGAATGAGTAGAGGAAGAAGTGAGTGGGTATAATTAACCCTATTAAGAGTGAGAGTATAGACTGCAGAATAGGCGTAAATAAGCAGGTACAGCGAAAAAGGAGGTAGGGATTAGCAAGAGCTGGGTGGGGCCTTGCGGCGAGGGTCGGACTGTCTCCATGGGTTTTAAACTGCGCGGGTTTCGCCCCCCACCGCGGTAACCCATTGCGTGCGTAGTATCAGGTCCTGCTACGCCCCGGCTGGCCCTCAGTTGTTCGTGGTGCGTGATAACACATAACGGCGGGACCAAATGCAAGATAATGCCCCCGTGACTCCCCTGGTCATTAGGGCTGGTCCGTGACCTTGAGGTCGACCGATGGGAGCCCGGGACCCTTTGATGGCGTCATTCTAACTTGAGGTCACGTGACTTTGAGGTCAACGATAATCGATATGTGCCCTGGATCCTCGCCCCATATAGCCTCCAAGTCTACTAAAATCGTCGTTTGACCTTGTCTCAGGTATTGAGTGACCTTGACGCCAGCCATTGGGTGTTTGCCGCCTTTGGACAGGTATCGCCCGCAGCATGACCCTAAAGTCAACTAAAATCGATATCCAGGGCCATATAATGACGTCATCTGGCCTTAGAGTAGATGCTAATCGATATCCAGGGTGGCGAATGACGTCATCTGACCTATTCCTACCACTACTGCTACTACGCACGCACCACGCACCACGCACCCATTCCCACCAGTGCACTCTACGCCGACCACTTCACTCCACTCCACCCATGGTCACACTCACGCACACACGCATCCTGTCTAACCGATGCACCTACTCCTCCTCCTACCACTACTGTTGTACTCACCCACCGCAACTACTTATAGGCTGCCAGTAGAAGTCACTCCATTACTCACTCACTCACTCACACGCCATTCTTCCTCCATTCATTCATTCGTTCATTCATTCATTCATGTCATGCAATAAACAGACCAGGCATTTAACCAGATTGTGAGAAGACCATATTATGGTTAAATTTTCTGACGAGTTTTATGAAAACACAATGAATGCCTAAGTGAGTTACATCCACTTCACCAATCCAGGCCAAATATTAAAACTGGACATGAATTCTGTTGGCTGATGTTGAAAGTGTCGATAGCAGCCAGAATGATAAAATGAAGGGCATGTAACCACATGAGGAAGGAGAGTAAGAGCGCATTGAGAAAAATAATTTGCCTGGAAAATTTTTGATCTATTTTTGGCTGATTTGACATGTGACAGTATTATCTGGATCAGATTGGAATTAACTCGTCGCAAGGCTCTGGATACAAGCCAACTTGAGAATTAAAGATTTTTTTTTTAACTCACTTAAGTGGGCGAAAATTCAATTCACGAGCTTCTAGATGTAAATCATGAAAGAAATTAACAATGCAAGTTAGGGTTGGATAGGCACATACCACGGCTTTTAACTTGAAACGCCTTTCTTTTGTGCCCATGTAAAGATGCAAAGTTTATTCGCAATTCCAACTTTCTTGATGCGGTCATGGTATAAGCCAGTTAAAACCCGCATTGTGTATGTAAAATTACTGTTTGCTCACAACCCTTGTGCAACTCACTGCTAAGTCATTCTAGTAGTGGTTGAATCTTAACTAGTTCTGGGAGAAATAATTCTTTCCGGGCTTATGACAACGGCCTGCAATGCACTGCAAAGCTCGGTGACCTACTGTCCCACAGAGCAGGCATGTTTAAAAAGGAAGCTGCGTTGAAATTCTTTGGTTAATAGTAATTTGCATTTTCGGGCAGATTTCATGATTTATCTGAGTAGATCATAAAATACAGATCATTCAATGGAGTGAATTAAATGTCTGCTTGTCACTGCTTAGACGCCTTAGAGGTGGTGGTGGGATGGCTTTTGGAAGTTCACGTTTGTTTGGGTCTGATGACGTCCTCAAAATGAAGGGGTGGGAGCTCCACTTCGATGCATCTTTGGTAGGCGTCTCCTTCGATTCCCACTACACTCGATTTGCTCCCAAGTATTGCGTCTCGCGTTAAGTCCCACCCTGTGCACTCCGTGCCCGGAGAAGGGAGGTGAGTAATCGCTTGCATAGTGTTTCCTTACCTTTATATTGCACTTTAGTGCCACAAGAATGGATTGCTACTCTGTCTCCCTCACGCTTTTAAAAGCCTTTATCTTTTTCAGATGCACTGTTAAGCTTCTCCTGTCTTTGCCTTCCCCTCCTACCTCATCCTCTGCCAGCATCCTCTTAGCAAGTCTTCTTTATCTCTCCTCTAGTTTCTTCTTTGACCGTGATATGGAGAAATGATTCCAAGAATCATAACCTAGAACAGACTAGCACAAGCTAAAATGAATGTGAATAAAATCACACTTTACTTGTTTTAGCATAACTTAGCTTGAATTGCCAGACACTTTCCATCCCCGTCTTTTTACTGCAGCTCTAGTTTGCCCAACACCATCTCGTTTTAGTTCCATCTCCTACTCCTATGCTTACTCCTTCAAAAGCGAGGGTCAGTGCGTTGCTTCTACTTCTACCTCGTGATTTGCAAGACGACTCTAACTTCTACCTAGCCTTCTCACTATCAACTCATTTTTCTCCTTGTAGAGATTGTCTTAGACTGAATATGGCCTTTCCTCTTGCATCCATCTGCACTCTGTTCAATATGCGTGTCGGCTATCTTTTCCTGTCGTCAACACTCAAGCACCTGCCCAATAACTCAACATGCCACACCTAGCCCCACTTCTGCTGCTCCTCCAATTTATTCCTTTATTTTAGATTGAAGTGAGCGCCTCTATTTGGGAAGAGGAAAGTACCAAAACGCTCAGCGTGCTTCCGTCAGAGCGAGAACTTTTGGGTATACAGGAGCCAAAGGGAGGCAAATAAGTTACCGAGGGAACTCAAAATGGCTCAGACTTTCCTTTTAGATGGAGACAATTTGTCTCGTTTAGTACAAGCTTTCCTAATTACCCATATGGGAAGGAAAAAAGGAGGCTGCAAATTGCGGTCGCTCCAGCATTAGTACTAATTTTGATGGCGATGGATGCGGAGGCAGTGAAGTTGAGAGACGTCGACGTCCATTTGCACCTGCGACAACAATTAGAAGAAAGGAGTGGTCAAGTCGAGTTTTTACTGCTATTGCTGCAAGCGATAGGGCGAGTGAGTCGGTGTGATATCCACTTACGCATGAGCAGGCTACCTTCTGCAAAATGGTCTTGTTGAAGGCGGTGCCGTCGGTGAAAGAGGCGAAGGGGAGCGGAGAATCTGCGAACGCTTTTACAACAACTCGACATTTCTAAAAGTGCGAGTAAACATCAACGTGCAGGGCATTGATTGCTTTATTAATCAGTTAGTCAATGGAAAAAGATGACCTTGAGGAAGGATGGATGGCGCCAACTACAAAGCCGTGTTCAGTTAGACTTGTAGGCGCAAAGTGAAAAACAGCTTGAAGTGCCAGTTAGCCTGTGTAAAGGAATGGGGAGTAGAAGAAGGTGGGCGTAAAATGTGCTTTCTGATTTTTCTTGGTATTTGACCAACTCTTTTAACCAAAAACTGCAATCGGAATGATGTTGTTGACTGTGCAATTGCTGAGGCGCCTTGATGAAGTGTGCCGGCAAACAAGCAGATTCCACTTTGTCTTGATTTTGCCTTGGGGATCCTTTGGTAGGAATTAACTTCAACTTAGTTGCGGTTTATTAAATGACCTGCCAATGTAAATTTGAAAGTACAGCGTTTGATTGAGAAGTTGCTGACAAATGACTGAGTTCTTTAGTTCAGGCTATAGCATTAAGTTCATTCCTGTAATACGTGAGTTTTCAGCCGCACTTCTTGGCTGGACCATAGAGCCTAACAAGCTGGTTACATGGATAACGCGGACGGCTCTATACAGTCGCAAACTTCCTACTCGATGTAGTTGCATGAGGCCTTGTCTATGAGGGAGTGCAATCCGTATCTGTCAAGAACCGGTGGTCAAAGCAGAGCCCTGGTTTGGATTAAATGTGTGGTTCGGTGTGTCGATCGTACTGGTGCAGCCGCCGTTGGGATGAGGTCGAGACATCTGTCTGACATCGATCAAGAAAGGCCGACTAAAGGTGGCGGGTTAGATGATTGATAGGCCACCTTACGCACTTCTGCTTCAGACTTTCGCTCTGCTTACATTCTACCCACTCGCTTCCATAGCTGCACCCATTCTTAAGGTGCCATGAGTTGACATTCTTGGTATGTGTGTATCCGTAGGATAATGTGGGGCAAATGGAGTAAAATATTCGAATTTTAGCGCAAAATTCTTTTGCATTGCAAATGCCTGACAATGTGTTAAATGCTTCGACTGACTGTGATCTCAGAGAGTCTTCTTTCTTCCAAAGTGAGACAGGAACACTGAAGTGCCTACAAGATTATATCCGTGATTATAGGTCAGATCAGCCTCAAATTAATTCTGAAAAATAACGGTCTTAGGAGCAAAGACATTTTGGGGGGGTTGTGCTACTCGTTTGCGCAGTAATAGGCTTGATAGGAAGTAGAGGCCAAGGTTGTGGGTCGAATTCGCATTGGAGAGTCAATTCAATGCACAAAATAGTAGTCTGCTCCATCTCAGCATGTAACAGGCTTCGGCAAAGCAGCATTGACAGACATACTTTTGTTGCTGTTGTTCAATTACTCCTGCAGAGGTCTGTTGTTTTGCGAACAGTGTCAATTTATCAATTCACGCGTTGTAAAAAGGCTGGCCAGAGGTGTCTTCCATGCACGGATTGGTAATGACGCACTGATGACGAGACAAAATAGCACATACGAGAGCGGTTGAACTCTGCTGATAGATAAATAATCGGAGCTGCAACGACTGTTATGCTTTTTAGAGTTAGATGCCGTTACAAATCTAGCAGTTGGTCTGCTGACTAGCCACCTTTACTGTGCCTACAAATTCGTGATATTTTAGAGCCTCTGTGAAGAAGAATGCTTTTTGGTTTTCCTCTTTGAACACAATAGACACGCATTTTTGGTTGCAGATCTGCCGATTCAGCAGAACGGAATTTTTCTTTTAATTAAATATCCTGTTAGAGCTTCCTATTATATTTGGACTTAAGTTTTGGCATACTTTACAAGTGACATTGCTTTGGGACTCGTCCAAGGCTGCCGGAACTTCAAAGGTCTAGGCTTTTGAGCCTAGGGTGCTATACTAGCAAAAATTTATCCAAGTGGAGGCAAAACATCAAGTCAGGCATTTGAACTAACTTCGAGTGCGCCATCATGCAAGCTAGCTAGCTCAGAACCGTAGATGGAGAGATTGAAGCCGATTTCTTTAATGCTTAGCACACGTTACTTCTTTGCAAAGCGTGACTAATATTGGCAGTTCAGATGCCCAAAATGCAAGCGCCAAAGAAATCGCGGACACTTATTTTCTTTGCGTAGGGATCAGCATTTTCAAGTTGATTTCCTACCAAACGCCTTTTTATTTGATTGTTGGCAGTTATCTGTTAATCACTCTGGATGGCCGAGTGACGCATCTATGACCTCAAATGCTATTTCAATTAATACAAATTGGTGCCGACTGCCCAATGATAAGGCTCACTAATAACAAGCTTTGAAGTTAGTAACATGCCCTTAGAACAGATTTTGGTCCATATTCTAGGATAGATTGCGGTTATTGATGGTGGTGTCCGTAAGTACAGATCGATGGCCGGAATGAGTGAACATGGCCAGTAAGGCCACGATTGAAGTCGCAATGCTACATTATTAATTTGACGCTTCTTCGTGCAGACATAATGTGCTTTTTATTTTCGTAAAGGATGCGTTTTTACGAGCGGCCGTTGAAGTGTATAGGACTTCTAGGTTATTTCCTATCCAATTATCTGTGCAGTAGTTTTCTCCCCTCATAATAAAACGGATGCCTGCTAAAATAAGCATTGAACCACCTCTGCTCATTTTAAATGCGCAATCGCAATGCTTGGCAAACAATAGCAAATAGCATCGTTGGCTACTTATTTACAGCGATAGAAAACCGAAGCTCTGCATATGAAGCGCGCTATCGCTGAGCTTGAGAAGACCTCATCTGATGTGTTAATGTGATTTGCATGGTCTCAATACCAGACGACGGCTTATGCTTCCTAATATGTAATGCTTAAGTGAGAGGCGGGAATAGGACTTGAATTCGTGCTGGAGAAGCTGCATCATCCCTTTTGCTTCAAGACTATAAATGCGTTAAACTTTTCCTACAGAAGAATTTGCTGGAAAGAGGGGGTTAACGACGACAATGCCACAACCGTAATCTTGCTGGAAGCATTCTAAAGCTTGTATGCTTCAGAGCTTGTAACTAAGTAAATAACAAAAGGGCCACAGATAAGCACGTCAAATATTACTGTTGAGCATTTGTCATTCGCACAGCAAAAAGCAAGAATAAGATCTAATGCACACGATTTTGTTTGCAAAGAGACGTAAGTCCCGTAGTGGGTGAGGAGGAGTGGCTCTCCATCGGCTCGATTCAAATGATCAGTCAGTTCGACTTCACTTCGCGAAATGGCCACGGAAACGTGCCACCTTTATTTAGCATGCCATTCCTGTTATGTCTATTTTAGCAACTTTGTCTGTCTTTTGTTCTCCTTCCCTTTTAGTCTCGACTCTACTGCATCCAAACTGTGCCTGTGTTTATGCAAACCTGATGTTTATAATTGCTTTTCGCAACTTAAAAATCTGATGTATATCAAGTTTTTCGTTTGACTTATCGAATGCATTTGCGATCTCTTTTGGCTAGAAAGTGGATTAAAATAATTTTAGGAAAGAGAGATATATAACGAAAAACTCTGGCATAGCAGAGGGATGAAATAAAATTAGCCATTTGGACAGTGTCACGTGTGCACTTCGCGTTTGGTAAGCTTTCTGTTGCGCGTTGCAAAGGCCATACCAATTTATTAAATCAGTTATAATTTTGTGGTTGACGAGTTTTCAAAGAGCTTCACACAGCAGTGCACATGATATAGAGCGGCAATTCTGCATGCTCAGATATTCAGACTCTATCCTATAAGAAGGTGCAGTGCCAATATCAAAAGTCCTCAACTGCGTCAAAATGGGCAAATTATGCACTACAGATGAATGCAAAGGAATTGGATGCCTATGTATTCAAGAGAACAGGATTAATTCCCAACGTATGCTTGTTAGTTGTAGAATCAGCAACTTAATAAGAGCACTCACTTAGCATTGCTCTAACTGCCTGCAATTTAGTCCAAAATTTGCATTTGTTAGACATTAGTCACGTTAACGGGCATCAAACTTCAGATTGCGTTCATTAATATGGCAAATCAAGAGTTAGTTAGCTGTCCTCTGGATGGAATAACGTTTAGGAAGCCTAAAGCAAGCCGCCTTAAGGCGAAATCGGTGTTGTCTAATCCAAAAATTGCCTTCATTTGGTCTTCAACAAGAATTCAGCCTTAAAGTAGACCATTTTAAAGAAGCAAATATGTTCATCATAGCAAGCTCTCTGGTTTTTGAAATGTCTTTCTACAGCAGAATATTAAAAGAGACAATTAAAATTAGATTAAGTGTCATTAAATGCAAATCAATCTCAAATTTCTTCCCATATGCTTCCATTTTAATGCGAGGCGGGCTTTGTGCTGCTAAAGGTGTAAAGGAGGTGTAAATAATTTGAAATGGTGGCATTGTGCGACAATAAAGCAAAGCTTTTGAATCTAAAGCGCTTCGAGTCATTTTTGCCACAGTGACTTAGAATTCACCACAAAGAATAAAATCATTTCCTCAGCTTCATCAGGCCAATAAAATCTTTTTGTCAGAGTAACCATTTTGTACACAGCAAATTATTAATCGGATCTTTCAAAAAAGTGAATTTGGAAAGACGGGAGTCTTTAAACCAATTTGTCATCTAAACACAAAGCCGTAGATTAACTTCACCACGGTGAACCCAGAAATGCTTTAATAATAGCGAATACAAATTGAATGCAATGCAGTTTGGAAAGACGATAGTCGGGTGCACTAATTTTGCACCATGAAAGCGGGCTTGCACGACAATAGAACAGAGCCCACGTTGCACACATCTTTAAGTCCCGCGCGTTTCCAAGAAAGCCGTAGGGGTGCTTTTACAACGTACTCATTGGCTTTCCCTTGAAGAGTAGTGGATTGTAAAACTTCAAAGATGACTTGATTGGAATGAATTCCCTTTTGTGCTAGATTATATTTTGCGCTACTCTCACAGTATTTTGAGCTCTCCTGGTGGGAGGAGCCGTCACGTTGGCCCATTCTCTCAACATCAATTTTAAACTAAACTTTCGACTTATGGACAAATAATTAATGCTAACTGAAAATCAAAGGCAACAGACCATTACAGTACTACAGCGCCCCTCTAAATAAAATTACATAATTTTGCCCCGTGAAGTAAATCTTAGCAGAATCATTTCGTCGTCTCTATAAACCTGCTTGATTGATAGCATGTGTTCACGTTTTCCGACCGCTAATTGTTGCAAAACTGGCTTTGATTTCATCGAGCACTCAATGCTTTTATCTTAATACTTTCTAGGACATTGATCATCTAAATGATCAAGGTAAATGCTGGTCATATAGCTTCAAATCCTGCAACCATAAGCCGCCGCGATGGCTACAGATTCGTTTTGATTATTTACGCGTCTCTACGAGGTTACTAAAGCTAAAAAAGCTTAGGCATCAACCGATGTCAGCTTTCGGCCTCTGCTTTTCTCTACCAGTTAGTGTTCATGTGGTGGCACGTATTTCTAGCCTTGACATCTAAGCACACTCCTTCATCATCAGTGGCGCTGTCTTTTTATACTAGAGAGCCATATCTAGCCAAAACGCTGCCAGCGTACAGGACTGTAAAGGGCCTTCTGACCAGACTAATAAAGTCTAATCCACAAAGTACAACAAAAAGGCAAATTATTTCTACGCGCTATAGTTATAAAAAGAGCAAAACTTTTTAAACACAAAATATCTATCGCAATTTTCCAGTTTGAGTCGCATATTAAAATAACCGCAATCAAACAGGCGAGTTACTGGAGAAACTGAGGGAGATCATCGCTTCCACTGGAGATATTAAGTTGCTGTATTACTCTATGTAGGAGGGGTAAAAGCTGGTCTGTCAATGACTGGACCTGAGGATCCATTAGCAGCAAGTCCAAGCCCCTTGATCTATCTCTATGTGTAAAAAGCGTAGGTGTGACTAAATACTAACCCGTAAATAAGTAGGTATAACTGAAAAATCTATACTTACGGTGGCGCTGAGGGTTCGATTTCATCTCTCTTTAAGCGGGACAGCAACCGTTAAGGATCGTCAAAGGAAAGCTCTTCGTATGAACTTTTGATTGTCTCCTGATGTCCTTCATCCATCAACGTCTAAAGGGAAGTTACAGCTTGCATTTTTGCAAAGTAAAAGACCGCGACGACGGAATCTATTACACTCCCAGAAAACAGAGTGCGCAAAGTGCTAAGTAATAAAGAGCTTCGAGTTTGGGCTGCAGAGGGTGCAACTTAGTGGACCAAAGAGAGTTTTACTCGAAGCTTGGGACTCTGTTTTATTGATTCCAACTCAGCTAGAGATGTTGGAGTCGATGAATTTGAAGGTGACATTACGTGCTCTACTGACAACGCCTCGATTAACGAGCCTTGACTTCCTAGATTCAAAGAAAGCAAAACTTAAACTATGCCAAGTTGCGATTCAAGAAACCTCTAAAACGAGGTTTTATAGTGAAACGAATATTTATATCAAATCTGCCATCAAATATTTTACTGACGCCAGATCATCCTATACTATGGCGACAAACCCTCCTTGGGAGAGGAATCAAGCAATGAAAGCATTACTTCGATAAACTACAGATCTCTAGTTAAAGTGGTTTGCACTTCTGTATGAAATATTTCCTCACCGTAGTAGACCATGCGTTCTCCCCAAATGACAATTTGTTGGGTGAGATAAGGCTCCTCTTTGAGGACACTCTTGAAGACGTAGGTTTCCAAGGACCAAAGATATTGCATCTTGCGTTGGCAGTATTAACTACAATATTCCTCGTGGCTGTGGCAGCCAGAGTGCTGGCCTTCCCAAGACTCGGATGGTGGAAGACAATGTTTTGGACAAGGCTTTTTCACATTGAGAAGATCATCTTACATACACAGCAACGAAAAGCAGAGGCAGTTTTCACATCGCCTTCACCTGGCTGCGTGCTGCCATTGCTGGCCAGCTTAGAGGTATCGTAGCCAGACGAGACGGTAGCATCTCTTGAGGCCTCCGAGGCATAGCATTGCCACGATGTCGAAGGCTCACTCGAGACATCCGCAGTTGAGCAACAAAGCAATAGATATTGACCCTGTCGTCTATTTGCCTTGTGCTGGTCAAGAGTACGACGAGTCTCCTCATTACTTAAGATTACCACCTTCCTTTCTCCGCCGTGCATAATTTTAATGTGCTTTCTCAGATCCCACTTCCGGTTGTTACCACAGTAGCAAAAGGGTTTTCAAAGAGTTATTTAACAATATAGCAGTGATGTAATAATTCTTATTAGTGGCCAGGTCTCGTCTTCACAGGTCAATCCACCATCGGCAAAGCGACGTTTCATTAGGTCCTCTCGGTGCAGCAGATAATCAAATAGCCTCGAGGAGCTTTATGAACCATGTAAATGCTCCAGCTGCGGCCATCGTTCCAACTGGAAATGGGACATCAGACCATATATGTGCTCCCTCTGTGGCCACTAATAAGAACTCTTACATCACCGCTACATTGCTAAATAACCCATTAAAACCATTTTGCTACTGTAGTAACAACCGGAAGTGGGATCTGAGAAAGTACATTGAAATTATGCACGGCAGAGAAGGGAAGGTGGTAATCTTAAGTAATGACGAGACTCGTCGTACCCTTGATCAGTACAAGGCAAATAGACGACAGGGTCAATATCTATTGCTTTGTTGCTTAACTGCGAATGTCTCGAGTGAGCCTTCGACATCGTGGCAATGCTATGCCCCGGAGGCCTCAAGGGATGTATACCGTCTCATCTGACTACAATACCTCTAAGTCGGTCAGCAATGACAGCACGCAACCAGAATCTCTTAAGGAAATCGATACACGCACCCCTCTAAGCCCACATTGATGTCAGCCACAGCCTAATCTAGTCCACTGCTAACTCCTTTTCTCTCAATTTACACCGAAGGCAATCGGGAAAGAAGTGCAGCCTCAAGCAAGGATGGATTCACATAGCCTTTAGGTCTCCAAATGGGCCAAGGTACGGTGAAGCAACTTTTGTATGGCTACACGCCTTGCATTACACTATTCTTTGAGAACTGTCTTAGCACTCCTATTACCTGTGCAGGTGATAGAGGCGCTGCTATCCTGTGGTAAAAATAGGCTGTCTGCCTCTCTGATTTAATTCCCTGCCAGGTAGAAGTGTTTATCCTAAATGAAAAATTCTACCCACATCGAAGCAGCAAGTGTGCAGGCCTAAAAACGAACAAAATAACCAGTTACTTGACCACCTTTGATGATC
Source organism: Taenia hydatigena (assembly GCA_036345935.2). Classification (NCBI taxonomy): domain Eukaryota; kingdom Metazoa; phylum Platyhelminthes; class Cestoda; order Cyclophyllidea; family Taeniidae; genus Taenia; species Taenia hydatigena. The sequence goes on from JADWOT020000007.1 coordinate 9,855,898, forward strand.
ATGACCAAAACTCTTCGATTAGGAAGAGCAAAGTACAAACACGAGCTAGAAAGTTTGTAGCTGATGTAGGAATGTACCTCTTCCTTTTACCCACCAGTGCTCTGGTGAGATGCCTTTAGAAGATAACAGCAAAATCGGCTCAAGAGCTTGGCCTTTTGAATGACTGAATGTGTCAACGAACTGATGGATAAAAGAATAAAAATAAGTAATTGCAGTGTAAGAGTTGAAGCCTACATACTGGGCACAATCATCTCACTAATTTGTCCTTTCTGGCAACGACAGCAGGCCCTATGTTTTGAACCAAATTAATTGTTTTTTAATTTGACTAAAGCCAATCGGAGAACATGTGCAAGCAATGAAAATAACTCACAGCCACTGGAGTCCCTAAACACGTCTCTATGACTCTTAAAAGATAAGCACTTTTCTCGATTGGACTTAGGTGGAGGCTCTTACTCCTCGAATCACTGTGTACCCCTACGCATCCTCCACCTCCCTTCTTCCCCTCTCACATTCGAATCATCCCAATAGGTAGCCCGCTACTAACCCAGAAGCAGTTGTGTGCCAGAGGCATTAGTCAGCCTAAAAGAGGACATTAGTTTTCTCGTTGTGGGAAAAAGTAATCCCTTGATTAAGGTACCAGAGCTAGCAAAACTTACAAAAAAAGACTCACTTCAAAATGAATTGGCTTAAAGTGATAATAGCGAGAATATAGACTCTACAGGTAAGAGAAGCGAATCTTCCTAATTTTTAAATTTTATTTTAGCAATGGATGTCCGAAAAGCTTGGTTACTAAGGCAGTGATAATCTACTAAGCCTGGATCAGCTGACCAGTAGCGCATCAAGTCAAAACGTTTTGACACATCAACAAATATAAGCAGGTGAGGACTTACTTAGGCTGAACACTCCTCAGTTGTTTCTATCAAGTCCGACCAGCGCAAAGGATGGAGGAGTTAGGCAATATTTTGATGACAGCAAAAACGCGACTTAAATAGGCACGACTGACCAATGTGTGGGAGCGACCCTAACTGCCAATTAGAAGCGTATTTACGTGCAATCACTACGCACTCAACTAATGGTGTGCCTGCCTCTTGTGCGCGATTTGATTAGTTTAAAGAGCATATCATTCCTTTGCCACCCAGCCCGACTTATAGATTGTTGTTTCGTGCAGAAAAAAGTACTAATCGGAAGTAGAATTTACTATACCCATACGTGGTGAAAGGTAGCTAGCATTACTAGAGATCAGACAACGCATTTTTTCGCAGGACGGTGGGTGTGTGCATGTGTGACAATTGATTCGGTTGTGCATTTTAAAGGTAAAGCTTAGCTGCTATCGATTTTGTCTTCCTTAAGCAGTATGGCTGGATTTTCTTTTTCTGGGAATCGTAGGATCGAAATGATGACCACAGTTGTACTAGGATTCTAACTCTTCAACTAGGAGCTAAAATAATCTCTACCAAGTTCTATTTCGCTTCTGCATGTGTCAAAGGCATCCTACGCGCCCCAAGGCAGTAATAACAGGCCAAAAAGGCCTTTTCTGTCATTTTTAGAGTTATTTGCCTTTTAACAAATCTTTTGAGTTCTCTGAATCAATGCCAAATGCATTCACGCATCAGATGTCTAATCTTGGATCTTTCCACGTTGAAGGGTGCTTAATTGGAGTGACTACAGCCTCCCCAAATGATTGTTTGACCATGCAAGCGATTGCAGCTTCCATTTTATCAATGATTAGGTCATCGAATCACGTCACATTGTTTGCATTTGGAAGGAGGGGCGAGGAATGGAGGCGCAACGAGCATCGTCGCGATAGGCAGGAGAAGGTTTCAGTTATGAGGTCACCTTGGGCCGGATGTTTACATTTTAAATTTATTTTAAGATCTAGTTGCGTTTTTGATACCTGAACCTGTATCTTGTAAAGTCTGAGTGAATATCTATCAAGAGTGAAACAAATTATGAATAAAGTTAAAAAGAAAAGGATAAAGATGATTTAGTGGACAAATCCTTGTGGCATAAGTACGCGGCTTAATTTGTCAAAACGTTGCTATGCATGTGTGGATGTCTGCTGTATGATCCAGATTCTTTTCGTTGCCATTAACAAGCAATATTTTGATATGAAAAGAGGTCACAATGACGTTGAATCTACACGATGAACATTCAACGCGCATTCAAGTCATAAACCATTATCTATGGCATTTATGCGGTCATGCCAGTGATTACACTGTTCAAAGAGGAGGGTCTTTGCTCAAATTACACAGTCTAACTGCATAGAGGCGTAAAAATGTTGGTATTTTGTTTTGTTAGGCAGATTTCATAATCGTTAGTGATGTACATAAGCTAAACATTTTGTTCCAGTTGACTAAGGTGAAATAATCGCTGAATTTGATGTGGTGATTTATGATATCATGTTTTCCAGACAATAAACGGTTGTCCCCACAGTTTTGATATTGCTCATCTTTTTAAGAACAACGCTGCTAATCTCCCAAACTGCTGCCTTTAGTTTGGTTGTCGTTCTGATGGCTCTATTCTCAGGTGATGTTTTAAGATGAGCAGGCTCAGAAATTGGTTTTTTTCATATTTGTCTATCAAGAATGCAATAAACAAAGTCCTTACTCAATACCGTCACTCAATAGTGGTTAAACAAAAAATCAAATCGTGAGAAAGTGAGAGAAGCGGATATGATTCGACCTTATGTGCCAGACCAAATACATAGCCGACGACCTCGTCAACCAATTTAAGAATATGCACCTTTGCGGTCGGTGATCGAGGTGGAAACCCATTTTGCCAACCACTCACTAGCAAAACTCACTCGTTGAGATCATTTTGGTTATAAAATAAGCTCGTCTTTATACATATTCATGTGACCTCACTTCACTACACGTGCCATCGAGCGAAGATCAATGAACACCTTTCTGCTACTGAGACCTCACAGCATATCAGCAGAGTAAGCAAAACTTTTTCTGCTATTTAGACACTTATTTACATAGCCACTGCAAAGATGTCTGAAAAACAGGGTGATGGAATGGTCAATTTTCGGCAATGTGAATTCACTCCGAATAAAGAGCTAGGCTTTGCTATTATTTACTAATGCGATCAGTGAAGCAGCTGCTCTAGCGGAACGATAGGCAAAAGTTGCCTTGTTTTTGCTATGTTACCTTAGGTGACCATAATCAAAAAGAGACAGCATTGGCAAAACACGGCAAAGTGAGAGGAGGAAGAAGAATAAGAGGACGTCTACCTGATGTAGGTGCTTTATTATTTGAAGTTGCGAACGATGTAAGATGCCTGGATTCAAAACTGATTAAAAGCACTTTAACTTCTTCTAATCTATATTATTCTCTTATTAGTTTTCTAGTGAAAACTAGTAGCGTTGGTGTTGTAAACCATGCTTCCACCTCTCCAGGCATGCAGAATTTTAACTGTTGATTAAGTTCTGGTAGGCGTTGGCACAATCACTTGGACACAAGATCCTGTTTTCATAACGAACGAGAAATGTATGGAGTTTCGTAGACAGAGAACAGTGGCAAAAGGGGTGTTTGTGTTTGGCTTTCGTTTCTTCAACTTTGCAGTTATTTTGTGTAAGGCATTTAACCAGATTGTGAGAAGACCCTATTATGTTGACGAAAGGTTTAATTTTTTGACGAGTTTTATGAAAACTCAATAAATGCCTAAGTGAGTTACAGCCACTTCACCAATACAAACCAAATATTAAAACTGGACATGAATTCTGTTGGCTGATGTTGAAAGTGTCGATAGCAGCCGGAATGACAAAATGAAGGGCATGTAACCACATGAGGAAGGAGAGTAAGAGCACATTGAGAAAAATAATTTGCCTGGCAAAATTTTTGATCTACTTTTGGCTGATTTGACATGTGGCAGTATTATCTGGACCAGATTGGAATTAACTCGTCGCAAGGTTCTGGATACAAGCCAACTTGAGAATTAAAGATGTATTTTTAACTCACTCAAGTGGGCGAAAATTCAATTCACGATCTTCTAGATGTAAATCATGAAAGAAATTAACAATGCAAGTTAGGGTTGGATAGGCACATACCACGGCTTTTAACTTGAAACGCCTCTATTTTGTGCCTATGTAAAGATGCAAAGTTCATTCGTAATTCCAACTTTCTTGATGCGGTCATGGTATAAGCCAGTTAAAACCCGCATTGTGCATGTAAAATTACTATTTACTCAAAGCCCTTGCGCAACTCGCTGCTAAATCATTCTAGCAGTGGTTGAATCTTAATTAATTCTAGGAAAAATAATACCTTCCGGGCTTAAATTATGACAACAGCCAGCGATGCACTGCAAAGCTCGGTGACCTACTGTCCCACAGAGCAAGCATGTTTAAAAAGGAAGCTGCGTTGAAATTCTTTGGTTAATAGTAATTTGCATTTTCGGGCAGATTTCATAATTTATCTGAGTAGATCATAAAATACAGATCATTCAATGGAGTGAATTAAATGTCTGCTTATCACTGCTTAGACGCCTTAGAGGTGGTGGTGGGATGCCTTTGAAAGTTCACGTCTGTTTGGGTCTGATGACGTCCTCAAAATGAAGGAGTGGGAGCTCCACTTCGATGCATCTTTGGTAGGCGTCTCCTTCGATTCCCACTACACTCGATTCGCTCCCAAGTATTGCGTCTCGCGTTAAGTCCCACCCTGTGCACTCCGTGCCCGGAGAAGGGAGGTGAGTAATCACTTGCATGTTGTTTCCTTACCTTTATATTGCACTTTAGTGCCACAAGAATGGAGCGCTACTCTGTCTACCTCACGCTTTTATAAATCTATATCTTTTCAAATGCACTGCCAAGCTGCTCCTAACCCTACCTCATCCTCTGCCAGCGCCCTCTTAACAAGACCCATTTATCTCTCCCCTAGTCTCGCCTTTGACCGTGATATGGAGAAATGATTCCACGAATCATAACCCAAAAAAGACTAGCACAAGCTAGAATGAATGTGAATAAAATAACAATTTACTTGTTTTAGCATAACTTAGCTTGAATTGCCAGACACTTTCCATCCCCGTCTTTTTACTGCAGCTCTAGTTTGCCCAATACCATCTCGTTTTAGTTCCACCTCCTACTTCTATGCTTACTCCCTCAAAAGCGAGAGTCAGTGCGTTGCTTCTACTTCTACCTCTCATTATCCACTCGTTTTTCTCCTTGTAGAGATTGTCTTAGATTGAATATAGCCTTTTCTCTTGCATCCATCTGCACTCTGCTCACTGTGCGTGTCGGCTTCTCTTTTCCTGTCATCAACACCCAAGCACCTGCCCAATAACTCAACATGCCACACCTAGACCCATTTGTCTCCTGTTGCTCCTCCAATTTATTCCTTTATCTTAGATTGAAGTGAGCGTCTCTATTTGGGAAGAAGAAAGTACCGAAACGCTCAGCGTGCTTCCATTTGAGTGGGAAATTATGGGCATACAGGAGCCAAAGGGAGGCAAATAAGATACCAAGGGAACTCAAAATAGCGCAAACTCTCTCACCAGGCGGAGACAATTTGTCTCATTTAGTACAAGCATTCCTAATTACCTATATGGGAAGGAAAAAAAGGGGTCTGCAAACTGCGGTCGCTCCAGCATCAGTGCTAACGTTGATGGCGATGGATGTGGAGGCAGTGAGATTGAGAGACGTCGACGTCCATTTGCATTTGCAACAACAATTAGAAGAAAGGGTTGCCTAAGTTGAGTGTTCACTGCTATTGCTGCAAGTGATAGGGCGGGTGAGTCGGTGTGATATCCACTTACGCATGAGCAGGTTACCTTCTGCGAAATGGCCATATTGAAGGCGGTGCTGTCGGTGAAAGAGGCGAAAGGGAGCGGAGAATCTGCGAACGCTTTTACAACAACTCGACATTTCTAAAAGTGCGAGTAAACATCAACGTGCAGTACATTGATTGCTTTATCAATCAGTTGGTCAATGGAGAAAGGTGATTATGGGAGGAATGGATGGCAGTGATTACAAAGCTGTGTTCAGTTAGACTTGTAGACGCAAAGTGAAAAACAGCTTGAAGTGCCAGTTAGCCTGTGTAAAGGAATGGGGAGTAGAAGAAGGTGGGCGTAAAATGTGCTTTCTGATTTTTCTTGGTATTTGACCAACTCTTTTAACCAAAAACTGCAATCGGAATGATGTTGTTGACTGTGCAATTGCTGAGGCGCCTTGATGAAGTGTGCCGGCAAACAAGCAGATTCCACTTTGTCTTGATTTTGCCTTGGGTATCCTTTGGTAGGAAGTAACTTCAACTTAGATGCGGTTTATTAAATGCCCTACCAATGTAACTTCAAAAGTGCAGCGTTTAATTGAGAAGTTGCTGATAAATGACTGAGTTCTTTAGTTCAGGCTGTAGCATTAAGTCCAATCCTGTGATTCGTGAGTTTTCAGCCACACTTCTTGGCTGGACCATGGAGCCTAACAAGCCGGTTACATGGATAACGTGGACGGCTCTATACAGTCACAAACTTCCTACTCGATGTAGTCGCATGAAGCCTTGTCTATGAGGGAGTGCGATCCGCAGCCGCTGTTGGGATGAGGTCGAGACATCTGCCTGACATCGGTAATGAAATTGCGGTCAAGAAAGGCCTATTAAAGGTGGCAGTTTAGATGATTGATAGGCCACCTTACGTACTTCTGCTTCAGACCTTTACTCTGCTTACAGTCTACCCAGTCGCTTCCATAGCTGCACTCATTTTTAAGGTGCTATGAGTTGACATTCTTGGTATGTGTGTATCCGTAGGATAATGTAGAGCAAATGGAGTAAAATATTCAAATTTTAGCGCAAAATTCATCAGCAATGCGAACGCCAGACAATGTGTTAAATACTTCGAGACAGGAACACTGAAGTGCCTACAATATTGTATCCATGATTGTAGGTCAGATCAGCCTCAAATTAATTCTGAAAAATAACGGTCTTAGGAGCAAAGACATCTTGGGAGGATTGTGCTACTCGTTTGCGCAGTAATAGGCTTGGTAGGAAGTAGAGGCCAAGGTTGTGGGTCGAATTCGCATTGGAGAGTCAATTCAATGCACAAAATAGTGCTCTGCTCCATCTCAGCATGTAATAGGCTATTGCAAAGCAGCATTGACAGGCATACTTTTGTTGCTGTTGTTCACTTACCTCTTTAGAGGTTTGTTATATGGCAAAAGTGCCAAGTTGCCAATTCACGCGTTGTAAAAATGCTGGCCAGTGGCGTCTTCCATGCACGGATTGGTAATGCCGCACTGATGACGAGACAAATTAGCACATACGCGAGCGGTCGAATTCTACTGATAGATGAATTTCCGGAGCTGTAACCACTGTTATGCTTTTTGTTGTTAGGTACCGTTACAAATTTTAGCAGTTGGTCTGCTGGCCAGCCACCTTTACTGTGCCTACAAATTCGTGATATTTTAGAGCCTCTGTGAAGTAGAATGCTTTTTGGTTTTCCTCTTTGAGCACAATGGACACGCGTTTTTGGTTGCAGATCTACCGATTCAGCAGAACGGAATTTTTCTTTTAATTAAATATCCTGTTAGAGCTTCCTATTATATTTGGACTTAACTTTTGGCATATTTTGCAAGTGACATTGCTTTAGGGCCCGTCCAAGGATGTTAGAACTTTAAAGTTCTAGCCTTTTGAGGCTAGGGTGCTATACTGGCACAAATTTATCCAAGTGGAGGCAAAACATCAAGTCAGGTATGCAAACCAACTTCAAGTGCACCAACATGCGAGCTAGCTAACTCAGAACCGTAGATGGAGAGATTGAAGCCGATTTCTTTAATGCTTAGCACGCGTTACTTTTTTGCAAAGCGTGACCAATATTGGCAGTTCAGATGCCCAAAATGCAAGCGCCAAAGAAATCGAGGACACTTATTTTCTTTGCGTAGGGATCAGCATTTTCAAGTTGATTTCCTACCAAACGCCTTTTTATTTGATTGTTGGCAGTTATCTGTTAATCACTCTGGATGGCCGAGTGACGCATCTATGACCTCAAATGCTATTTCAATTAATACAAATTGGTGCCGACTGCCCAATGATAAGGCTCACTAATAACAAGCTTTGAAGTTAGTAACATGCCCTTAGAACAGATTTTGGTCCATATTCTAGGATAGATTGCGGTTATTGATGGTGGTGTCCGTAAGTACAGATCGATGGCTGGAATGAGTGAACATGGCCAGTAAGGCCACGATTGAAGTCGCAATGCTACATTATTAATTTGACGCTTCTTCGTGCAGACATAATGTGCTTTTTATTTTAGTAAAGGGTGCGTTTTTACGAGCGGCTGTTGAACTGTGTAGGACTTCTAGGTTATTTCCTATCCAATTATCTGTGCAGTAGTTTTCTCCCCTCATAATAAAACAGATGCCTGCTAAAATAAGCATTGAACCACCTCTGCTCATTTTAAACGCGCCATCGCAATGCCTGGCAAACAATAGCAAATAGCATCGTTGGCTATCTATTTACAGCGATAGCAAACCGCGGCTCTGCATATGAAGCGCGCTATTGCTGAGCTTAAGGAGACCTCATCTGATGTGTTAATGCGATTTGCATGGTCTCAATACCAGACGAAGGCTTATGTTTCCTAATATGTAATTCTTAAGTAAAAGGCGGGAATGGGACCCGAATTCGTGCTGGAGAAGCTGTATCAACACTTTTGCTTCAAGACTATAAATGAGTCAACATTATCCTACAGAAAGAGTTGCTGGAAAGAGGAGGTTAACGACGATAGGGCTACAATCGTAATCCTGCTGAAAGCATTCTAAAGCTTGCATGCTTCAGAGCTTGTAACTAAGTAAATAGCAAAAGATCCACAGATAAGTACGTCAAATATTACTGTAGAGCATTTGTCATTCGTGCAGCGAAAAGCAAAATTAATCAGATCTAATGCACACGATTTTGTTTGCAAAGAGATGTAAGTCCCGTAGTGGGTAAGCTGGAGTGGCTCTCCATCGGCTCGATTCAAATGATCAGTCAGTTCGACTTCACTTCGCGAAATGGCCACGGAAACGTGCCACCTTTATTTAGCATGCCATTCCTGTTATGTCTATTTTAGCAACTTTGTCTGTCTTTTGTTCTCCTTCCCTTTTAGTCTCGACTCTACTGCATCCAAACTGTGCCCGTGTTTATGCAAACCTGATGTTTATAATTGCTTTTCGCAACTTAAAAATCTGATGTATATCAAGTTTTTTGTTTGACTTATCGAATGCATTTGCGATCTCTTTTGGCTAGAAAGTGGATTAAAATAATTTTAGGAAAGAGAGATATATAACGAAAAACTCTGGCATAGCAGAGGGATGAAATAAAATTAGCCATTTGGACAGTGTCACGTGTGCACTTCGCGTTTGGTAAGCTTTCTGTTGCGCGTTGCAAAGGCCATACCAATTTATTAAATCAGTTATAATTTTGTGGTTGACGAGTTTTCAAAGAGCTTCACACAGCAGTGCACATGATATAGAGCGGCAATTCTGCATGCTCAGATATTCAGACTCTATCCTATAAGAAGGTGCAGTGCCAATATCAAAAGTCCTCAACTGCGTCAAAATGGGCAAATTATGCACTACAGATGAATGCAAAGGAATTGGATGCCTATGTATTCAAGAGAACAGGATTAATTCCCAACGTATGCTTGTTAGTTGTAGAATCAGCAACTTAATAAGAGCACTCACTTAGCATTGCTCTAACTGCCTGCAATTTAGTCCAAAATTTGCATTTGTTAGACATTAGTCACGTTAACGGGCATCAAACTTCAGATTGCGTTCATTAATATGGCAAATCAAGAGTTAGTTAGCTGTCCTCTGGATGGAATAACGTTTAGGAAGCCTAAAGCAAGCCGCCTTAAGGCGAAATCGGTGTTGTCTAATCCAAAAATTGCCTTCATTTGGTCTTCAACAAGAATTCAGCCTTAAAGTAGACCATTTTAAAGAAGCAAATATGTTCATCATAGCAAGCTCTCTGGTTTTTGAAATGTCTTTCTACAGCAGAATATTAAAAGAGACAATTAAAATTAGATTAAGTGTCATTAAATGCAAATCAATCTCAAATTTCTTCCCATATGCTTCCATTTTAATGCGAGGCGGGCTTTGTGCTGCTAAAGCGCCAATACCAAGTACTCTGTGCACTCACAGTAGTCCATGAGATTTCTAAGCTTTATGTGAGTTTATTTTACGCGATAGCTACAAGGCTTACATGATTAGTAACTTTGTACGCCCTCATCTCGATTGTGTTTGTTCTATAGATTTAGGGGATGCTGTATCAAAGTTTGGAAAAGAGCAAATGCATCTCGATGTCTGCAAACAAAATGTCAGCAGATTAGGCTGTCTGTAGGAAATGACAGAGCCAACCACGTCCTGACATAAAGTCAAGCATTCGAAGTAGCAGACTATGAAAGACTATAAGCAAACAACCTTGTGTGCATCAAAACTGCAATCAGTAATTATTGCTGCTACCTGAAAACGCACTTAAAATTATGCGTAGTAGAAGAATGATGCGACAATAGGCAAAATAACTGATCATGCTGAGAGAATGCCGCAAATTTAGCCAATAGGAAGGCACTCTCATTAGCGGTGCAAATTTGATCTATTACTGACCGCTTGGCGAGCACAAGTAAACTATGATTCTGTTCCCATTCCACCCAATACATAAATAAAATGCACAGAACTTTTCATTTATCGCATTTTAAAACTATACAAAATGCCTCCAAGGACTGATTCGTCATAAATATTCTTATGAGAAGACACCCCTCATAAACAGAAAGATATGAATCCCATATGTTACTCATCGCTTGACAGGCACAAAGCACCTGCGGTTCTGTTCCGAAATCACTTATCGCATGAATAAAGTGCATAAAACTTATCGTGCGTCGCTTTTTAATATCTATTTTGGAAGCTGTTTAACAGTTCGCACAATGCCTTCATATATCAGGTCGTCATAAATATTTTTAAGCGTGGTAAGTTCTGCTCCATATGACATGGAGACAAGCCCAGCGAATTATCTCTGCATAATTGATCATAAATTTGTTCTGTCGCCTGTTACACCAAATGCGCCATCTACGAGGAAACTTGGAGAAAGGGGGAAGGTGAAAACCACCCAAGGCTTGGAACGTCTTCTGCATGCAGTCCACATTTGGGAAAGGATGCATCATTCCCCACATCATGCCAGTCACAGCGAGTGTTTGCTCAGGCTTAATAATATCACCTAGAGCAATTAGGTACCCACAATTCCGACTTCCTGAATCCGAGTAATCAAGGCATAAAATGACGCAGTCATAATCGCTCAGCCGCATCCTCTGACCTTCTTCTGCATCCCTTTCACACCATTCATATGTGTTCACTACAGTGCTACCTGTTGTCCTCAAATTTTTAATTCCACTGACTTGAAAAGTACGGGATATCCGATGACACGTCCAGCCAGAGACGAGTCGGGGGAGATGTATGTAGTACTTGCAAATCGCACTTGTATCGTCTTACTATGTACGGTGGTTTTCTTGTACAGCGACATGGCGTGGTGATCGCACAGGTTATGGGAGCTTGTGAATCAGCAGGAAACTCATTCGACGCAAGTTCACGAAAGAAGTTCTCTACTTTGTTGTAATAATCGATTGCTTCAGGCAAAATATAGGGACTGGTTCGGAAGATTTTATCAAAGAGCATGAAACAGAGGTCCTCATCCACCCATTTCATGTAATTTACACTGTCATTGCTACCAGGAACTTGAGTCGGAGGGTCTTGATTCGGTGGTGGATTGGCTTGTCTCTCCCAAAAGTGTAGTTAAAAGTGACTTTCAGTGACATTCGCAGAGGATATGCGTGTCAGAGAAATGATAAACTCTCACAGCGGATGCAGAATAAATCAAACCTACCCGAGACATTACGACGCGAAATCTGGCGTAAACCACCCTAATGAGCTTCACTCAGGCGACAAGAGGTCACCAGCCAGTCCTAATCACTTCTCTTACCCAGCCAACCGGCAAAGCCTATTAACAGCCTAAGAATCTCAAGTGTTACTTAGAGGTGTTTGAGAGAATGCGTGGAGTTCCTAGCAGCCAGCTCTGCAGACAAATTTACGCGTTTGTGCAAGTCATTGACATTGTCGTGTTTTTATAGTATCTCTAATGAAAGCCTTAACAGGTTCTGTAGTGTCGTAATTAAAGCGCGGCCAAATTGAAATTCCGGTGCACCCTGTGATATGTGCCTTGTTTAAATCGGTATAAAGGTGTGTTATTAATGCAACATGGATGGCATAGGAGACTCTAATCATGGACAAGTGTGCATAACATCAAAACGGTGGCCAAACCAACACAGATTATGAGGCGGGCGTTTCTTTGCACAGCCCTGGTATACAGGTGATCCTAGACGCACCTTGCTGTCACTGACCTTGTCTGACCTATGCTGACAAGGGCCATTTTTAGAATATTGGCTCTGTGCTGATCCAACGTTGCGCCCATGGTAAAAACGTCATTTTTTAGAAGGTCTCAAAAGTATAATGAATGTTCTTCAAGGCGGTGCTGAAGAGGATAACGGCGCTTTTACGACCTAGACGATTTGAACATGCCTTGAAAGGGGATAGACTAATTGTTAATGCCGATTTGCTAGCAATGTCTGACTATTTTCCAGCTATGTGGAAATGAGAGCGAAGCATCAGCTCAACTGTTTGGGTCATCATCCACTATGAGTCGCTGACCACTGACTTATGAGTGCATGACAAAATTATTGGCACATAATTTAAGACTAAGTAGGCTTGTTTAAAATCGAGAAGTCATATTCTTGCTGTTCACTTATGCTAAATCTTGACGAGTAGATGAAATTGACTAGCTTTAGAATACATAGGATGGTTATAATAGGGTGATGAGCAAGTGCAATTTCTCCTGTTGACGCACATGATCGACGACTTCTGATATTCTTTTGATCACACCATTGGTCAGGCAGTTTACATTTTCCTTCCGGAGAGGGACATTTGAAACATTCAAGACTACTCAATGGTAAGTGTAATGTCAAATTGCTTCTTCAAATGGTATTGAGAGAGGCTTAGCGCACTATGCTGACATAGCCGATTTCAGAGGGTAGTAAGGCTTTTTACATCAAATCTGTCAGCTGTAAGATGAAAACAGGGAGCGAGCAACAATCGTCTATAGAATGTGGCAATTTCTACGTGCAGTTTGAAATATGCCTGCTTTTAGACACACCACATGTCAAAGCAGATGCTTGCTGCCTTTTATTAACCAAAAGCGTATTTAGGCATGGTGGACCTTCAGTTCTTGAATACAAAGAAACAGAATCCATGCTGCTATTTAATTGCATGATAACTGTGCCCTGATTCAGCCATGAAGCCTTTCGTGCAATTTAAGCCACGTTCAAAAACATGCTGAAATTATTTAGTAAAGAAGACGAATTTCCACTCGATTTTCTAGTAGTTAGGCAAAATATTCGAGCAAAGAAACGACGGTCAGCCTGTTAGTATGCGGTATAAAGTGTGTCCACAACCCACAAACAAAGATAGTCCATTGTCTTACTCCACAGCACTAACAAGCTTATATGTTCCTGTTCGCATTTTTAAGCATGCTTTGTTATCACTCCGCCTTAAATACTCACTAAGGGTATTCGTGGCGATTAACCATCTAGCACTTGTCTATAGTTGTGTCTCGATCTCGAAACGACTAATGCAATGAACGGGTGAATGCACTCTGGAGCATAAAAAATTGCATATAACGAATGGTACTGCCATGATTGGTCAGCATTTGAACTAAGATGGGATGAGTTTTAGTAAATAGCATTGAGAACTTACAACACTTTTGATGGTAAATGTGTTTTACTAGTTATGACTGTGTCATTTTGGACCTTGATTACTCGGATGTAGGAAGTCGGAATTGTGGACACCTAATTTCCCTAGGTGATATTATTAAGCCTGAGCAAACACTTGCTGTGACTGGCATGATGTGGGAAATGGTACATCCTTTTCCAAATGTGGACTGCATGCAGAAGACGTTCCAAGCCTTGGGTGGTTTTCACCTTCCCCCTTTCTCCAAGTTTCCTCGTAGATGGCGCATTTGGTGCAACAGGCGACAGAACAAATTTATGATCAATTATGCAGAGATAATTCGCTGGGCTTGTCTCCATGTCATATGGAGCAGAACTTACCACGCTTAAAAATATTTATGACGACCAGATCTATGACGGCATTCTGCGATATGTTAAACAGCTTCCAAAATAGGTATTAAAAAGCGACGCGCGATAGGTTTTATGCACTTTACTCATGCGATAAGTGATTTCGGAACAGAAACGCAGGTGTTTTGTACTTGTCAAGCGATGAGTAAAATATTGGTATCATATCTTTCTGTTTATGAGGGGTGTCTTCTGATAGGCCAAATTCGAGCCATTTACCTAGCATGGTCAGTTATTCCGCCTTTTCATCGCATAGATCATTCCCTGCGTATAAGCATAATAGTCTTTTTAGGCAGTAATATTAATTACTAATTGCAACTCTAGCACACACATGGCTGTTCGCTTATGTCATATGCCAAATAGTCCGTTACACTAAATGCTTGATTTTACTCCAAGACATGGTCGACTGTCTCTTTTCCTGCGGACCGCTAAATCTGCTGACAATTTCTTCGCAGCCATGAAGACACAGCTTTCTTGTTCCCAACTTCGCTACTTCATTCCTCACATGTATGGAACAAATATAATCACACTGCGGTCGCGCACTGTTATTAGTCACAATGGTGCCCTCGTGCATTGCTCTGTGGCCATCGCGCAAAATAAACTTGATTTAAGATTAAACATCGCACGGGCCTCTGTGAGCGCGCAGGGTACTCGATACTGGTGCTTTAGCAACACAATTTCCTTTGAATTAAAAAATATGATAGTAACAAATACATGTGATTTCTCGTTATAACTTTTCTCTTCCTATGCCCTTAGGCGTATATCGGAAGGGAACTGACCCCGTTTTCGCATAAATTGACATCAAATTATAGGTGTTCCTTCGAACGTTTTAATGTAGGATGACGCTTCGAAATTGAAGAACCTGTGATTGTGGGGTTATTTACTGCTTAATAATGTTCTGATTTAACGCAGAATTCTCAAAGAAGACCAAATGAAGGCGATTTTGAGATGAGCCAACACCGGTTTCGCCTTGAAGCGGTCTACTTTACACTCTCTAAACGTTAGTCGATTAAGAGGACATCAACTCAAGTTTAATGAGCTTTGCGACTTGCAACCCGCAACGGCAACCATAACCACACTGAATTCTTGATATGCCATATTAATGAGCGCGAATAGAAGTTCGATGCCTGTTGACGCAGCAAATATAAAACAATGCAAATTTTTAGGCCGGATTGCAGACAATTAAAGCAATGTCAAGTAGGTGCTTTTACTAAGTTGTTGATCCGGCAACTAACGAACCTACATTGGGAATTAATCTCGTTCGCCTGAATGCGTAGGCATTCAATCTGCTTGCTAACACCCGTAGGACATGATTAGCTTATTATTGCGCAGTTGAGGACTTTGGGTGTTGGCGCTGCATCTTTTTACAAGATACAGCACGAATATTTGAGCGCGCAAAAGTGCTGTTCAGTTTCATGTGTGCTGTTGTATGAAGATTTTGATGCTGTGTAAGATGCTTTCACTGGGGTTTATTGGGTTGCTACATCATGATCCGATTGCAATGGTAAACTATTTATTAGGACACAGGTCGCTGTTGAAAGTGTAGCGTTCACCATAAGAATTTTTAGGGAACAATACATTTTTGATATTGCGCTTTCTTTTAAAACAGGTAACTGCTTAATCGCAGCCGGCTTGTCTTGCGATGGTGAGATTTTCTTATTTTACCGCATATTTCTCGTCAGCCCGGTGGAAGTTGCTCCCAACCTAGCATTGTGTTTATTTACAATTTGCCACCAACGCATATGATAGTCATCATTTTACTTTGTGGTGGTGTCGGTGTTAAGAATAAACTCGGAGGATTTATTTGCGTCGTGCGTTTAATCATAATTAGGCAGTGCTAAAGCTTTTCGACGCGTTTAGTTATCAACTTGCAGAATCACTTTGTCTTACGCTTATATGCTTCTTGATTGCTTACGGTTTCCTTAGGTAGGTATGTGATGTTTATATATAAAAATATATTTCGTTTGACAAGTGGGCAGTCAAGATCAAGTTCACGACCCTGCGGACCTCTTGAACACACTATATTAACAGGTTTGAAATGCCATCGAACATTTTATTTGGAGTTGGAAGAAGTGCAACAGAGGAGAGAGGAAGTGAGATGCAAATTTGAAACGTTTATCGTTTTAGTGCAAAACCGGCCTTAAATCTGTAAGAACCAGTCTATGTTAAATGACATTTGGGTCGGACTTAAAATGTGACTGCGAATGTGGCAAACCATTGTCAACTCATTTGGTGGTGGCGACCATTAGGCTAATATGTGCCTGCTAGTTTATCGGAAAATTGTCTTGAATGAGCAGATGCTCTGCGTAAGGGCCAGAATCTCCCAATCGTGTGCTACTTGGCAAGCTGATAATTTTACGGGCACCCATTGCTTTCTTCTAGAAGGTAAATCGGACCGTTTGCTCTTAGTTAGAGCACGAATAAGGAAAAGAAGTAAATCACTGCTATACGGAAATTAAAAACAGTGCTTTGGCAGCAGTGCCTTCTCAAAAATCCACTTGCAAGTAGATTTTTTCATTATTGGCCCTTGCTTCTCCCCATACTGATTTAATCTCTCCAACCGTGGAGGAATCCCTACATACCTACTCAAGACATCGGCTGAAGCTTAGTTTGAATTCTATGAGTAATGTGTTGGCTAAATCTAAGCACTGCATTTAAGCTGCATGACAAACTGTTGCAAAATGTTTTTTTGAAATATTGTACAATTTTTATACAGAAATTTTGCATGATTTTACCGCTTTTACCACCACTGCAATGATGCTAGGGCGATTAGTGAGGTGACTTCGGTGAGGCGACTTCTTGCAAGTGGCATATAGGGCAGGAGATATGCCTACGCAATTGATCCACTTGCGGATGCGTTTGAATACGAATGTGGCAGGATGCGCGCAGTCATATCTCCATCATTGCGCACGCCACGTTGATAGCTATTATGTTTAAGCCTTGAGGTGAAAAGCCAACACTACTGACTTGATGCTTAGCATACACCGCTTGACATTATTAGCAGGGTTGGGATTCGGGTTAAGTTCTAGCAAACGCCAACTATAAAGCTTGAAGAGAGGCGTCTATCTGACAGTGGTGATAAAGTCGTAGTCAAGAAAGGGGCATTTGTCAGTTTAAATGATGTTGGCAGTGATTACAGATGGTGGTTTTGGGAAATTGCAGCTGTACGGTGCAGCAATTTTCGCGTACATGACGTCGTAGACAGATAACACAATCCATTGGCGCAAGTTAAGAGTGCAGACGTATGGAGAAGGGAGCCTGACAAATCTTGAATAAGCAAAATGATGCACACACCTCTTAAAATTACTTTACATTATGTATGTATGTATGCCTCTTCCGCATTACGTGAGGCTTTTATATCTGTGGCAGGTATTGCCGATGGGACTAAAATCACACTTGGATGACTTACAGATAACTGTACCTTCGTTAGAGCTGCTCTTACCTGTTTCTTGTGTGGCACACTTGCTTGTGCAGATCTTGAGTAAGCATTTGTGCCACTACTGGTGCCCATTAAATATCAGCAAGTCTAGTGTTTGTGCTCATTAGCCTCTAATTACGCCCTCAGCTAAATTTTCGAAATTTCGCAACTGACTGTGCTATTTGTCTCGCTTCCTGCCGAAGTGCATATACACACTAAATTTCTAATGAATGCGAGTGGAAGAAGTCGTCACAGTGCTTGCTTTAACGTTCCGCCGCTACTGTTAGCGATGAAGCATACTGGACGTTAATAAGTGTGACGCACTAACCGGCGTCTTAATCCGTGTAATTGTCCGCAGCGGAACGTAATTCCTACATCCAAATAATATTTATTTTTAAATCATACTAGTGGCTGATGCATCATGCATTAGTGCATCAATGAAGCATGTTCCAGCAAATAAATCCTCGTTGCCTTCCAAATTTACACAAACCTTCTTTTCGCAGAATCTGTGCGTAAGTTTATACTTACTCGAATTTTATGAAGTCACAGGACAAATATTCGGTTCATTTGGCTGTTTATATTTTGCTTATGAAGGTTGGAACATTTAGGGTGTAAAGGGCACTACATTGTTTGCATTCGAAATTAATTTGAAATTTTACCAAAGCCGTTGAATTCGATGTGGCTTATCTTCATGAGATGCCTCCTGCGATGATTGCTTCTGAATTGTCCATGACTGCGACTTCAGTGAAGATGCAGTATTGTTTTTGCTGCCTTGAAGGATGTACACTAACCACCTCTGCGTGAACTTCTTAACTGTATTGCTCTTTTGCCATGGACCAAAAACTAGTTGATGGGACGTAGAGACTTAGACGAGGTGTGGATTTGATCCCGCCTGCATTTTTGTGCATTGCAAGCATTAAGATTCTCTCATTTTTACATTTTATGTGAACTTTTGGCCGGTAGATAAGAGTAGATAGGCAGTCATCGACCTACATGATGGTTTCTTGCTTTATTTGCCAAACTCACTACTCCTCTACCTCTTCCCTTCATAGTGATGGCAGAATAAGATATTGTTTTGGATCGTTTGTTTAGTCCTGCTTAACGTGTGTAAGCTAGTCGAGATTTCTACCGCTTTGGAAGAATCATGTGATTCTCGATTATGCTAAAACTGACACCTTCATGCCTTATTCTCTTCGAGGCGAGTGTTTTCGATCAGCACTGTTTTATTTTGATTCCATCATTGCTGCTACGGGCGCCCAAGAACAAGGTCATCTTGATTCTATTCAGACTACCAACTAGACAATGAATGAAGAAATAAAAATTTCATTAGAGGTGTCTTCATCGACTTAACAAATGAGCAAATGAGCAGCGGTCGGTAGGCATTTAACTGGCGGATAGGAGGCGGAAGCTGCCTCATTCTGAGTCTGTGCGGTAGGATTTCAGTCATGGATAAATGTGGCAATTGATTAATCAAGATCTTCGAATGGGTGGCAGTTTGAAATGTTTGATTTGATCAAATCGAGGAGAAAATCGAGTGAGGGTGAGCGCATCAATTCGCCATCCCTTTCCAAGGGATACAGATCAGACACTTTCAGATAAAATGAATCACACAACGGCCGCAAAGGACGAGCTCTGCGTTTACATTCGACCATGGACATTTACTACTCAAAGATCGCTCAGCTTACATGACATTGTTGCGCAACAGTTCACCATCCAGCTTAAATATCTTGAATAGGTTTAGCCACCACGTTACCCATGATTCCAAAACTGCACATCTACCAGTGGTTGACGTCGTCGTATGGGTATTTTTACTGATTGGGGGAGAAAATAACTCATAGAGGGAGTCAGGGCATCGACAACGAGGATGTTAGTGATTGACTGATTAATGATTCGAGTTGGCTCATCAGTAAAGCAGTCAATACACCACACGTTGAAATGTATTCGCACTTATAGAGATGTCAGATCGCTGTAAAGTTTGCGGATTCAACGAAAAGCTAAACAAGAGGCACGGTCAAGTTCGAAAGTGAGTAACTTCAGCCAGGTGCATGATTAGAGGCCAATGAACACAAGCAGTAGACTTGCTAATCATTAATGGGCACCAGTAGTGTCACAAACGCTGGCTCAAGATCCGTGCGTATGAAGGCTCCTCTGAGGATGAGGTAGCATCAACTCGCATCTTTCCTTATTTGGACACCATGCCAATGGAAGACAAATGAGGCTCCAACACGGCTGACCTCCAAGACTGTGCTCTCTTATGTGCGAATACAATGTTTGGCATGCTTGTAGAGTCTAAGATTCGGAATGCGAAAATCACTTGCCAGATTGCTCAGTGATGGAAGGGGCGGTTTAGTGGTGAATGCAACGGAAATCCTGCCATGGCGTTGTCCGTAGCACGACAACTCAGCTACGGCTAGCATCTTTCACTGATGGTTTTTCTGGCAAATGGACCCTGTTTATAGCCATTTTTCTACAATTCGAACAAAAAAGTCCGTTAAAGCGACGGGACTTTCGATGAAGTAAACAGCGTATTCGACAGGGTAGAGGTAGTCTCACTGAGAGACCATGAGGCAGTCATTGCGAACCTCGTGATGGGGTTTGCGTCAGAATTTCTGGGGGTAGAGAGGAAGAAGTGTCTCGTCCACCCCATGTTCCCACTGAAATCCGTTAGCTCTGACCTATTCGTTAAAAGGCCTACAAGACAGAAGGCAAGGAGACAAATGGAAAACGTGCCACATCTTCATTCATTGTGTAAATCTGTGTCGCGCTGAATGCACCCTCAGAACATCCTGTGTGACGAGCGTCGCATTCACCGAAGACGACAGAAGCCACCATCCTATTTCCAATTTGTAACAAAACCGCCAGCCTGCTCAAGGGTATCTTTTCAATTCTTATATTTATTGCATGGTGTTTAAGCGTTTTTTTAAATGATTACTTTAAAGGTTGCGCAGCATTTGATGTTCTCATTCGATTGTTCGCAAATATTTTGCGGAAGTATGCAAATCTTTCTATAAATTCACTCAACGATGAACAGCTAGCTATTTTTGCACGCCTGCATAGGCCCTTTTGACTTAAACTTTTTTCTGCATTTGCGCATGTTTAGGATTAAAAGGTACTAGATAAAAATTTTTTTCGGCAGATTCAAGATCACTGGCATGTTTAGTATATTGTCTGCCGGTATGGTGGGTGAGTTGCGTGTTTTAGTTGCGGCGCTATTTTGACTAATTAGGATCTGTTGGCCTCGGATTGAAAAGAACTGCTGAATTTCAGGCTTTAGTCGGTGTCAATAATAGTCCGGATCTTAAAAATGCATTTAATAAGCTCCGGAGGATTAAAGAAAAGTTGTCGAATTTAAGGTTCGACCTTTCTACTGCTCCCCAATTTGTGGTGGTACGAATGGGTTTCTGCTTAGGAAATGGCATGATCAATGTTGTGTTCTGACGAATCCGTTGTTAATCCTTCTCCCGAAGTCTTCACAAATGCAATGTGGCATCCGCATTAACCAAATTGCTGCAATAACCATATTAGTAGAATCGGTCGTGTTCATTGGACGTGGATTCGGTTGAGGTGCCCTTTGAAAGGGTACTTGAGTACTTTTCCTCCATTTATGAGCAGAAGGCGCGATCTGAATAAGCCCAAGCCAAGGTCGTACACATTCTGCTACGAACGAGACTTCAACGTGCATTCTACGCGATCGTCACACTAAATGTCTACCTGTCGGCTTGATCAATACTGCTTTTCGAATACTCAGCCTGTTCCTGCTGATACGAGGATGTTTTCCAGATGGAATACTTGGTGGCGCAGGTAATAGGTGGGGTGCAACTATTAAATTCTGCTGCGAGAAATGGATATGACTGAACAAATGAAGCGGCATACCAGTATTATTTCCTCGGGGTGCTTCGTCTCACTCCAGGTCATTGAACCGTAAATGAAGCAACTATCTTAGGTGCGCTGAGGTTGGACTGAGGTGCGCATCGGAATAGCCCACAGAATAATTGAAGTCACTATCCTTCAGACAGTATATAAGTCGAGGAAATTCGTTTTGGTAAATCTCTACCATTCCACAAGGGTTTTTATGTTTCAAATCCTTTTTGAATGACACCATAAAATTATTAGCGCACTTAATGTTTCAATCCCTTAATCATTGCAGCGCTGCTTAATACTTACAGAATCCCTCCAAAGAGGTCATGTGCACTATTCTATAAAATTCATCAAAAAAGCATCAATGATGTGTCAAGTGGTATCACATAAAGCAAGCTATAAAAGGCCTCATGGTGATTTTCAGGACGAAAGTTGGAGACGTCGCCGAGATAGTCAGACCAGAAGCTCATGTGTTATTCCCTAGGCCAAGGAACAACTAGGCTATTCTAGATTGAATTCTTGGTTTAGCTGAACCACTAAATGAGTAGTGTTAAAACGTTCAGATCAGAGAATGCAAATCAAATCCTAACTGGCTGGTCGTGGGATTTCGCACTTAGTGTTCTTTATTGAGGACCGAAAAGGGATGTTCTCAACATATTCTAACCACGTCGTATCATCGCGAATGCAAATGATGTCATTGCAAATCGTCAATTCGGAAAGAATATCTTGTGAACAATACTATCTTTCTAGAAAAATGTAGGCAAACAATATCTAAGCATTACACGAAAGCTTACAAAGGAAAATGATAGTGGCTAATTTCAATGATCGCAAATGGGATTAGTCCTGAGTACACGCAATGTGCAAGATTCAAGTTAAGTGGACAAAGCCCCACCTATTAACTAGGCAGGAATGTGTAATTCCTTATCTAGCAATGTTCGGCAATAAGTGAACAAGGGTGTTTTGGACGTCGTTATTAATTTGGGTCTTTAAGCAGGGTAGGACATACAGTCAGCACTACGACTCCTTCTTACTAAGAATTTGTAACAGGGACTCAAGACTGTTTGCTCCGAATCAGCACAACAGAACACTTGTCTATTAATGTCCATATCCAGCACTTCACATAACACGCTTGTACGGATTTATGCCTGACAATCAGGGCTAATAAAGTGATTTCCTCCCCATTAGCACGTTAAATTTAGATTTGTTGCACATTCTCTGAATGACGCATACGAGATAGTCCATCTTTCTTAACTTATCCTTTGTCACGTTCACAATGGCGCAAGAGGTTCCAGGATGACCGTCAGACACTTCCTGTGTGATCGCAAAGGGTTTGTTAAGTAGTTCCTGCAGTCCGAAAAGTCATTTACATTATGTTCTTTCGGAATAATCTACTACTCTATCATCAAAAAGATCAGCAGTGAAGGTATGTCTTCGTGCGTGGGCGCAATGGATGCGCAATGACAAGTTCTTCTCTAAACTACCACTGACGAATTTAAAACTTAATGATCGTGTAGATCAACACTACCGAATTCTATTTAAAGAGAGCAAACTACCCTAACCCCAATCCATATATTTCAACAATCGCTCATCATTAGCAAAGATGATTTAGTTTGAAATTAGAAATTTGATAAGGCTAATTCGCAACTCCAGGTTTATGAGTGCTACACGAATTCACCTTCCAACGCCTTATAAACGTACGCATTTCACTGAGTTGGTCAGCTTAATAAGTGAAAAATTTCATCACATATCTAAACTGAGGGAAAAGGGAAACGCTTGATGTAAGGTTACCCAAAGTTTGTTGAGAACAAGCAAGTAAATTAAATGAAATTATTGTAAATGCTAATCTATTCTCTTAAGTGCTTCACCTTTGCTTACATTATTATAGGTCAGTAATTCGTTGGACAAAGTTACATTTACTTTGCAACGAGACGATAGTCGACGCAGTATTTTTAAATTGAAGACCATGGATTCTGACCAAAATAAAGTAATGCAATAGTTGTGACGAATGCAGCTTGTGAAGGATTACAGCTAAATTAATAAGATTAACGTAAGATGTTTGTTAATGAACGATAGGTATCGCTTAGGGCAAAAAACTATTCAAACTTAAAAATATTGAGAGACCCGCACACATCTGGCGTCTTGCATAGCTTTGCGTTCATAGCATCGCTTGCATTCCCTGATTGTTTCCTCTTTTTGGCTGTTCTCCATTACTAATCCCTTTTCCAGCTGATAAAACATTAATGGAGTAGGGTGAGACATGAATACTCTTTATTTGAAAGCGACCAAAGTCCGAATTTGCGGAGCTCTCGGATTGCTGGGAAGCCAGTAACACTGTAGAATGCATCAGAGCGGCACGAACTGTGATGTGCAAGTCTCGATGAAAGAATAGAAAATGTCTTTAATCCCGCTTCGTAGGCAATTCGTGAGAGCTTCTCTTCAAAGCTGCAGCGCAAAATGGCAAGTATATTCCGAAGTAAGATCACTTAAACCCGTATAGCCAAATTTATTTTTGATATGCCAAGGACATTATTGCTGATAATAGGGAGTGGGTAGACCGTAGGATAAGGCGATTAACTGACACCGATCCAATTGCATTTTAAATTAAGCACACAATTTACGATCCGCCTGGGTTGCCACTTATTCAGTTTTATGCACAAGATTTTTAAAATGCATTTGGGCAAGGAAACTTTCTCATTAATAGAGTCAATTATAATCAGGTTTTATGAGTAGAGGTATGTGTGCGAAACCAGATTCATGTCCATCAGGAAGGAGTTATGGCGCAAAACCTTTGAAACGCACTATCCTGTCTTCAGAATACGCTGCCAATTCCATCCTGCAAACATGCGTCGTGAGAGGTCATGGCAGCCCTTTTAACAAACCAATTACACCACAACACGCACCTGTCAGCATAGATGCTCACGGTGCGTGGTAGTTTAATGCATTTCTGTATAGTTGCGTGGTCAATTGAATGGTGAATGATAAGAAGAACTGCATTGATCCACTTTTAAATGTGTGGCCATGGAAAAGGCGCACGGTTGTTTATTCACACGGCAATAAGAAAAAGGCAGTAGTTTATTAGTGTACTGCCAATATCTGGGTCCTCTGCTACTCTCGCGTCGTGCTTAAACCTGCATGAAATATCGGTTTGAGGGAGCTGATGCAATTGTGGACTGCTTGATTTTCACACATAGACCTGGCTTTGAACCCCAGACAAAAAGTAAATATCGCATGCTGCTGGTGAGTAAGCATGTTACTGCTTCGTAAGCGGCGAACCGCAGGCACGATCATTCTCTTGGTGTAAACTAATAGCAATTACGTTTCAGTTCGCCTGCACAGGGCAATGCAAGGAACGAAGGGCAGTGTGAACATTTCATAACTTATGTGCAGGACCAAGCGTCAGATATCAAAATATTCTGTAATGTATCCGAAAAATCGGCTAAAATCGGCAACTAAGGTCACGTTGGATCGAAAGCATCCTCTACTGATTGTTTATAGCATTTATCCACAGA
This sequence comes from Taenia hydatigena, assembly GCA_036345935.2. Classification (NCBI taxonomy): domain Eukaryota; kingdom Metazoa; phylum Platyhelminthes; class Cestoda; order Cyclophyllidea; family Taeniidae; genus Taenia; species Taenia hydatigena. The sequence continues at coordinate 9,880,816 of JADWOT020000007.1, forward strand.
AGCTCATTTAATCAGTTAACTGTTATAATTTTCTTGTCATTTCCTTCGAATCTTTAAGTGACTGTGTCTATGAATTTAATGCTAGCAAACTGATGTGTTCACGTTAAAACTGAGTTGCATAACGAGTTAATTGAGTGACGGCTTTTACAAATAGTAAGTGGTGCAGACAATGCAAACCGGGTAAAGGCGCGAACATAACTTCAGCCAACAACGCAAATCTTTTTTATTTAGTGTGATGCAGAGCATTGTGATTTGATGCAGCTGAACTCAAGATATTTCCCTTCCCTTAGCAATGTGGTAGATGTCTTTATAAATAGGTACAGAGCATGTCTTTGTTGTTGGAGTGGTAGGATAAAGAACTAAAAATTGTGCAGTTGCAATGGTATCAATTTTTGGCAAAATAATTAGGTTAAGTGTTTAAGACAGCGCAAGTTCAGCCCGCGTGGCCTAATGGATAAGGCGTCTGCCTCCTAAGTAGAAGATTGTGGATTCGAGTCCCACCGCGGGTGTCTTGTTTGCCCACACCAATGTACGTTCTTTGCAGTAGTGCCAACAAGTGTCGAAGAGTGTGCGTATGCGTGGTCGCAGCTGTCCCTTCACAGCTTGTTATCAGGTGCCAAAGGGTAATTCTGAAGGGAAAAGCACTTCCCAGAGCGAGACTCGAACTCGCGACCTTCAGATTATGACACTGACGCGCTAGCCGACTGCGTTACCCGGGCGCCTCGCAGCCGTCACATAATTTTTTTTAACCTACAAATTTAAGTGAGTACCTTGTAACAAACGTAGAGCGCAATGGAATTGTTGGATTTGATGCTCCAGCACATACGGCTGAGCAACTGGTCAATTCCTACCCCTGATTTGCTTTCACATCTGAAAACGGCAAGGATATCGTCGCGATGCAAACTTCCAGACTGCTAGTTTACACCTCGATCAGTGAGCTGCAACATTTGCAACGCTATGATTACAGTGAGTTCAGTAATCATGCCTATAGATATACGTGTATATTTTATCTATTTGGCAAAAGGAATAAGTGACAGGTTGTGGGTGATATCCTCAAGTGCATGATGAGCCGTTTTTTGACTGGCTTTCTTGCAAGTGGGCCAGCTGGCAGTGGAGTTATCTAGCCTCACCACCGAATGCGTTTCGTATGCTTAAAAAGGGTCATGGTAATAATCCCTCATCGTGGAAACAGAGGTTATTTGAATCAAACTTGATGACCGAGACATTCGTTCGGCATTTGGGAGTTCTTCAGTATAAGATTTCGGACGAATAAACTAACAAATACTGGTGTGATGTCCCAAATCGGCGTTTTCTTTAAAGCAAAGATTCTTTTTATGAACGTGGTTGGTGGATCGCAAATTGAATTTAATTACTTTCATGTATACTTTCTTCAATTTCTTTTTTCTTACAATTAGCTAGACCTTGAATACCTAAACATCGCCGATGGATCTTAAAATCCATTCGACGCCGATGGAGGAATGGCATGCGCGAAACCTCTTCTCAGACTTCTCTTCACTCCACTTAGTCACGATAATGCAGACAATTCCTGACTATTGGTTTCAATAATTTCAAAAGTTGATGAGAAGTAGTTCTTTGTACAGAAATTCGCCACATAGTCATAAGTGGCTGCAGAATTTGTTCTTAGCGAATGGGCTCAATCAGTGCCTTAACCGACTGGTTTGTTTGCTCCTCCTATTGCTGCTTCTTTCAAATTACACTGATATTTTCAATGATGCTACTTAATTGACATTAGTAACACTTTATATTTCAGCATGCCGAACCCGATTCAGTTCAGAGACTGATAGTCGCGGTCTGCATCCGCTTCGGATGCCTTCTTCTCATAACCAAGTTAAGTTAGCCCAGGTAGAACATGAATGAGGAATTCGCACTCACACAAAGAAGGCTTGATCGTCGACACCTGCATGGACCGTACTACACACTGCGTAATAATGTCTACGAGGTTTGCGCGCCACATGAGCTTGCGATTGGCTCTGCCATTGTCCTCGTTTGTAAAAATTTTTAGCGATTCATTTGAACTAGTCTTAAAAGCAAAAATGGATGTATCAAGCACAAAATTTGACTTTCGGTGATATGCTTTAGCCATTGTAGTACAGGCGGAGTCAATAATGAAGTGGTTGCTGCAAATGCAACTGCTGCAGTTTCCAGATGGCTGCTTCCCCATTTCCTTTAGCCACAAGAACTTTCATAAGGCTCTTCTAATACCCGCCTACTTGAGAAGCATTTGTACCACATGAACCACCCACTCTACCCACCATGACGTGAATCATCTTCAGACACTAGCATCCAAACCGTTTATCAATTCTGGGTTAATATCTCCAACGAACGCATTTAACCTAAATTCAAATCACACATGCACCAAAAAAGCTTGGGTACATTCAAAACTTGCCACGTTTTGTGCTAACGTGTCGCAGTAGTGGCAATACGATAGCAAAATGCCACGCACGTCTGGGTTGTACAGACCATATTATATGTGGCAGAGTTATTACGAGATGCCATGGTAAGGTTGCTTAAAGGATATTGACAAAAAACGAAACCATCTTGATTTGCTTAAAGGATTGCCTATACTGCTCTTTTGCCTTAAGAAGACTTATTTGGAGATTCGGATTATATCCCACTGTAGATATTCACGTGAGTATTTGCGCGGATTGCCACGCCTTAACCATCTACATTCAGCATGTTCAATCCGATAGCAATGGTTCTGAGATATTATAATGTAAGCACTTTAGCGATGTCTAGATCATATTCCTTAAAAAGCACGCGCCAATTCTTCTTTTAAACGGATTATGAAAAATGCAGAATGGTCCATTACGAGGGCAAGTCATTTCGGTCAATACAATTAAACGAATGCCAATAAGCATAAAAAATGGAGCTGTCAACGGATACAGCACACCAGTGCTGATTGAAGATTACTCAGCACCTCGTAGAAGCAGTGGGAGCAGCAAAATAGACGATTATTCAAGATCCACACAAATAAGTGATCCACGTGAGGAATGGCCTACCCATCATCTGTGGCAGCGATCCTCGAACCGAAAAACATCCACGTACCTGTCGAAAGAAATGCGACGACTAATGATATTTTTGAACAAGATGACGCTCTCCGATAATCTTACCGACAGGATAGGCAGATTTATGCTTGGTCTGGCAGTGGCGTAGGCTGCAAGCTGACGTCTCGATCATAGGAGGATTCCGTTACCTCGTCTTAGGTTTGTTCGAATAGCGTCTGCCGAAGTTGCATAGGGAGTAATTTTTGTTTATTGATGAAGAATAGCAAACTGAAGTACCCTTCCAAAGGTTATTACAGCCATGCCGCTTTCACTAAATAAAAACAATACTGGAAAAATTCGATAATGCAAATGTTGCCGAGCAATTACTTAGAACTGAGAAACATAATATCTAGCGATTCCTTTTATGAAACATAAATACCCAACTTGAAAAGACACAAAACGCATCGCAACAACTACTGATTATCAGCTCATTAGTACCTAAAAACGCATGGGGTGATGATATAGTTAAATTTCAAACTAAGCTTATTCAGCAATGTTTCGAAACTAATCAGAGGCAACAGCAAAACAAACACATTCATGTCCACATCAATGGATAAAAATCCAGCAAAGATAAAACATGATAAGCGAAAGATGTTATAACTTGGTAAAGTAGAAGACACACGGCCAAAATACGGGGATATCAGTATGCACAAAGAAGGAAAAAATAAACAGATAATGTAATAATAAAATGATTAGTAAATAAATAAGATAAGCGAGCCATGTAGAAAAGGCAATACCGGCGCCAACGTGCTTAGTAGGTGCCATGCTTCAATTCGCACTGGCATGTGCGTCTGCCACAATAACGAATAAGAGAGGGCTGTGGAGAATGCGTGGTGGCAAATGGTGAATGGAATGGTGTAAGAATGAGTCCTGATGGTGAGCGGATAAGAGAAGAAAAGATACCATTATAAGCACTAATGCTTCTATTTGTTATTATCATATAGCACAGGTGCGGTTGTTGTAATCGCGTTCAATGTCGCGAATATGGACATAGATGCCATGCTTCCTAATTTCTTTGGGCCATTTCCGTCTGCGTAGTGGCTGTCAATTTTGTCCCACAATTACTTCCAACGCTGCGTGGATAATAAACGACCTTGATTTGGCGAAGTAATGCCTAGGTTATAAAAAGAGCAGTCGTCGTCACAATTCTTCGAACACTAAGCAATTATTAATTGACACTGAAGTTAGTAATTTATAAAACTTTCAGTCAAAGATCGTGGTCTCATGCGAGTCAAACGGCATCTGCAGACGCTGTTGTAAGTAACAATGCATCTATTTTCAAAGGTTTTCCAATTCGATGAAAGTGCATCCGAGTTCTGAGACGCCTATGATTTCGTAGTCATAATCATGCATATTTTGAACTTCCAACACTTTCTTATCGCGGGTAATATTTATTCGGTTTCAAGTCAAATCTTCGATGTAAGGTGGAGTGTGAGACCACGCTCTGATCCATTCGACTTAGTTCATAGCAGATCTTATGCCAAAAGGTGTTATCTTTACTTGCATCCCTCAGTGTGCTAATAGCGCAAACATTCCTCCTTCCCTTTGAACGACAGTACTTTTAGTTAACATTCTATCCCAGCAAGTTCACTTGAATCACACACAAAAAGGTTTAAACAGTTTATTTATCTCTCAGTTCTTAATGGTACGCATTGTGCACCCACGAGGATATGCACTTCTTCACAAACTGTATCATTACTTGTAAGGGTAACAGATGATAGGCGAGAATTTTGCTCATTGTACTACTTTGCACACAATGAATTGAATGCGTTCCTCGTCTCGAGTTACTCCCGTTAAGACTGGCTATTAGCTTGGAGGATCAAGCTCAGACAAAATGCTAACATTTAAAAAACGCGCCTATTTCCGCAAGACAATCAAATTCCTTAAAGGGTTTACCCGATTCTTGGTTTCCGAAGATCTGATTGGTCTGAAGAATGTTATTTACTGTTCAACCAACCAACCCCGTCGTGCACTTAGCACTGGAGACTATTGTTGCCTGGACAGCTTCCACCTTGACAGTTCCACAAGTGCACGCATCCATGTCATCGATGCCGGCAAGCAGTGTCTCACTGACTTCTTCCATCTTAATTGCGGTATGCCCCATGCTTACAAGGGTTTTATATTATTTAACATCACCTGTCATCTTATTTGTTAGCTTTGTCACAGCGGAAAAGGACGTTTTTCAACTGTTTCATCAATGCATTAAGCTTTATGCGCTGCTTCAATCCGCTTGCAAATCTGCGGCATTTCGTCTGCACCATTGCCTTAGACTTAAGTTGGACTCTAAAGTGTAGATGCGTCGTTTCTTCCAGAAGTTAGTTTATGCCATTTGTGACTGCTAAGTAAAAATGTGGCGTCACTGTGGCTGTACCATCATGGCATAATTTTTAACTTGAAAATGTGCCTACGAACGTCGTCAGAATCTGAGTAAATATGCAAAATCGATGAACTTACACGCAGGCTGTATAATCCAATGTAGCAGTGTCACATTTACTCGGTTGCAATTCCTAAGATTAATTAGTGCACACTTATTTGATTAAAATCTATTTAACCCTTGAAGCATGTCTAATACCCCTGCGGTCTTGTCAGTACAGCGCTAGTTGAGGGTCTGGAGTAAATATTGGTCCAATGACAGCGGCTTTACTGATCGACATGTCGAGGTCACTCAAACCGTCACACTACCTATGCGAATGTGTGGTGGTGAAAGCCGGTACGACGACAACGTGAATTAGGCCATTTACTGTTCTCATAAGTAGGTATGTTTGAACCCGTCTTGACTGATGTGTTCATCATCCGCAGCTGGTGAATAGGTGACTGTGCTCACGGTGGTACCGCACCTTCGTCTCCCCCTTTTCCCCCCTTGTGTCTGCATCCTGCACCTCCACACTCGGTCACCATGTCTTGCCATCGAACCTCCATTAGTGCTTACCCAACCAGCATCGTCCCACGACCCCCATCTGTGTGCGCACGCGTAGTGTAAACATAGAACACGTAAAAACACGTCCATTCATCACATGGCAACGCATTGTTCACGCACAGGGCACCCGCGTCTTGTTTCAGACAGCCAACGGTCTGTCTATCTAGGAGGGCTACATAAACCTTTATATCGATTAAGATTGCTGAAATTCCCGGTTCAAGTTCAGACTGAGTCAGAAGTGTCTAGGGCTAATTTAGTGACTATAAGCATCCAACTTCAAATCCTTTGGAAGTCTATTGAGTCTGGTTGATATCCTGTCATCCCTATGCTTGTCATCGTCCAAGTGCACCACGTACTCAGTTTTGCAATATGTTTTCTGCATTGCCGCCTTGTTCATTCGATGGACATTCGGCTGCAAAGCTCCACAGATTCAAAACTTGGGAATATATTATCAGATGTGGCACTAAAGACAATCCAGCTGTTTCGCTACCGATAGAATCGCTGATAACACTTGCAGTGTCCTCCAAAAGGACGTATTCGTACCCATGAACAGCTTAAGTGAGATTACACACAGTTGATTCATAGCATCGACAACAAGAGCAAAAAACGGTGCCAGTTGCAAAGCGCTCAACTAGGCCGAGCAAGTTTTGTGAAGCATAAGATGGATACCGATGAAGTCAGACCCATCTGCTAACCACTTAGACTCATACCACACACTTGCTAGAAGTAAACAGTCTAATGAAAGAGATCATTCAAAATAACCCTGCACAATTATAAAAGTCACGCGTTTGTGCATGGACTATGAGCATCTAAAGTCATATCGAAGACAGACGCATTTCTGTTACTCAGTATAAACAAATCGTTAGGTGCATTACTTGGATTTAAGCAGCTGTGCACCCATAACTTGAAATCAGGATGCCAGCATGTAGAAGTGGTGGGGCAAAACAGAAGGAAGCCACCGTGTGTAGCACCTTTGATTTTCTAATAATGGAAACACTGAAGAAGTATACAGCATTGGACATCATCCAGGCTTGGAGAGCGAAGTGCAGACATCAGAATTGGTGAGAATTGGAGATTTAGAGAGTCTTAAGTTGCTTTCCATTCGGTAGATGACGGAAGACATTATCGATCCTTCCAATGTCCCCTTCTCCTTTCAGCCCATGGTCTCCAGGATCCACATGGACAAATTACGGTTATAAGCCGCTTCAAGTGACGGACCTCGTGTCTGCACTAGATTTATACACTATGGGCATTTGAACCTGCGAATCGAAGACAAAAACCTGCCTTAAAATTCTGCCAGGGACGAATACATTCATGGTAATGCTTACGGCAAGTCAAGCCCAGAATTTTTCCTTTACTTGGATGGCAATGAAGGAAAGAAAAATCACCTTTGTAACCAATCTGTCATGCATGTCAGGAGCAGTTCCTGGGTAACACGCAAAGGGCTCATTCAGATCAACACGACCAAAACGTCCCTCCACCTTCCCCATCAACTCCACCGCACAACCGCTCAATGTCCTCGGGTGCGCATCCTCTCCTCTATTGTGCTCAACTAAAAGGACATCACGACCGGGGTATTTATAGAACCGATTTGACGAGATAGGTGTGGAACTGTTCCTTCTGTACATCACCCTACACACGCACTGCGGTCTGGTCTTTGTCAGCTGGATCCCAATCGAGATCAAACATCACCAGACCATTTGCACTAATGAAATGTAGACCACAACCGCCCGTTTCGCTGCTCTATATGAAGACGAACTCTGACGACTGTGCGATGGATGCATAGGTTGTGGACAATAACACACGTGGCACAGGAAAAACGATGTTGCAAATAAACTCGAAGCTAGATCGACAAAAATTGTTAAATTCCAGGTGCTAAAAAAGATAAATAACTTAACCCTACAGATGAATTACTTACAAGCTCAAAGACGGGAAGAATGAAGCCACGCCGAAATTCCCTGATAAACCAACTAACAGAACCCAAACCACTGCCTATTCTTTGCATATTATCAGAAAGAATTTCAACTGAGCGAAGAAGAGCCCCAAGAACCAAATGAAACAATGCAAAGAGGCGGCTTAGCAGAATCGTTGCAAAGCCCACCCTTTGGGAAAGTGGCCAACCTACTTGACTTTGCGCGCTATAGTTGAGTCCAAAACACGAAAACTCCAACGCTCCACCAAGAGCCTCTTAATGGATTGACGTTTACTCTTCGCAAGCTAACAAGAGACAAGAGACCCTCCCTAGCCAAGCAGCTGCCTTTAAACTTCCTTCAAAAATGCTGGCTTTTACGAGGAAATCACAGAAATGAATGAAACCATTAAATCTGATGTCATACGCGAGGACCGATTAACAGGAGCTCTGTCACTCCTTCATTGGAAGTCAAAAATCAGCATCAGTCATGAAAAAGTGGAAACGAACGATTTTTAGTGCTCAATCGCCCTCCCCGAAGGTGCTTTTAACCTAAAGTATTACCTGATCGGAATATTGCAAATGTTTAAGCATGGGCAAATAACAAACGCATAAAAGTGAAGAGAACAGCACAATGGATTTGTTAACCACTCTATCGATGATAAGAGAGCCTACCACATTAAAATGAAGAAGTCATCTCATACGTTCCATTAAAAATAGAACCGGTGACAGAGTGGGAAGAAGCAATAACGCAGAGGCCAGTCGTAAAAACGCTACGCATCAAGCACTCGATGATGTGTCGCGTGGCCCTTGTGATTAACACATTTCGATTTAATCATCCCTGGTTGAGTCCAGCAACCCTGCAAGTAGGTATTGAATGAGCTGTAGATCCCCTGATGAATAACGACGCAGCCCTTGAGACAAATGTAGATTGACTATGTTTGTCCCCATTATGGGTCCCGTGTCCCCGTGGCTGAGACCAAATTGATGGATAAGGCCATCATGATGAGTCACGCGGCCATTTTGTCCGCGTCCAGTGGTTTTGAACAACCAAACAGCCAACAGTGCTTTGCGCGATCCCTTGCTTGACACCCAAATCTTGTGCTACAGACGCTATGCTTAGTCTAAAGGATTGCTATTTCCTGCGATTCGTGGGAAAACGGCTTCGGGAGCATGAGAAAGCACGCCGACACAGTTCTGCACTGACATGACGCCTAATGTGATCCAGCTAGCCTTCCAACACTGTTACACATCATCTTCAGCAAAACTTGCATACTTTGAGGCACCTTAATTGACGCCTGCCACCCTCTCTTAACTTTAGTCTGTGCAAAGACTAGCAAATTGAGTAATCTATCAAGGTGCCTTCCTTCAACGTCCCTGCCATTCAAAGTGAGGCATTTTTCACCATTTAATTGCCTTCTGTAAACGACGTAAACAAGTTCATCTCGACCAGTCTCACATATCTATCATATGCTGTCGCAATTGGCCACTACACATTTCGCAAGTGAGAAAATTGGCAGAGAAATAGAACGATGGATGAAACAATATACAGTTGAGTGCGTTGGTAGGTTTGCGGACAGAGAGATTGCGATTACCAAGTGACAGCCAGGTGATTAGACAGCCGACACTGGCTTTACCTCCTCATTCAGCATCTGCCTCCAAACCTCTACTAGATGAATAGTCAATTAAACAAAGAACGAGGGTGTAAATGGGCAATCGAAGGATTTTAATAGCGTTTAATATCGCCAATTGCTAGAACATACGGTTAAGGGACCATACGCACTAAGCCGTGGACATGTCTATGACGGTGGTATCCCCTTTCTCCCTCCCCGATGCCTAATGCACCTACAGCTCCACTGCATTAGACACGCAAATGGTAGCAGTCAAAGACAATAGATGTTACTGCAATAGACCAAACGTGCGTATGCGCGCGCTCTAAAAACAGCAGAACATGTACTGTGTATAAGGCAGCTGGACATTTTAAAGCATTCCATTTCTTCCAGCTAGGAGCAACTCTCAAACTAAGCATTATTAGTAGCAATAATGTAATCGGGGTGAGGCAAAGCTCTCCAAACCCGCCCGTTACGAGGGCGTCGGAGAGGTGTTAATGTTAGCATCCCCGACATTCAGATGTTTTAACTAAGATAGAGCGATTTCAACAAGCTCGCTCACATCAAACAGGACCGTACAAAAGTTCCAACGCCACATATCACATCGCTACAGCAAAACAAATGGAGTTAAGTAGGAGAATAGATCCATAGACAGTAAAACATACATATTGCCTCACCTTCGCCCGTCCATCCAACAAAAACCTTACCAACCAAATAACCAAATCAACAGGCGAGTTAAAGAACGTAAATAAGGAATCTGATGAAGCTTAACACTTGCCAGTGCACATCTGCCTGTGTCTTGAGGGACGTCTACTGACCACTAGCCATCAAGAATATTAATGCGGCTAACCTAAGGGAGACGCCAAACCTGCACTCTTGCCTATCCTCACCACCTGTCAGCCAACTATTAGCCTCAAAGCAAAATAGCTAAGACTAATTTAAATTACTACTGTCTAAGAGGAAAGAGTGAGGGAAGAGACTACGTCGGGACTACTGCATTCCCACAGAACTGAGCAAGCCAAGATGACTGGGGGTTGCCTTCAACGTCATCATCGTGACATTACGCTTCCCATAAACACATCGTTCATCAGCAATTCGGAGGCAGATATCCCTGGATGCTTCCTCTGCTAATGATAAATGTGCATAGTTTGGTGGCTTGGGCAAAGAACGATAAACAATCGGACTCACTCAATGTCGCATCTTCTCTCTTGTTTACAAATAAACTGGCATTAACAGAAGATGCCAACAAAAATGCTTAGTAGTCAGGAAAATATGAGTGCATCTAAAGCGCCTACGAACCTACGAGATGATCGCATCAAATCCGCAAAACAATTTGAAGAAGTGGAGTGGCAGCAAGCTCCCTAACCACCGGGGGTTTAAGTATAGTACATTCACTTAATGCAAGTCTACCCAGCATAAATGCCACCGTCTCAACGCGGATGGAGGCACACTTATTTAAAACCAATGCCAAATCTTCATCATTGGTAAAGACGATCTTGTTTAACGTTAGAATACCGCGGACAATTCTGCGCAAGCTCCTGGGACACTCTATTTTTGACCAAGTGCGCAAGAAATACTTAAACCGAGATTCACGCTCGCGCACGCCTTTTGCATTTGCTGAGTTTGCGTTGGCTGCACTTGGAACCTGCTAATGTGAAATTAAAGCCAAGGATCAACCAGCCACTCACGTATGTGTGCATGAATAAACTATCAAAAGACTCATTCGGGCACAGGCTCGAGTTTGGTTTACTCTCACACAATCTCAAAAGCTCTAAAATGTCATGCACATTTACAAGTTGCTGACGACTGTCTTAACCGGTGCCTATTTGCGCTTACGGCCACATTCCATTTATCTACCCTTCGATAGGTCTAGGCAAAGAGTGGAATGTGACTTACGCTAGTCAGCGTAAAAGTATCGGTAGTTTAGTTGCAGCTACTAACTTAATGTCAAAGGCACAGCAAAAATGCGCACTTTTACTCGGTAAACCATCTAGCCAGCAAGCGCAAATGGAGGAAAGTGCACGGAAGCAAGGCACATGCAAAAATTAACAGCGGCGGCAAAAAGTGCTTATAAACATGGAATTCTACTTCAAAAAGGGTTATTCTGGAGGAAACTTTTTTAAAGCTTTTTTAAGCGGTAAACTATGGAAGTATATACACTGAATAATTATTCTCTTTTATGTCTACTGTCCCAAACCTGACCCGTGGAGTGAACTTCAATGACATTGTTGTCGCCAAGGGCAAGTTTACAAGACCTTTTGGCATCCCTTTTTAATTGAGGCCTCAATGCGCGATGCAAATTGCAAGGAATCTGGCTGGAATGATTAGCCCACATGCACGTCGCACAGCTTGGGAGGGCGGATAAAGAGCTGTTCTGTAGGCCTTTAGGGGAAACACGGATGCCCATATTATGCAAGTGAAGTTTGGTCAATGCAAAAGCTTTATTTATTTCCTTGAAATTTCAGCTGGTAAAGTGTGCATCTAACTGGCAATTTCGAAACTTCATCAGCTTTGTTTATCGAATCCAAGTAACTAAATTGAGGCCTTCTATTCTAACACGCCTGTTCAACAAGTCATGAAATGTCTTTCCAAGTTCGAAGGTAAGCATTGCATGCGGAGAATTGCAGTCTAAAGCATGAGTTTTGGCATAACGATTTCCTACAATAGATTATCAATAGAGGCAAGATTACGTATGAGGTCGTTATCACCGCTTATAACATGAATACTAGATCCTGTGAGAAATTAACAGTGGAATGCAAATTCTACCTCCAAATAAACGTTTTTTATCTTTCTAAATCATACCAGCGGTTGATGCACTATGCATTACACATAAATTGAGTATGTTCCAGCATGAATGGAAAGCCTGCCACTGTGCTACCCCTTCTTGTTGCCTCACAAATTCGGAGAAAGCCTTATTTTTTTCAAAATCGTGTGCTATTTTGGACTCCACCCAATTTTCTTTCATCGGTTCATCTGGCAGTTGTTATTGTGTTTACATAGCTGCGAGTTAGGATGCGAAAAGCTCTACATTGTTTGCATCTGGCTTTATTTGGTGTCCTTTTAAGGGGCTTCTTGGAACAATTGTATCTGAAATGCTCATAACTGAGGCGCTGTAGTGATGATGCAGTGTTATGGTGACTGCTTTGGAGGCAAGGCACTATTCATCCCTTCGTGTGTATCCCACTGCCGGAGTGATGTAATAGCCTCTGCCTGGCCCTCTCCTTCCTTTGGTCGTGGCGGTAATTAATTTTGACTGTATCGTTCTTTGTCATGGGGCCAACAGTTGATTTACGAGACATAGGGACCTAGATGACATGTGGGTTGATTCCACCTGCATTTCTATGCATTAACAAGCGTTAAGACCCATCCATTTATTTACTTTTAATTTGTCAACCCAGTATTTCTTACTCTGATGGATGCAAGTTTGGTGTTCCCAAATCGAGGTGGCTACCTCAAGCAATGGACTTTCACCAGATGCTGTTGGAATAGAAGCCGGTAGGCTGATGCCTGCTGCAAAGATGCAGCAAACGCTTAGGCAATAATTGCTGTTCCTATCTCCTTGTGTTTGTTTGCACATAACCCCGTAAATCTGCTCTTGCCAAAGTGATTTTTGGTCCTAGAAATCTTTTATTTTCACGGCTTGGTTCGCCGAAATCGTCAAACTGCGCTGCTGTCCCTCCTGTTCATTCAAACCGTCCACTCACACTCACCACGATTCAGCAAGGGCGTGTATAAGCTATCGTTACTAACGGGATAGTCGGTGGTCTAGACTTGGTTCGTCTGCGTTCTCTTTAGCTTGCTGCTCTTGCTAACCCATCCGCATTGTTCTGTCTGCCAATAAACCGATAAGACCACATATTGTGCAGCCGTTGTATATTGGTATATGGCTCCGACCCAGTAGGCCCTGGGCGCGATGGTCAGCGGAAATTTGCTTGCATGGGTGGGTGGATAAACGAGACACTAATCAGAACAAATACACTTTTATTTGTGACAATGAGGAGAAGAGTAGCCTATCTGGCTTGTCAAAGAAAACAGCTAATCGAATAGAATGTTAAGATTATTGACAGCAAATGCCTCCTAAAATTCATTTAGACGAGTTGAGACAAGATACACTTTAAGCGCAGGTTTGCGAATTTAGCGCACGAGTTGATAATAATGGGTCTGGGCTCGACTTTGGCTGGTAAAACACTACTAGCGCGTGAAAGAAAGAAGAGACAGCCATCTGAGCTTGGGGTTGCAATCGATGTAGAAGGGCAGATTTGTGAGTGCATACGATGTTAGCGGAAAACACATGCTGGTGGTCTGCGCAGGTGGGCCAACTTCTTATGCGCCTTTGCCTCAAAACTGCACTGTGCTTACGTTCTGCTTGACTGTCTCATCCTCCTTATAGTCGGTTTGAAATGTATTTATGAAATCGCACAATAATTTTGTTAAACATTAGCTTAAGCAGTTCTTATGTCATCTTTACTGCGTCCACCAGCCTGTCAAACTGGTGTCACACAATGCTTCAACAAATCCGTCCTCCTCAAGCACGCGAAAACCCAAAAATTTTTGTCGCCCTCATCGCCACCACCACTTGCTGTGCAGTTGATTCAAAAGCCACTTTATCGAATGGCACTTCACACCCTTGCAAAAGCCTACGTACCCATCATAAATCTAACTTTACCCACTGAAATGAAGTCCAATGCATGGCAAGGGGATGCGGCCCGAAAACTATTACTCTTGAAACAGACGAGCGGTCCAGCGGATAAGATCCTTTCTACGCCTTTCACTGAAAAGACATTCCTTGTTGTTAAAGTTGCCGTACAACATCAAAGTCCCAATGCCACAGAAGGTTTAGCAGAAGCGGCGGGGTGAATCCATACGGGCTTGACCCCACTACTCAACCGCTTATCAAGTCACAAAAGCAATGGCACCATAAGAAGCAGCGTTGCAGTCTCCACACCTGTAACCCCATGTCCTGTGGTGACTGCCTTCTACCACAAGATTGATCAAATCGCAACGATGAATGAAGACAAACATTTTATAGCACAAATCGTACCCAGTTGAGGTGCTGCAGCTAACTTTATCAACTATCAGAAACATCAAAGTTACTTTAAAATAAGTGAATATCTTTCCGATTTGAATCCTTCTCTGGATTATGCCAGTCAAATAAACCAAGTAAACGAAGAACGACAAGCAGAATTATGATGTGATTAGCATTCACAGGCAAATCTCAAAATATCAAAAACTTAGCACTGCCTCCGTGGCCCCAACATGAGCCTAGGTCAACCAACGATTGTTAGCAATATCTGTTTGCAATTAATTAAATTATCAGTAGATGGGAAAGAACTGCTTGGGCAAGAGTTGGTTGCAAGAATGTTTAGCGGAAATAGTCGCTTAAGTAAAAACCTTCATACCGTCAAAATACGCAATTTTTGGGATCGAATGCCCCCCCAGCAAAAGAGGTGATACAAGTGCAGATGGTAAGGCAAATGGCTGTCACAAACAGCAGCACGCGATTGTTGCATTTGCGCCCAAAGTAGTTGTTTCTTTCATATACAGTTCTAGTGCTCCTGCTTAAATTAAGTTCCATAAAGCGTTGGTCGATATATCCATGCTATGACATTTCACACCAGTTGTAGCTGGTTATTGCATAGCTGAAGTAACAGTATATGGTCCGCTTTTAGAGCTGCTGCAAATGGTAAAAGTCGTTATGCATTTTCTAGTAGATATTCAATACGAGACTTTGATTACAAGCTTAAGCGTTTTCGAAGCTGCTTTTTAGCTTCATTTTTAAATTAATAAATGAATTAACATTAGTTGTGAAGATAGACCGACTTAGGTCAGTTTTTAACGCGTGAGGTGGATAAACTTTGCGGGTAAATGCTAACAGGCCAATAATTTTGTACCCGTTATTTTCGCACTTTGAAACAGCAAGTATGTTTTATTTCAGTGACATTGCTGTATTTACTAAAATGCATAAATGCTGTATAGGCTTGTTAAAACACACCATTAGGACGAGAAGCGGCAGGAAATGCAAACCTCATGCTGAAATGAGTACCATCGGTTTCCGAAGAGGATGCGTACCATGAACGCGTCTAGTCTGCAATATTTGCACCCATTTAATAATCACTGTGCTATTGAATGTTTCGTAGTTTCGCTCTTTAAATTGCTAGTTTGGCATAATATACCAGAGTGTATTTCTCTAATCAGTGCCCTACAGTGTCAGTTTTGCGCATGAGCATTAATTTGAGCACCTCCTAATATACCCAAGAGCTCTAGCATTCATGGCCACTGGCGTCACATTCTTCATCCATTACCTTTCAGTTTGCGTCTTCAAATGACCGCCTTCACGACTTCTCGAATGTGACTATTTTCGGTGTCGCTTATAATGGAGAATAGGCAAATAAAGGGATATTTGCTTTGCAAATGAGCATCTGTTTCGTCAAAGCAAAATTAATGCCTTCTGGCAGTCCTGTCATTATTTGTAGAAATAACGCTGCAGTTTCTTCAAAGTCTGTCAACAGTAGGTCTTTAGGCGGTGGCTAAGGGGAAAATATTTCAGATTCTTAAAAATGCTTATGGGGCTGCAATGATAGTGAAAACCAACTGCGAAGTGCCCCTTTACAATTTGTCTATTATTTGCAATTTCACAATTATATTACTTAATTCCACTCAGTAGCAGGCATTTTGTGAATAAAATCAATGAGGCTGGGGAAGGAAGAGACTTCACTGGCACTCTTGATTTTGTCATCGGTTTGCCTTCTCACATGGCATTTATGGTGATCACTTAATTGCTTGGTGGTTCAGTGATTCGAATTCTAACAAATATGAAGCCAATTATAACGGTCACAGCGTGGAGCAAAGCATGGCTGTCCTATTACCACCGAAAGACTGAAAAAGTCCAGTGGGACCAGCACATGAAAGACGGAATGATAAATTGCAAAACAATCACCGCCGAACTGGACACGCCCCAGGGGGTTGGATCTCGTCTTCTCTTTTACATAAATGCTCAATTAAGGCAGACGAACACACGCGTCCGAAGACTGAGATAGAATAAGCAGCAGTAGTAGGTGAATAGAGTTTTCATCTCCTCTCTCATGACCAGTGAAAGAGGATGGATGAGCTCAACATGCTTCGGCTCAGTAAACCACATGCACAAATTTGTGTCTACACTACAAGCACGATGACACTGATAGAGTAGCTGCAGTTCTAAAGCCAGCATTATTCATAATGGTCAAGTGGTAAATAACAATTGCATGACCGCATTTTCTGTCGGACAATCAACCACCGAAATCACTACCTGTCAGAAAGCAACTAATGCATCTATCCCACACCGTGTGCACATGACGACCCCAACCACTTTTCACAACCCGACAATACGCTTATCGCAATCGCAATCGAATCATTTTTAAAGCAACCCCGTAAAGGCTTGAAAAATGGTTTCACAATCTCAGATTCCTTAAAAGCCAAAAAAATTGCAGTCAAATGCAGCTACCACAGAATTTAAACTACGAAAATATTTTATTTCTCTGAACTTGATCGACTTGAGCAGTCGACAATCTCTCGCACAACATTCAGCTTACCAGATTTGTCGTCCACAGAGTCCAATAGCAAGACCCAAAAATGCACGCGGGTCGACATTAGTAGCGTATAACCTGATTGCAACTTGAGTGCTGCTACTTATTGCGCAAAACACTACTGATACAGCTTCACAAACAGCACTCAAAACGCAGATTTTTCCAAAAACTGCGGGCCAAGTCACCGTTGACCGTAACTTCTGACATTTCACAAGACCATTTAAAAGTGGCAGCAGGTAGCAACACTTGTACTTTAAATGGGGGCCAATCTGGCGGCATCTATCGACCCACCTTGCTTGTAAGGACGAGTGATGCATCTCATTTCTTACTACTGTGTTGTCCTTAGGTGGTATGCACCAGTTGTTTTGTAACTTATGTAAGCTGCATCCTGGTCTGCGACCTCAAGCACCTTGAGAACTTTGCCACGTTTTCTGCTTGGGCCATGTGTTTTGCTTCAGCACTTGAAGGATTCAGGCCACTTTTATCTACGGTAGTTAATGATGCTTCGCCCATCTTGTTTTGCAATACACATTATGAAACGCAAAAATCACAACTGTTGGCGCATTAAAGTAGTCATCGAACCCTGTGTGAAACTTCGTGTCATGCCATGGAGACAGAACAGTCCACATAGAGCTGCTACCCAGAATCGATGCCCTACATTCGCAATGCGTGAAAGGCAATACACTATAGGCGTGTCGAATTAGACCTCAGTGCAAGACGCTTTTGGGTGTTTCCAAAGCTAACATTTCATGCGGTTACACCAACCAATAATAGCGCTTATGAACGAAGTTGTCACACGTAGTAGAAAGTATTTAAAACACATCGTTTCTTAAAGCAATATGCTTCACTGGAACATCATGAGAATAGATGCTTGAGTAGACAGGGTAGTGTGGGATGGGATGGTACTTGCGAGTGTGGTGTAGAACATGTGGACGAATGATGAGTGACTAAGCTGGCAGTACAAAGACTGAGGCTGTGCTTGTGTAATGGATCATTTTGAGCCAAGCAGAGAACGATCACTTTGTGCCATTTCGAACCGGCTAAACTTTGCCAAATTTGGCAAATAGTTAATAGGTAGGTCAAATTCAAAAAGCCTATAAGGCAAAGCCGATATATTTACTTGCGATTTGCCAAATAAAACTAAACGCTTTGCCTTGAATGTGTGCAAGTTGTCGCAATGAACCACGAAGAAATGGAAGTAAAGCATTCTGCTTTCTGGGGTGCACCTTTATCCTTTCTGCGTTACCGATTGCATCACCATGTTACCTGCCCACCCCCATTCAAGGCGTTTCGCAGCTCTTTTGAAGTAAATCTTCGCTTAGCATTTATTTCTGGAAAATGCTTTGTCCCATAAATAAGTTCTTAGAGCAGCTTTCAAACTCTTACGCAGACATTGCAAACTTCCGTAAAATAGGGCCAAACTAACTCAGAGCATAATAGAAATTGGCACATGGCGGAGACTTGTTAAACACAACTCCTCGGTGTACATAACAGGCGCAAAGTAATGCTCATGAATGTAAGGTTCCATGGTGAAAGTGAGCTGGATCGACTTTACGTAACAAAGGCTTTTTGAAGGCTGCAGACCCTCCTCATTTATTTTACATTGCTGCATTTTAAGCAACAGATGAATTGCGATGCAGTTTCCGGATTGGTAGCGGTAGTAGCAGCCAATAGCGGAGTAATGCAATTTTTATTCACGGAGCAAACCAAAGGAGTGCAAAGTCAGCAAGAGCAACTTTAAACACGAAATATCTACTGTGCTTTTGGGTTCGCGTTCTAACGCATTCGGTCTACGAAAGTAAAGGGTTCACTTGTATTTGTCAGAGGTAAACGCATTGATTACATGTGCACAGTAAGGCAACCAACACAGCCAATAAAATTTGTACATCCTTTGAACATGACAATGATAATACTATCGCAAATGCATGCCTTAAGGTATAAAAGAGCAGATTTGTACTATGATGCAATTTTATTGAGATGAAGGGTGCCTATTGTGACTGGATGCAATAAAATGCGCAGCATCCTTACATTTCTAACCTGGCTGAAGTATGTCAAAAGGGGATGAGTTTCGCCATAAAAAGTTTGTCGCCCCATAAGCAGTGTCGATTATAAGATGAGGGCATTATAACTCAGTTAATCGCAGGGCTTGGTAAGCGCCACGTATGCTACGGCCATTTTATATATTAGTCTCTTGCAAATTGTGGATCAATAGAGGGCAGGAACAGTAGCCATCAATGCTTTACTTCTGCTGCTATCCTCCAAGTTTCGATTCCCATGTCAAGCATCAAGTCGAATTCGTCCCAACGCCTTCGTGTCACACCTTGATTTCTGTCAAATAGTAGAGCCTGCAAAAATGTTTGACACGGTCGAGTGCCAGTTGATGTGACAGGTGACTGCCTGTTTTGGCTTTCGCACAAATGGGAATGGTCGCTCACAAGGATCCATTTGTAATGAAACGTTAATCCCCATGCAGTGATATCACCCAAGCACTGCGTTAAATCTTTGCTACTGCTTGCAATCCGCGGATCCAAACTTCGTAAGTTATAGCTGGAAAGGGCTCGCGAGCATCTTGTGTAAATGCTATCCGGTCAGAGGCTGCGATAACGCAGTCATCATGCGTATGTATGGGATACCTCCTTCATATGCCATCATCGATTCCGATAATTGTTCTACTGTATATAAAGGGATGCAGAAGACAAACAACATCTAATTAAGAAAGGGAGAAACAACACTACAGCTAGCTTCGCAAAGCGGCGTGCTGTATCACTGTATCACGCGGTTTAACGTAAAGTGGCATTCGCCGCTCGCTTCCCCCTCAACAGTAGTGAATATCATGTAACAAGTAAGTAACTCTTCTTAAAGCAGGAACTTTGCGTAAATTTTAGCGCAACTGTAGAAATAATGATACCGAAGGTTTGTTGTGAAGATTTTATAAAATTAACGGCAGTGTTTTCTTTGCCATGAGTCGCCACGCCCCTGTCATTCTTACAAAATATTATCAGTCCTTTTTTCCCAATTGCCATTGCTTGTAAATGAAGGAGCCAGTTTTCACAACTTCATCACCGAATTCCCTAGTGCCACCTCGGCTCTTCAGACCGCATTTTGTGGAGTACTTCAAGGGATACTTTTTCTGTCTTTCCATTCCCACAGCGCTTTTGTCTTGGTTAAAAGTATAATGCCTGGATGAGTAGAGTTTTGTTGCTACCATTTTTTCGTGGATTCATTTCCCTGGCTTTCTTTTGATATTTTCCCGAATCGGTCACGTAGATTGATTAAGGACTGGTCACATGCGAGCCGATCAATGAGGCATCGCGATAAATCAGGCGATTATATAAGTCCTGAGCTTTTCTCCTATGCTATCGCACGTTTTGTGTGGGTCAGAAAACAATGATCTAGAATGACTTGTGCCCATAGTTATGATGTCAGATTTAGCTTGGATAGATGGTTTCCTACTTAAAATATGCTTGGGTTTCCAGTGTGTAACCACGGATTTTGGTCCCATTTTCAAACTTCCCTATGAAAACTGATGCATTTAATGGATCAGTGACACTTTGTTTGGTTCTCATTGCCGTAATTCAAAAATGATTGGCAGTAGACATTGATACCGTGACACCGGTCATAAATGGCGAGAAGTTCATTTTTATTTGCATGCCTGAATGCCTGATCAGCTGGTTGAATTGGTCAATGCATCATATTGCATATTTTAGTTGTAATAAATTTAGCAGGCATCAATCGCCACCCGACGTCGTTAGACACCCGGCTGCCACCCTATCAGCGTTTGACACTGCTGACCCCGAGTCCCCCTTATCCAGCACTTCCCAATGCCTCGACGGGATTCGTCTGAAGAACGACTCCTTAAGTCCCTCACCGCATCCTGCTGCGTAACTCTTCTCATAGCTTCTGTTCCAATCACTTGGATTGATCCACTTTATCTTCATTACTTGACTGAATGAAGTGACTTCGCCAATGTCTGCATCAGCTCACAAACTGGCTACTAAAACACCGCTCCAATCAGTAAAGATCTTATTAAGGAAATAGATTATTCCCAATGATCACTTAAAGATGGTTAATGCCATCACCACAAGGGGATGTTTCGCCCTCTCTAACGCCTCTCAAGTCTACTGAGAAAGTCTCATTGGTGTGGCTATCTACATTACAGGCAGTTATTTGGAAAGTTTTTCAATAATGCCTCACTAAAGAGCATTTTGGCTAACATGGGTTCTGCAAATTAGACTATCTGCTGTATCGTTCCAACCATCTAACAGGACCGCTAACGCTAAATTTTAACAAGGCGTGCTACTGTATAAGATGCCTAGCGAACTCTTCTTTAAAAAATACATAGAATCAGTCAGACGCTTTCCCTCAGTATCCCTTTAGAATCTAAAAACTTCTCGTTTGACATTTTGCCTTAGTAAGGTAAGTAATGCATTTATTAGTTTTTGATTAAAATTGTGCGGAACGGAGTGCCTTCAGTCAGCTGACTGTGCCTAGATGAGCCATTCTCACAAAATCTGATTTCAGAATATCAGCATGATGGTTCTCAGTTGGGAATCGAAACATTTAAGTCAAGGATCTTTTGAGCCAGCAAAATTGGCGCATCAGTCATTGGAAGCATTTCGAAAGTGTTCGTGTCAAATGTCAATCCCATAACCCTCATTACTTCCCTGCCGAAACGCATTCCCTGCATTGAATTTCAATTGAAGAAAATGCAGCCTTTTTGACGGCCTTTATCTTGGCCTGAATGATGCTGTGACCATTAGAATACATGTTATTCCCTTCTATCTTATCTTGACCCGTGAGCATACCCGAATATTTCATTGTCAAATTAGCCTATGCGCATGACAGCAATCACAAGAGCATTATTCCAACAGCTATTGCGGAGGAAAAAGCACACCCAGGGATGATTGCTAACTGCGCTTTCCTTCCACTTTGGGATCGAGCAGTAAAAACGGCCCTCTCTAACCAAGGCACCTTTATACTCTAGGCTGTTTCATGAGCCTGATACGATTGGTCATTTTCACTGAACTAAACATCCATGCATAGATCATGATGTCATCGCAGTTGCGACTTCAGATTAGGACCACACTGTGTCATTTCCGGTTTTCGAGAACTTCCTAGAGGAAACAAATCGATTTGCGTTTTGAACCAAATAAACTGGCTGTGACATTTTCGTATGCGATCCGTCCTTCATTTTTTAATTAGCATTAAAGCAATATGTTAGACGTGGCATGGCCTATCATTCTAATTCTTGCTAAGATTTGTTTCGTTATGCGAGTAGAGGTTAACTTTTCTTCCAATTCGCATTGCCACGCTGCAGTTACCCTACGCATTTTAAGGCGGCTGTCGACTTATGGTTTCCTTTTAGCCTACATGTGGTAGAAAATGCAAGGTTATGCCTAGCTCATTAGGTGAATAAAGGCTCAAAACAAGTATCCTACAGAATGAGTTTAGGTGCTTTTTATAGGTGACGTTTCACTCACAAACGAAGGGTCAAGTGATTGCTGGCCTGACAATGCGCGCCACTTGCGTGCCAGAAAGGAAGGACTTGAGCAAGTCGAATGCAAACAAGCTCTGCATTGTGCTGCCCGCGTTAGGCGAAAAAGAAATGTCACATGCGTGGTGTTCGTGGAAAAAGAACCCACCTAGTTTGTTCTTTTATTGTCCTCTCATTGTTGGGAAATCAGAAGTCTAACCAAAACAGTGCGAATCGGTCCTGAAGGCCTAAACGCTAATGCTAATCATTGGTGCTTACGTCCTGGAGAAGTCTTAAGCATACGGTTCTGAAGATACCTTAACAGTGCACTTGACGCAAAGCGAACCTTCACATTTTGCTTGCAGAGGGACGGCGTTAAACAGTGTTCTTTATTAATCACCATGTGCTTCAGGTGCTGGACTTATTCGGACAGTTTTATAAATTTCAAGATTATAAAGATAACTTGTACAGCCGTAATACACTAGTCTTTAAAATGTCTCACCATGTGATGATCATGCACATTGAATCGGGTTCGAGGCCATCACAAGCTCCAGTAGTTTCTGCTTTTCTTCGTCATCAGCACTGACATCCACTTGTCATTTATTTGAGGAAGCTGCAGCATTCTTTCCTTTTGTTCTGGACTTGACAGAATTGATAATCCATATTCTCATGTACCAAAAACAGCTTAACATGTTTTAGAAAGCAAGATATTAAGGCTAGGGATGAGCCATCGCTTATCATACAAGTCATCGTTGTTATCACCCACTCTCATACGTGACCTGAGTCCCTCTTCGAGTGCGGCCACCCCGGTCTCTTTTAATCATATTGATGGTGAATTGAGCTCCTGATATTTGGTGCGATTTCTAGACCTGATTAGGGGTGTAGGATCAGACGACATTTATCGCGTGGGAGTAGGAGGAAATATACAGTGAACCCTATAATTCTCATCTTTGTGGTTCACGCACTCTCATAATTGACCGACATTTCCTTTTTTAAATATAGATGCGTCCAAAATAGGATAAAATTGATTGATGGTTGGAAGACTGGCTGAACATGTTAGACTGCGTGGAAGCATGCCAGAAAATAGGCCGAGTAGATCCTCTCAAGCTATTTGCATCATGGAAGCTATGGAAGCTGGCGATATCATCAACGAAACAGCTTAAGCAAGGGAGATTGGAACAGACACACTAGAATAAATTTTGCTTACAAAATTAATTACTGCTAGAGCTCAACATAACGAGATTTTTGAAGACCTTATGTAGGCAAGCGCCAACAATGCCTTCAAACTGGAGTGCATATGAGACCGTAGTGGATGGTTATCATAAATACGTGCAAACACTACCGGAACGTAAAGAAGAAGGAGAGGCTTTAACATTTACGGAGTAGCTGCGTTTGGGTCCACGGTAACTGCCTTGACACTTCGTTGCATAATGAATGTGATTCTAGAGCCATCTGCAATAATAACCTGGGTACTGCAGTGCTAGAAGTGCAGTATGAATAACAAATGGTGCATTATAGCAGTTTCGGTTGAAGTCAATATGCTATCTCATGTCCGTGATTGCCTTGAAGCCGCATCATTTCCATCAGAGTAGTTCCAAGCCAATGGAACGTAGCATACTATTTCACATTTTATTTGCCTTAGGCTTGCAACCGGACGTTGCCCTCTAAAATTGGATAGCGTTACGAGACAAATTGGCCTGACTTTCCATATCCCGATCGCAGAGCAGTTTCAATCATCGAAATGGTATTTAGCCTATTTTAGGCAGGATTCGCATTGATTCACGTTAAATCACCTGTACGCCTCCAACCATGCTATTTGCTTCTAAAACTGATTTAAAAATTGTTTGACAACAAGTGATTTTATTTAAAAGGCTGTCCTTTATCTAAAGGCGGCAAAGGTTAGCAAATAAGCGAAAATTCTACTTAGCTGTTAGTAAATCCACTCCTTTTCCTTAAACATTGCTAACAAAATTGAAGACCGTATTTATAGTGACCAATAATTGCAAATTAGTTTTAGGTCTGGAAGTGGAATCCACTTGATCTTGTCAACATTGCATATTTTTCTAGGCAGCGAGGCGTCGGTGCACATTGAAATGCTCATGTCGCCACTTAAGTTTGTTTAGGTCATTGTCTTCTAAACCAATGAGTCCAACCTCTTAAATGCTTTCATTCATCTACTAAATAAGCGCCCTTGCATTTGCGCGTTATGATCATCCTCGCTACCTTGTTTGAGCACATCTTGGCAGATGCACTTTAGTAATTGCCCAAATTTGAGAAATTTGATTTGATTGTAGGATGGCAGGTAACCCAATTAAACAACTCGACCCAGCTAAACTATTCCTTTCCTACCTTAATGACCGCCAAAACCATTGCTTAACACAGTAATGGAGAGCCAGTTGCGGCAGCCGGATAAATTTGAGGAAGGCTAACAAATCTCATGGAAAAATTATGAACTCATTGATGGAGACCCAGGCCATAGAACTTGAAAATGGGCCTTCCAAATTAATGGTGTCACTATTTGCTACAGAATTGCACGTGAAGGGCAATGTAATGAAACGCGGTCCATAATGGTGGACGCGTGAAATTAAGGAAAGCATTTCACCGACTTATGTAAGAGATCAAGCTCCGGTAAGATTTGATGTTGATTGCTCAATTGCTCTTGCTAAGGATCATAAAGCTTGCAGAAGGGGAGGATATCCGTCTCCCTCCCATTGGTAAGAATGTTATCGCATGGGTGATGCCACCACCGCGAAAGTCTTGGCTGTGCAGAAACATTCTATTTAATGAGCATCTAATTTTATTGTTATTTTGACGTATTGATCCGTGAAATCCATAACAAAGACACGTCCTTTTCGACGCCGTCCCTCATTGCTTTAGTTTTACGCAACAATTGCACACGTGCTTTATAAATCCAAGTGCGTGCAAGGTAGACAATTTCCATTAAAAGACCGGCTAAAATAGGGAGCTGTCAAGCAAGATGATGTCAACATTAGTTGCAAATAGCAGCGATGAGACCGCTGATAAAGCTGGTCTATCAGTCGGATCTGTAGAATATAGCCTTTTCATTGTCAGTATTGGGTTCGACCAGTGCTGCATATTCATTTTAATACCGTAGACGAGGTATAGCAGACCGTTTGACATTGGCAGTGACTCACACACGCCTCGGGTGTGGTGACCTTGTCCAGCCCTCATGGGGAAAGATGTCGCGACCTCACTCAATGCTCGCCGCTACGTGCCGGTCACGACTTTGTTAACCCTACCGGATTAGCCTCCCGCATGGGTAAGGCAGACGCTCTGTGACGTTTGACTTTGACGCAAATATTAACTATTTACCCCAATGCCGCGTAGACAACTGGTTGCTACTAAACGGTTAATAAAGATTTGTTGCCTATTAGTTAAGCTATGATCAATCAATTTTCGATGAAACTTAGCTTTGGATAAAATTAAGACCGTCAATCCACACTGCTTCATTCACTCACCTAACCCAACTTTAAGCGCATCCACATTGGTGTCAACTTTGCATTTGAGGGGATTTTATCCCCTCCTTTTAAATCCGTGAAAAACCAAGTGTAAGCTGGGCATTCTGAGTTCCCTGCCGATTGGCATGACAATACATTGTTATCTGCGCGAAATAACAAATAGTAATAAGGCAAGTTTTGGAGTCCATAGCCTCTTCTGTTTGGATGCAAAGGTCATCATCATTGGTTGCTGTGATCCTATAAATCCTCACATTGTTAAGCTCAATTTAGAGCGTACGCAGGTGAAACCTTCAGGCTATGGCTATTTAAAATAACTACCGATCACAACTTGGCTTTCATCTCTTTCCTTACGCAATCCTCCCATTCGCTGCTCCATTTTACATAATATGAAATTCACTAGGTGTGTAATATTTTTGTTTTAATTTGCTAGACCAAGTGTATTGGAATGACCAATCCAGCAGCTGCGTGGCTGCAAATGTCCCGCAATTTGTACTTGCCTTCATTCTTAGGGACTGATATTGCAGAAATTGGGGAATCATATGCGATTAACCACCCCTCTCCACACTTTTCATGTCTGACCTGAGGAAATTCGCTAATCAAAAGGCAGCATAAGTTTGGTCCGCTAGATTTTTAACACTCAACGAATTTGTATTTATCAACTATAGGCAAAAATTGAGACACAAACTGACTAGCAGCTTGTTTTCATAGCACTTATTTGTGTTGCATTATCGAGTTCAGCAACCGATTTGAACAACTGAAATGTCTTCACCCATCAATCGTCAAAAATTCATTTTCTTTCTTTAACAAATGCTCTGCTCTACGTCTTTAGAACAATGGTCGCGGATTTCTGCTATGGTTCTGCTTAGCTGAGGTGTGGATTAGTCGAAATGTCATACATGCAGGCTTTATTAAAGGCGTGATAGACTTAAAACAGCACAATGTCATGGCACACTGGAGTCAACGCATCATCAATTTGCTCAGATCTATAAGTGAAAACGTCTACAACAAAGAAGAACGTTCGCGTCCCTCTATTTATCATCTGGTCCCATTGACATGTTGGTTCACATTAATATCACAACTCAAGGTTCTTTTTTCTCCCTAGTTGCTGAATAATAGTGGTTCAGAACAATGCAAACAGATCCACTGCATTATTTCACGTTGTCCCCACAACAATGACTGTCAATGGAGACACAAGGGCCATTTAACCCAGCTAGATTTTGATTCACTTTAACCGAGTAAAGCACCAAAAGATAACGGGTTGAACATATTGTATTCTGATCACTGATGATCTTGCAAGCGTAGATGGAAACAACATCGCCTTCGCCTATCAAAAGAAATCTAGCGCTTTGATGTAACCTCACCAATCATGGATCTTAATTAATTATATCTCATGTGCGTTTGCAAATGAAACACTTTTATCTGTTTCGCCTTGCATCTTAGCACGTCCGTTAGTGCGTGGTTAGACGGAGGAGTGCTTGAGACGGCTTTCAGTTATGTTTAAGATTGAGCAATTAGCTAGTAAAAGTACTGTTCATTTAGTTGACAAAGCACAATTTCCAGCATTTTTTATAAGAATATAGTTAACACATTGAAATATGCTCTATTAAAGTCATCTTCAGAGTAGCCACTCGGCGCTGGTTCGCAACCTAGATAAGCGATTTCCATTCATAACAACTATTGGTAATCAAATTGTCAGATAGGCATGGTAGAAAAGTGCCCAGATGGTAGCATGATGCAAATAGACTGACGCCACCCCGTAAAGACATCCAGGTTAGCAATGGCTCACTTATCTAAATCCCCTGCCGTGTAAGCATTTGCAAGAATAAAGGATTTATCACGCCCTAGCACTTCGATGACCAGAATGCACCCTCCTCTGACACCCTAACTTCCTCTGTTTCTGATTAGTCTTATCAGGGCGGCAACAGACGATTTCACGCATCAAACGTATGCAGCAAATTAAATGCTTCACAAACTGGACATCATTTTTCAACATTGTTCAATGTATGATTTGAACGCGCATGATACGCCTCTCTTAATCTGTAAGCTTGCTAAAGGTAGCGATCCCATTAAAGGACGAATAACGCAAAAATTGATGCCTTTAGGGTTTTAGTAAATGTTGACAAAGGGAGGAGACAGAAGTATACTTGAGTCTCCTTCAGCACTCCAAATGATCTGAGATCCGCGTATAACACCTAGAGGGACTCATTATTAAGATTTTAGTTCACATTTCTTAAAGATTCTTGCGTCTTGACCCAACAGTTGCTACCGCGAACGCCCTACAAACTAGTTATGGCAATGTGATTGCATAAATCCGCCATTATTACAAATTTATAAGACTTGGAAACTGTAGCGCGTAGCACTTAACTGCTTGTTTGAGTGGTTAACAAAACTCGCATCAACTTAACGCATACCATTAAACGCTCACTCCATTAGTAACACAAGTCCTCATCGCCAAAGAGATGATGCGAGTCTTATAAAAAAGGGTTTACTGCATAAGAAGCAAGCCATCACTTTCAAAGCCCCCTCGATATATGCAAAGGCATATAATGCAATTATAAAGTGAAATCAGGAAATATTATTGGAAATACAATGTTATGGCTTAAGGATTTGAACAGCAAGTAGTAAAACCATTCTTTTCGTGCCCAAATGGCTTGATAATACCCGTGATAGAGCGCCAGTTGACCGAAGTGGAAACAATGAAGTAAGCGAAATCACTGTTTTTCTAATGTCAAAGTGAAAAGTTTTAGCCTTCTTCGATGCTAATAGTCTAATGTTATCTCCGGACTGCGTGAAATGTTAATGATCTTGTCAAACAAGCCTCTAACTTTAAAATTCGGTTACCATCTTCAAATCCTCTTAATTTTTTCCAGTAAATTTAACAAATCTGCATTCGTTCATGTAGATTTTCTCATAACGTATTTCTAGGGCATTTTTTGTGCCCCCTTTAGGCTGCAAATCGCCGACCATTAGTCCCAGTACTCTTTTGAAATTCGGTATTTACACGACCTTGCGGACACACCCCACCTTGGTAAAGTTCGCGCCAGTGACCCAACCCAACCGCCAAGTAATCGCTGCAGTTGATAAGCGCCATTCACTATTTTATTAGCGGAGTAGTACCTTAGCCAGTCGACGTCAAAAAGGACCTGAATGACAAGTACGCAAATCTTATAATTACTGTCAGGCTTGCTGCGATGGACGTTCGCCGCCGTAGCCAAGACTAACGAAAATTCCTCAAAAACTTAAGCAAGAGATTGGACACTTATCGCATCTGAAACAAATAATGACCTCTACTCATGCCGTCAAATTAGCAACAATATGACGCCTTTTAAGGCGACGGGGAATTTCAATTCATCTGTTATAGAAAATTATGCTGCGCATTTCAAATCTTCCTTTTCTGCGTAAAGGGCTCTAAAATAAATGCAGCATTTTGGCCACTTCAAATAAGAGAACCTTTGATGTGGGGACTTTGATGGCACGTTCCATTGCAGAAAATAAGGATGCATTTGTTGTGCGTTTTGAGCCGCGAATAGGATCTAAGCTGTCTTTAGCGGCTCTTTAACAAAATATGCGAGTTTGTTTAATTAGCTTAACAATCATCATCGTCCCTAACACGCTTTCCTTTCAATGTATGCAAGGATTAATTCTGCCACTCCAAAATATATGCAAAGCGCACTTTGACAGCCCATTCGCATAGTGCGTTAATTCTTTTAAATTGTGGGTGCACTTGCAGCACTGTTTCAGTTATAATAAAAGGATATCTCCCTTCTTTTAGAGCTCTTGAATAATGATGTCTGACTCGGCCCGACAAGGAGTGAAAGTGTTCAAAGGAATTTGAAAAGGCTTATTTGACCTTCCACTTCTTCGCACAATCAACAGTGAGCAAGTCCATCTTTGCATTGAGAAGGTGTAGCGATTGTGTTGCTAACACCTTTCATTCAGCTTTCATCAAAGGTTTGCATATAAAAACGTAAAAGATGTTGGGGTGGAAAGAAATAAAGGAAAGTAAATTAGTAGAAAGAAAGGGGTAGAGGCTGCCATAACCCGTCATTATCAAGAGGTACTATGTGGCAGTGAGAATGAGGTTCGAATAAGTCGGACCTCTAGGTGGATGATTGGTGACTTCGCTTTGATGCTAGCATACTAATTCCTTTAATACGGTCTAGATGCAAAGTCACGCAGTCATGATGCATGCATAACTTGCCATTGTTTAGAATTGGCAAACGCAATGTGCGGCTAGAAGTCACGATTTTTCCACCTCACAAAGTATGGTAGCAGCGCCAATGGCAGAACCGACAATAGGTACATATTTGCTTAGACAGAAATTATTTCTTTGGGTACACACTAAGTGCCAAGTATTCTATCATTCTTTGATACACTACTGACTTAATTGACCACCAAGCTTGAAAGTTCACCTTTATTCCGACGAAAGCAAGAAATAGATTATACACGTTGCTGCATTGCGCGACCACTTCGAAACGCGCTTCCCTCTAAATAGTATGAGTCGTTTTTCTGCTTCTTGAATCGACACATGCATTCCAACAAGCAAATCATGCGTTTGCCACACGTAAACAACTGCACAAGTGAATACCGCGAACGTATTCATGCAAGGCGTAGTGAAAAATTACATTTGGATTGGACTCGAACGTTCTTCAAAGTGGCTTACAGACTACCGAACACCATTAACATTTGAGCAGCATGTTCTGCAGAGGGAATTGAGCAAAGCATAGGCAGCTGCTTCAAGTAATTGCAGTCGTACATTTCTGTATCTATTCAACCTGCAACTTCCCCCTTTTATGTCTCTTATGACATGCTGGACTTTATAAAATGAATAGCGTGATAGCAATTCTTCAGCTTCGGTATCTTCGTCGTTCTGGTTCTGCAACGCAATTGTAGGTTTGGTCAATGCCAGGACGTTGATGAATGGTAAGCATACATTCCGAATCACTCGAGTAACATTGCAGGGACATTATACATAGCGAAGTAGGACAAGTTGAGTGTGACACCGATGAGGGACTTGCGCGGCCAGTTCGGCGGTAGGAAAGGTAGCATAATGCCTCTTCCTTTGTACCTTTGAGGACAATTGATGATATGAACTCGTTTTTAGACCATTATCGGGACTGGAATGCACCTTTTTAATTGAACAGCACACCCGCGCACACCTCGGTTGTAGGTGCTGGGGTTGCCTTACAGGGGAGGGTTTGATAGCCTCCACACAATCTTAGTCATGCCGTGTCATTGGCGTCCTCGCCTACGCCAGTAGCAAGGTCAACTAAGGAATGAGTTCGCCATTCACACAATAATCAGCCAATTTATGCACTACCTCATTGTGAGGTAGCGCTTCCTTTCCACACATTCTCTGAAGTAAAATTAAAGTAAATCGCTAATGGATACGGGATAGAGGACAGTGACAGTGAATCCGCAAAAATCCTCCAACACCTGTAATTTTTCTCGACTTCACATCATGAAATGAAAAATACATCCGTTGACCTTACTTTCGCATTCTCCTCCCTAATGTCAAGCTGGACAAAGATAGCAACATCCTGCAAAGCGCTTTAAGGAAGTGAGCAGTACTTGCTACTGTCAAGCAGCTGTCAAGATGCAAACCTATCTTACCTGGTAAAGTAAAATTAGCTAATGGCAGTAGATAACACCATCTGGGTGACCGATTGCATTTTGCAGCGTATTAATCGGAAAATCTTGATCAATGCCAACCAGTCATGGCTTGGTAGCAAGCCCCTCATTTTAAATTATTTGTCAGCTGCAACACTGGAATAAGGAACCAACCACTGGCAATGAACTACACTTCTCAGTCAGTATGCTGTTTTTTAAATCAATTGTGTTGACACAATTCCCTAAAATACCACGCAGGTGACACGATTGTTATTTTCCTCTATTTGAAACATAAAGCCTATCCAAAGTTGCTACTTTGTGGCTACCCTCAGAAGTGCTATTAGAGTGCTATCACAATAAACATTTGCAGGTTATGAAACCGCTCAAAAGGTAGCATCATGCTCAACGCTGCGAACAATCAAGCAAAAAAGATGAAAAGGCATTTAGAACTGCCGAAACATCCAGCAATTTATTTTGTTAGCAACGTTAATTTATAGTCCCCTTGGAAGCAAAATATCACTAAGGCGGGTCTCAAAATGGACCGCCACCTCGATAATACTCATTCCGCTTCCAAATGGAGACAAGACAGGCCCATCTAAATATCTCCATCCAATTCAGATAACCAAGTTCGCCCCCGTACAGGCACCACAGTCGCCAATTCGTCGAAATGGCTGCTAATGGGGAGTCCCTAGGGCTGCCGAGATCGCGATAAAACTCCTCGACCTGTTTCAGCGCACGCGTTTTGTCCTCCTTTGCAATCACTGCAACTACCACAATCAGGGTTTGGTTCATCAGCAGGCTCCTTGCAATCGTCTTCAGTGTTATCCAAATATTCTGCTTGTCTGTGCACTTTTGGTAATCCACAAAGTAGAGAACACAGTTGGCTCTCCTGATCTTTGTTTTGTCTGCCGCGAGTAGATCGTCAGCACATGACGATATTCCGGGAAACTGTGACCCGATACAAGACGACAGAAATGAGATTTCGACTGAAACCTCAGTCAAGCCTCGCCTTTTTATTATGGGTAGGCGTAAGATGGCCTTCTGATGTTGGTTTTGCAATGGCACAAACACATCACTACTTCTATCCACTACGTGTACATAAGGCTCAAGTCCGTGCAAATCTTCCACAGTCAACGGCTTTACGCTCGCCGTCGGAGAGATAATGAGGCATGAAAGAGGTTCCAATGCACGTATGGAAACATGGGCGAAGGAGCGACGAAACCACAGACGATTTTGTTCCTTGTAATATAGGTTAGCTCGAAGAACAGTTAGGTGGGCAGCAGCCAAGTTTTCTGGCCAAAATACATCACAGAGTTGCTTATCGAACCATGTGAAATGGCTGATGTGTTCATAAAAAGCTTGGTGACTAATCTTCTTAGAAAATACAGAGCTCAATCCTGGAATAGCTTTACTAAAACTCAAGCGATCAGCCTCATTGAGGAAACTGAAAATTCTTGCCAGTACTTCAAAAGGAAGATCACAAATGCTTGGCACTTGTTCCTAAAAGAAATAAATGCCTTATGTGATGCACCGCAATGGAGACAGAAGCTAAAAGGGAGATCGCAAAAAACTCACTCTGGTTGCCATGGTAAATGCCTGGTAGACCGCACAACTTCTAGCCCGCTCCGTGAGGGATTTGAAATGACCGCATATCTGGTATACTGGATGAGCACAGTCAGTCAAACGATACCTCGAATTTGATTTGAGAGGAAAGTGATAGATTGTGTTTCCATAAAAATATGAAGCAATGGGTTTCAGTACAGTCAAGAAAAACAAAGATGGCGTTTGTTTTAGGTAACTAAATTTGTTTGAATGCAGCGCGACAGGGGTCTCCTCCAGTCGGACGTGCTTGGACAATATATCAAAAATGCGCGCACATACCGATTATTAGTCTGTCGTAGATGCGTGTTTCAAAGGTTAGCCTATTTAAAATGCTAAAATACAATTCGCTAAAGTAGAACAATGTTGTGCAGTATTTGTAGCAAAAAATGTCATCTCGTTCGCGAGTTTTATGATACAACATTTATTACTTGTCAAAATGGTGTCTGCTATTGCTGTGATCGCCTTCCAACTCGAATGGCGTTGTTACTCAGAGATAATTGTCACAGTGTAGTCTTAATCTGGAGTCGCAACGGTGATGACATCATAATCTATGCATGGTTGTTTGAGTCGGTGAAAATGAAGGTGCGTTAGTTGAAGAGAGCCATTTTTACTGCTCGATCCTAAAGTGGAAGGAAGGCGCAGTTAGCAATCATTCCTGGGTGTGCGATTCCCTCCGCAATAACTGTTGAAATAATGCTCTTGTCATTTAGGTCAAGTGCATGGGATTATTTGGTAATGAAATATTTGGGTATGCTCATATGTCAAGATAAAATAGGAAAGAATAACATATATTTTGATGGTCACAGCATCGTTCAGGCTGAGATAAAGACCCTCACAAAGGCTGCATTTTCCATATAAAATTTAATAGCGGGGAAGTGTTTCGACAAGGAAGTAATGAGATTTTGGGAATGACATCTGACACGGGCACTTTTAAACCGCTTCAATGACTGATGTGCCAATTTTACTAGCTCGAAAGATCCTTGATTTGGATGTTTCCATTCCCAACTGGGAACCATCATGCTGATATTCCGAAATCAGATTTTGTGAGTATGGCTCTTCTAAGCACAGAATAAATGCCCCCTGTAGATGGTGTTCTGCACTACAGTCAACTGACTGAAGACACCCCGTTCCTTAAAATATTTATCAGAAGCTAATAAATTTATTACTGACTTTACTAATGCAAAATGTTAAACTGAATGTTTTTGGATTCCAAAGGGATGTTGAAAGAAATCGTCTGACCCCGCAAATTCTATGCATAGTTAACATATTCTACGTATTCTTTCAAGAAGAGTCTGCTAGATATCTCATGCGGTATCACTCCTTTTTAAAATTTAACGTTAGAAGTCCTGCCAGATGGTTGGAACGATGCAGCACCTATAGTCTAAAGGAATCTTTGCAAAAGTTGCAGAAGCCATGCAAACCGGAATGCCCTTTAGTGGAGCAACATTAGCAAACTTGCCAAATAACTCCCTGGAATGTAGATAGCTACACCAATGAGACTTTCTCAGTAGACTTGAGAGGCGTTAGAGAGAGCAAAACATCCCCCTTGTGGTGATGGCATTGACCATCTTCGGACAATTACTGGGAACTATTTATTTTCCTAGTAAGGTATTTACTAGTAAGGGCAGCGTTTTAGTAGCCTTTTTGTGAGCTGATACAGACATTGGCGAAACCACTCTATTCGGTCAGGTAATGGGGCTGAAATGGAACAGCAGTTATGAGAAGGGTTACGCAGCAGGATGCAAGGGGGGGGGGGGTCGAGTCGTTCTTCACACGAATCTCGGAGCGGTGTTGGAGACTCGAGGTCAGTGGTGCCATGCTCTGATACGGCGGTAGCTGGGTGTCCAACGACATCGGGTAGAGATTAGTGTCTGCTACATTTATTAATGCCAAAAATATCTAATATAATGCTTTGACCAATTCAACCAGCTGATCACACATTCAAGCATGGAAATAAAAAGGAACTTCTCGCCATTTATGACCGGTGTCATGATATCAATGTTTACTGCCAAGCCTTTTTTAAAATTACGGTAGTGAAGATCAAACAACGTGCTACTAATCCATTGAATGCGCCAGTATTCACGGAAGAATTTGCGAATAGAACCAAAATCTGCAGCTACGCGCTGTAAACTCATGCATATTTTAAGAAGAGAACCACCTATTCAAGCTGATACAGGCACCATAACTATGGGCACAAGCCATCTTGACCATTGTTACCTGACCCACACAACGTGCGATAGCGTTGGAGGGGATCTCAGGGAATGTCCAATCACCTGATCTATCGTGATGTTGCATCGATCGGCTTGCATGTGACCAGTCATTCACCAATCTGCGTGACCAATTTTGGAAGATGGCAAAAGAAAACCAGAGAAATGAATCCGCAAATAATGATAGCAATGAAACTCTACTCAGCCAAGCATCATACTTTTGACCGAGGCAAAGGCGCACTAGGAATGGAAAGAGAAAAATATCCT
This sequence comes from Taenia hydatigena, assembly GCA_036345935.2. NCBI lineage: Eukaryota > Metazoa > Platyhelminthes > Cestoda > Cyclophyllidea > Taeniidae > Taenia > Taenia hydatigena. Next base: position 9,916,517 of record JADWOT020000007.1, read on the forward strand.
CTGAAGTGCTCTACAAAAATGCGGTCTGAGAAGACAAGGTGACCCCCGTGAATTCGATGATGAAGTTTTGAAAACTAGCTGCTGTAATTGCAAACAATGACAATCGAGAAGAGAAGACTGAAAATGATTTGTAAGAATGTCAGGGGCATGGGGCTAATGGCAAAGAAGACACTGCAGTCAATTTTATAAAATCTTCTCAACACAAACCTTTGGTACCATCATCCCTATAGTTGCGCTGAAATTTATGCAAAGAATCGGTTTCGAGAAGAGCTGCTTGCTTAGTACGTACTTGCTACTACTGTTAAGAGGAAAAAGGATGACAAACACCATTTAAAGTTAAACCGCGTGATACAGCGCTGCTTCCAATCTCGGCTGTTGAGCTATATGCGATTAGTAAACGCCTCCCGCAAAGGTGCGCATGCGCGGTGGCAGTGGTGCGAGGCCTTCCTTCGTCGTCTTCTCATCACCATCACTGCTACAATAAGCCTCAGTGTGCGGTAGACACTGGTTGTTGAAGATGATTGACGTGTCATGTGGAAGCACGAGACGCAGCGCCACATCCAACATCTGCCATTGGGCTAAATAAAATAAGTAGTGGATGCCTGAAGTCAAGATGCACATGTGTGGTGATAGCGTGAGGCCTTCATGTCGTCTTCTTATCACTGCTACTGCAATAGACTTCACCGCTGGAAGATTATTTTACGACGATTGTCGTTTTAATTAAAACCAAGCAAAGTATTATCGCTTCCAATCCCCACTGTTGAGCTAAGTGTGGTTGATTTTGATCTGCTCGTCGATTCTTTGGATGCTCCTCAAGGATCTCAGTGGGTGCCACTTTCAAAAGGATTATACTCGAGTCGGCTTGTGGCGGGAAATAGAGTGATCAAGGTCTTTTTTTGTTGGAGATGACGACTACGAGTAGAAGTGGGATAGAAGTCGAACATTCTCCGACGTTTTGCCCTTGGCAGTGTGCATGTGCACGCAGGTTTGTGTGGGGGCGAAGGCGAGTTAGGTTGCGAAAATGATGGTGGAATTTCCAGCAAGCTGTTGAAAGCACCAGTATTTGTGAGATGTGTAGGCTGTTGAAGCTGTACTTAAAAATATTCTGCCTTAAATGTAACGAGCCATGAATAGGTTTTTCATTATATTCTTGAACATCGCCACCTACGTCCTCTCTCATGAAAATGATTGATTAACTTTGCAGAAATTGAGAATTTTCCCAAAAAGTCAATAGGCTAGCTATCTTCCTGCAGAGCGAAAGTAAGCCTCAGTAATTTTGATACGACAGTCTTAATTGTTAGAACTTAAAACTGTTGCCCATATTTTTATTTAACTCCCAAAAACAAAAGGGAAGGAATAGTAGAGATCACAAAGAGCAGAGACTGCTAGGTCTAAAAAAAGCAAGTATTTTGCAATAAGGATGAGATCGAATTGTGGTATGCATGGCAGCGTCGAGTGCTGTGACGCGTAGCAGGGTTGAAGATGGAAAAAAAAAATCTGGTGTGCTTGCCCTACCGGGACCATTCGAAGTCTCACCAAAAGATCATCAATGCGATTACACACCTCGATGATGTCTGCGGTCCTATCCATTACAATTTTCCTCACTTTCTCACCATCTCACCCTTTACCATCACATCACTAACTACAGAAGGACAAAGATGAAACTGCATGTAGGCTCGACCAGGTCACTTTGCTTCCTTTCATCTTTTTAAAGGAGGGATGAGGAAGAGCATTACTACAAAGGAAGATTCTCGACAATGGGTTTCGGTAATCTGTCTAAGGAACTTCGCCCGGTTTTCTGTATTTTTATTTAGCCTCTTTTGTGCTTTATGCTGTCCAAACAAGCGGTTGCGTTTTGCTTAACAATGAACAACCCATAAAAGAGAATTGTATAAAATTTAGCATTGAATTGACAAAATCGCGGTCGAGCACTGTATAGATATGTGGGATCTTAACCAACCACTCAGTTAGACCCTGGTTTGTGATGGTGTTTTGCTGAGAATGTTAAAATGCAGCACTGGACAGTGGTGGTGAAGAAGAGAAAGCTATGTAGTCCTCATGCAATTTTGAATATATCATCGGGCCTAAAAGTGGGTAAGCAAGGAAAAGCTTGCAATAGACGAGTAGTATAGAATGTCCGCAATCAATCAACTTACGTCAATCAAATCGTCCTGTTTGTTGAAAAGGTGTAAAGAACTAGGCAAAGTTGATAAACAGATAACATGCTGCTCACAAAATTGTAAATTATTGCTCTTTATATTCACCCATCATGTTTAGAACAGGTTTAATCTTGCATTTTTATGCACTTATTGTTGCAAAAAGATAGAAAAATGCATTATTTTAATGATTATGGCACCGACCTTGCTAACTTCCCTTCCTTTCCTGGCTACCACGCATGCATGATGACATCGATAATGTGAATGTGGGCGAGACCCAATCCCTATTGAACTATATTAGACCCCATGCTCCGTTCCGCGAACCCGACTTTGGCTATACATTCCAGCGTCTACCTGTAGACGCGCGTAATCGTCAGCAAAATCCCACGTTTCTGAACCCAAATCCAAATCGGATGAATTTCTAAATCAACTGAAGCACTATGCTACATAGGTGGCTGTTTGGTAAGCTGTCTCTTCAGCGGCATAACATTTGACAACCGGATCAAATCGCTAGTGGGTGCCTCTAATTCACTTCTGGATACGTTGCGATGACCAACGCGAGCGGTCAGTTAAGTCTCGATTTAGGTAACGCGCACATGGTTGACCGATTTGTATTGAATTAATGGCTTGAACTCAATGTCAAAAGCCTCAATCCTTTTCTCTAAGCCAAATGCGGATATTTAGCCTGGCTATTGTTGTAGCATCCTGAGACCTTCTTGAAGGCAAAGGAAAGCAGAATATGTATTCAATATACAGAGGGGTAGAGCTATTGGCATGACCCGGAGTCCAGTCCACCCAGGTCAAGTAATATGGCCACATCTGTCACTGAGACCGAAACCGGCAGTCTGAACAAACGAAGTATTACAACTATATCTCTTCATTGTCTTAAAGGGTGCGTCAGGATGCCATATTGACAAGCATTGTAATGTTTTCCTTTTCTCTATTGCTTAACGATTTCGTATCCTTAAATAAACATTTGTTCCGTTATGAATAATAGCAATTATAATGGCAATTAAGTTGCTCTTATAAATTTTAAACATCAAATGCAAACAAATATACGCCTGCTTTTTACACATTGCTATCTTCAAATAGTGTGGAACTACGCGTCTAATAGAAAGAGCTCAAAGATTTTCAGAATGAGTGTGATGATGGGGAACCTTGGATGCTTTAGAGGGAGCTAAAGGCAATGCAAAGTTTCTTTCTTAAAGCAAAGTGCCTTTAAAATATTTTCTGATCAGTACTTGCAACTGATGTCTGACATTAATCGATCTCCAATGCTGCTGCTGAGCCGGAAGGCACGAAATCAGAAGCGATGAAATGGCTACTAACACGATTGGGATGACTTAAGTAACTACACTACTACTTTAAAGTCGTATTAAGCAAACGCAGAAAGTGCGGCAATTAACGTCATTCCGAGCACAAATCGCAGAAGCCACAAGGTTTGTGACCAGTCACACTTTCCTCTACAATGCGTTCTAGATTTTAAGGTCTCTGGATGTAACGAAATGCTAAGTCGTTTCAGAATCGAAAGTGAAGAACTGAATGAAATTAGTCACAGCCCTAGGATACAATGCGACGTCATGTAATTCTTTGTTTCTGCTAATGACAACTTGTTCTCTTCCGCGTCTCCTTTTTAGCCACACTATTTTCTCATCGGTCAGTTGTCCAAGCAGCCAGAACAATTGAACAATCACCACCCGTCGAAACACATGGTTAAAGTGTAAATTTCTATTCCTCCCACACCCCACGTAACTTACATTCAATCTCTCTTTCCAACCGGTAACAACATACTGTCACACGCAATGTAGTGAAGAGTCTTTGAACACGTGTCAGAACTGTTATCATGCCGTGTAAGCCTGCCGTGCTTAAGATTACCGATTACAACCTTTGGTCTCTTGATTCGAATTGACTGCATAAAAGAGACAAGGTCAATCCTTAATTCAGACCTAAATTAATATTCCTGATTTTGTGTAAACGCCAAGACATTCGATTGACAACCGCTAGAGGCTACTAGTTTTGACCACATCAACGAAAATTGGAGGCTACGAATTAAAATGTGTGCAGGTATAGATTAAAAAGAGATTTTCCTCGGTCTGTAAAATTTAAATCACTTTGTGAGAAAAACATCCCTTTCTCCTAGTGTCAGACCCGGCCCAGGTGTGTGACCGTTTGTGAACGTTTGGCCCAAGGTGACCCCATGACCGAAGCCTTCTCGTTCTCACCTTACACCCGTCCTCTGTAAGCAATCCACAAATGTGTGTTTCTTTGGTCCATTCGAAGGCTGTGTCGTTTTTTCCTAGCTGATTATCAGAACAGAACTCACCCAGTGCACCACGGTCTATTTGTTTTACCCGACCCCGCAGACTAATTGATTGGCAATCTAAAGCTTTTCATCTTCTCATTCTCTAACAGAGGGTCTCATTAAACAGCAACACCAGCAGCAGCAACAACAACAACAGGAAGGCACGGAAGCCGACCAACCAGAGCCGAGTAACACTCTGGCTCTATGTCCACAGTGTTCGTTTACATCCAGCTCATCGAGTGAGGTGGATGAGCACATGATAAGTGTGCATAGGGCGAAATTGCCATCAGAAGGGATCCAGGCAGCTGAATATGCTGAGCGAACGCTCGTCCCCCCATCTCCTACCATCGAATCATCTCCCCAATCGAGTACTCTACTTTCTCTCTCTCGTGCCTCCCCTGAAGCCGGATCGATTGCCTTTCCAGCGATGGAGAATCCAAGCACCCTTCTGAACAGCTGGAATGGGGTGGTAAGTTGAGTGGCCTTTGAACTTTGCCTTAGCCATGAGACTAGCCCTTAATGACCATGAAGACCGAGTAGAGTGTATAGCCACTGCTTTTTTCTCACCTACACACACAAGCAGTGGCCTTTCACAAGTGCGATACTACTAGCAAACAATAGTGAGAGGTGTTGACGATCTCACAATGATCCCAAGTTAGAACGTGCATCGCAATAAATTTGTGCATGCAACATGGACATTCAATGAACTATCTACCATTAATAAGCACTTGCCACTCACCACAAACCCACGATACACTAACTAAACACCAGTATAATTAATTCATCCAGAATCAACAAGCAGCGACGAATGCAAAGGCTTGAGTAAAGAATGATGGAAGCTGATAGGGGGTAGAGCCAAAGTTAAGAAGAAAGAAGCAGAGGCAAATGATGCTTGAGATGTGTGCAGTGAGAATATATTAAGAATTGCACACATACGTAAAGATATACGGAAATAAGCTTAGCGGCTGAATAAGCAAAGACTCAAAAATCCTTGTAACTCTCAAGCACGCATTTACCATGTGGAAAAGAGAAGCTGCTTAGGAGAAGAGAAAGGTGTCAAACCATGAGAGAGAGTCATCGCGGTCACCCTTTTCGGAAATGCAGCCTTGTCTAGGTTCTCTCATCCTTGTCAGGGGGTATCACTTTCAGGACTATCATCAGAATCCTCTAGTACGTCTCTCTTGCATTCCTCAAAGCACTTCCCTAGTTTTGGATTAATTTCTTTGGCTGCCTTTACGAGGTTATCCACCATCTCTATGATCTTCTCCTTAGAAATCTCTTGCTTACTCGCCTCCATCAATAAGTTTTCGCGAGCCCCTTCTCAACTGCGTTGAATCTCCTCAGATATATTATTAAATTGTCTGAGTATCTCGAATTTATACAAATGCATTTTGCCTCGTGATGTTGCTGCACCGGCTGTTCTTGTGTCCGCACATTGTGATAACTTCAGATGATCTGTTTGTACACTTTTATAAACTAGGCTCGTTTCTTTGGCGTTGAAGTCATTCATTTTCACGCTATCTTAAAAACCTACTTGCAAGTTGAAGTTGACAGTCACCGTACAGAAGTGAACGGTTCTAAGGAAATTGAGATTGTAATGCAAGCATGAAATTTCTATCTGCGTGCTCGATATTGAACGCGATTGCTACGTTTAGGCCTAACGTCACCTTAAAGCATAGAATCGTTTTGGGATTTGACCGCTTTCCTGTCTGACAAGAATAGGCAAATAGAAGCATTGTTGTTTATGATGGTTTCTTTTCTCTAATTATCATGCGAATTTCGTCTTTGTGCCCGATCGAAGACATGCTCTTGTATGGGGCCATTTTATAGTAATGAGCTATATAAAGGGAGCATTTGTGGATGCAATGAGATTAAGCACTTATAATGCACCCTTGATTCGCAAACGGTGAAAATGTGACGTACTTTAAGTTGCAGAATCAGGTCCCTCCAAGACGAGCAAGGGGATAGCTGTGATTGTCACAATAATCTTTTCTTAGACATAGGCATTCCCATATGTTCCATACTAAGATAAAAAGTGGCACAAACCACTGCACGCTTTATTACTTTTCAAACAATGGAAAGAGATATTAAATTTCGTAACTCATGTAAGCCCCATCCTGGTCTGCGACCTCAAGTATCTCGAGAAATTCGCTACTTTCTCCATTGGAACCACTTGTTCTGCTTGAACACTTGAGGAATTATAGACCGATCTCCTCCTGTGGTGTTCAGTAAAGCTTTGCTCATCTCCTTGATTTGTAATACGCACAGTAATGCACAAGAATGCGATTGTTAGCGCATTGCGATAGAATCATTTAATCCCCTTTTAATCTTGGTGTTACCCCACGGAGATAGAATAAATCACAGAACTGGTATTAAGAACTGATGCCCTACATGTGCAAGGAGTGAAAGGCAACACCCTACGGGTGCGTTAAAATTGACCTTAGTGTGGGTCAACTTTAGGTGTTTCCAAAGATAATATTTCATGCTGTTGCACTGGCCAATAATAGTTCTTGTGGGTGGAATAATTGTGCATAGTAGAAGGCATTTGGTTCTCGAGACATGTGTGTCATCCAAAAATCATGGCAACTGATGCCTGCTAAGTCCCATCGAAGGGATTCCTTAGCTCTTTTGCACAGAATCTTAGTTAAGCATCTATTTCAACATACTGCTACACATACTGATGCACATAAGTGCTAAGAAGACACTGACTTTGGCTATTAATACTGGGTTGTCGTCAAGCCTTCCCTTCTTAGTTAGATTCCGTCTTCAAGGGTGTGTTCACTGCCAGCCAGCCTCGACCAACCGCGAAGGCGTGCATAAGCTATATTAGTGTTCTCTTTATGGTGTCTATCGTCCCACAATTTGACAACTCTTACCAATACCGACCCGCCACTCTGCCTTGTGAAGGTGCTATTCTACGCAAAATATGGGCGTGATGTTAGGAGTAACAGGAAATTAAGAATATTAACAACGAGATTCAAAGCAGCGTCCCTTTGGACAGTTAAGATAGCTGCATGGCTACACTGTCAGAGACTGTCGCACCTTTTGTAATTGCGCCTCGTTCATTGCCTTCCAGCCATATCTACTGCAAGATGTAAATCAATGCACACAGACAGACGTACCTTCCCACCTTAAAATTTAAGCCAAAATTCTCATATAATTCTCTTTCGGCCACCTGTCCCTCATGCCAACTCACCTTTTGCTTTAGTTTGCACATGCCCCTAACGAAAGATAAACGCAAGCACCCGGGTGAGGTTTCTTAAAAGTATTATCGAATCTCGTTGCCTAGCAACCATTTGTAGCAATGCTCCTCTTCATCTCTCCTTCGGGAACGTAAGAATGAAATGAAGCGATTTAGTTGAAACTTCATACAGATTCTTCTCTGTCCTCGTGGACTTGACAATATGATGACGACAGAAGGTCCAGTGTTTGCCTTCCGCAACGCAGCCAGGATGGTGAGAAGAGTGAGGAAAATTGTAATGCATTAATATTCTTTTACTGAGAATCCAAATTGTTCCGGCAAAGTACACACACCAGGTTTTATTTCCATCTTCATCCTTGAGAAAATCGTCTAATTAAAGTTGTTGGTTCAAGGTTGTAATTGTGCAGTTTTGGCGTTATTTGATGTGCTATCGGTATGGTGCGCGAGGCCATGAGCAAAATGATCAATGAGGTTTGCTTTCGGCTAAGTCTCTACCTCTCTACGTGTGCAGATTGCATCAAACGGGAGAATCAACCCCTATCTGATCGCTTTTATGGATCACTGAGGAATGAAACCGTCTTTTAATCGCTGTCTTTATTCTACTGCCTGATAATAGCTAAACGAGACTAAGGATTCGCAAAACATTCAGTTATATATTGAACTCATTCCTTATACTTACTAACAAGCATTTGCGGTCCAGGATCATATAATCTTATTTCGGACTGGCTAATTATGTTATGCAAATTGTGCTGTTCAACCCATTTCTCCTTCTATGAATTTGAGACTTCGAGAGACGCAGTTAGTTTCTTCCTCGTAAAAAGTAGGTTATTGTACCAGAACTCCGCCAGACACCTAATGCCGCTTCATACCACATTTTTAGCATCCCAAGTTACATACTTAGCATCTATGCACACGTAGATTAACAGGTCGTGAAAGCAACGTATGTAATTTGTAGCTGATGGATACGTTACAGGTCGACCCTTCCAAGAATGCACCCTCTGTCGCGAGATTGGTAAAATGAAAGAGCACATGCTGAAATTGACATCACTAGCACTGAATACAGAGTTACACGTCACTGGAGTGAGCAAGGTGTATGAAATTAACAAGTAGGAATTGAGGATGTTGTTAATCGTTACATTAGCTGAGTGGCCTCCTTCTGGCTTGATCCAGTGACTACAAGAACTCTCAAAGAAGACGCCGGTGTTTCAAAAACACGCAGAGATAATTTGAATATGATTGGTTTTAAATATCAGATCGATAGACCAAGTTGACCACCTTCTATGAGAAGCAATTGGATACCTTGATGCAGAAAGTGATATTAATTGAAAAAGGAGATACTATTCATGCATGTTTTAATGCACTAGCTAGTTTTGCATTTGTCATCTAACTGCTTACACTTGAAATGGAATGTGGAATGCTAACGCTGCCTTGCAACACAAAGGGGGTGTTTCAAAACGGGCAGATTGAAAGTAGGAATGCTAATTTACTTCAGTCTGTTGTTTGCCGAAATGCAACTGCCGTCATTACTTGGTCGATACTTAGTACTCCTGCTAAAAAGTGTAGACAACTCGACATTTTGGGACAGTGATTCAACTAAGCGGCTTAATTTGCGCTCTATTTTCTACAAGCCACTTTACCCGTTGCTCAAGTGAAGTTCGACATCAAGTTGTCTGCAAAATGATTTTCGAATTGGTACATAAAATGGAAAATACGAGTTGATTATGCCATTCTCAGAAAATGTTATTCGCATTAAAACACTACAATGTGAACAAAGTTAAATTACCCACACATTTCAACACAAAATTGGATCGACCTGCATATATTCACTTAAAAATTCTTCGCATCAATGCTGATAAATCCAACCTTTGAGTCCTTGAAGTTGATAATAATAATAGCCGGTTTAATTATTGACGTCGCTTAAGATATATAAGCTACTAATTAATAAATAGTGGCGTTGACACAATCTTTGATGTGCAGGTGATTTCCACATTTCTACTATAGGGATTGATGTGCATTCTAAGCAAGACCGCATCAACTCTTACTGATTGCACCACAGATGACAATGCCGGGCTTTGGAACTCACAGATTTGCGAAAAAAGACACTAAGGTGCTTTATGCTCTTCTAATGTGTAAAGTGCATGCAAATGCTTGCCATTTTATAAGTTAGAGCCATTGGGAGCAGCAAAGGGTCTTAGGACGTCAGATGTGGTGTCTTAACTCTTTGATGACACATTACTAACCCTACGAGGCCTGAGATGTAGGATACACTAGATTATCCACAAAATTCGGATCAAAATCCTTGTAAAATATTTTGCGGAAGAGGTGGCCGCACTGTGTAATAAATGAATCTTGTTCGAAGACCCAACAATGTAAAACAGTTACAAGGTACCCGTGTCACTTGCAACTTGACTAAAGGATCAAGTCCTCACGCATTGTGTCGCTAGTGAAAAAAGTATTTGCTTGTAAGTTAAGACAGAAGTCAGAAACCACGTTCTTGCACAAAGCTTTAAGACTCTGAGGCACATTGATGGCTATGAGTGATGATTTATCGATGGCAACTTTTGTGATTGGCACGTGTGCAGTCTCAAAAGACACAATGCGGCGGAAGACAGTTAATGATCATAATTTCTGAGCAAATGAAGCAAATGAAAGGATAAAATCAAACAATTAAAAGGCAACAGACCAATATTCGTACCGTGTTTGCATAATGAAATGCACTATAGCACTGCATGAGCAACCGTGCGTTACTAGAAGTATTATGGCAGTTTTGGCATGAAGCATGGAACAGTAGGAAAGACTTTGATTTGATGGCAAATGGGTGAAAAGATTAGAGCTATCAAAAGGATGTGATTAAATGAATGACATGATTTCTGCATTTAATTGTTGTAACGTGCTGTTCTTTAGTTTTGAGTAGTAAGTTAAGCAGATTGATTTCCGCTCCCTCCTCCTACAGTTCAATCGCCAAAAGGTAAGGACCATGCAGCGGAGTGAAGCTGGCACAATTTCATGCTGTAAAAGCATAAATTAGGCGTGTCTATATCATCAGTATGTGCATGGTTAAGGCAATATTTGCAAAATGATAGCCTTTTAAAGCTTATGGGGGCTCAATTAGTCCTCACAAGTTTAAACAGCTTGCATCTTTTTGTCGCGCGGACCGAAAGACGGCAAACCAGCAAATAATTTGTTTTGTTTTTCCTATAAAAGTGTGCGCAAGATCGTGTAAAGCCAACAGATTTGACTATCATTACACCATACCAAGCTAACAGCAGCGAATTCATGCAACAGTAATTGCACGGACACCTTGGCTATTTTACTGCTAAGCGACAATAAGGTGATGTGACAGACAAGTGGTCGTTACATGGCAACCGGCGATCCCTGAGTAACCAAAACCTTGCTTCGTTAACTGATTTTAAGTTTGCTGAATGCAACATTGGCTTAGGAAGTGAAAATGATTTGTGTTTTACAATTCATAGTGTCAACATAGGTGAAATTCATCTAAAAGGAAGAAACGATGAAGTTAGCACAGGCTGCCGCAATCGAGTCTTGTACATTGCATTTCGAATTGTCCTTCCATTACTCCGTTACAGAAGTTATTTTGCAGGTGAAACGCTTGGGTTTGGCAAACAAATAGTGCACTGCTTTCAAGAAAAGTACTGCGCTTTTCTCATGCAGAAACAAATGCTTCTGCGCATTCAATGGAAGCGAAAGCAATGAAACTGACTACTTCCAAGGACGCAGAGGCTCTTTGCAAAGCCTAGATACCATCTGGAGGCACTATTCCTTAGTGTGTAGGAGAGACAATTTAATGACTGAAAGCGATTGTCTTAGTTAATCCTCCTTGCAGTTGCCTATAATCAGTCCTTTTCTACGTGAGTCTGTTGACTGGGACATCCAAAACAGTTTTGCCAACTTCCACCTTCTCCTTGGCCGAGGCTGTTCACGAATAAAGAACGTTCTATTTAAGATGGCTATTTAAAACTAAGTCTTTTATCTCCATTCCTTTTCTATTGGGACGAGAATAACGAAGTCCACTGGTGCAGGCGCATCTCAGGACTGGCTGCTCGGTCAGCCTTCCCAAGGGAAGATTATATGGACCCCAAGCATCCTCGTTACGGTGGGTTATTTTTGCGGCACAACAGGCTCTCATAGCTGTTCAACTTGGATAAAACATTCAAATTCTTGAGTCCATAATTATGCCAATCGGATAATCGACGTTAGGATTGATCCATTCTTCAAAGCACTTAATAACGCACATAGTGGTATTGCAAAAGGAAATAGAAGGTGCGCTCTTCATCAGTGTGGCAAGCATTCCACGCTAATCGACAGAGTAGTTGTTGTTTATAGGCAACTGGTAACATTATTACTGTGTGCTGGAAGGCCAGCTCCATTCAAATAAAACATCTTGCACAAATCAAAGCAATTCGCTCCAGCTATTACCATCGTACTCCTAAGTCGCACCGATTTTTATTCGCTTTAATTAAGTGCGTCTTTCCAGTTGAAAGCTTGGTGGGACCGGCGTGTCCTGGTACCCTTTCCGACATGGAGCAATGTTGCCCCAAATTATATTGCAAAGTTGATTATGCCAGCCTGTGCTGGCATTCCTTGCTCGCAAAGAGCCCACTAAGTTGCTTTAAGTGCGTGCATAATGTCAACGAAGCAAAGTATGCTTTGAGAGTTCTCTACCTCCTAGTGCAGCACAATGCAAAATCTCGCTCCAACGCCCATTTTGATAGATTTCTTGAATGCATTGAAAGCCACACCACTGACCGAACAGGGAGCCATTTTACCACTCAAATTTCAAAAAACAGTTTTCCACGTTTGTAAAAGTAGGAACTAAGTAAGAACTAGCATTGAACACTGTGAGTTATCTGAATTGGGTCGACGTCGTCAGCAGTTGCGAAGACTTTATATTATAGACTTGTTTTCCTACACACTAGATACCCATCTAGCCGGGACAAGCGCCCTTGTTGGTTAGTCTTAAGTGAGTCAAAACAAAGGCTTGACGTGCCAATACGGACCTAGATGGCAACCGAAGGCTAATGCTATCTACTGCTTTTGGGTGAAAAGATGGTGAGGCCTCAGCCAAGTTGATCACGTGCGTTTACGTTGACGTCAAGAGTGGAGCAGCCACCACACAAATAAAACCCCTCAGTGTTCTCTTTTTTGGTTACAAGCAATCACACCATCTAGAGGAGGTGTCTTTTAACGAGGAGAAGCGTTTGTGAAGGTTGTCTAGGGTCTTCAGTGATAAAATAAATATGCTTCTGCTTTGTCATCAAAGAATGCCCTAATACCCGAGCATAAATATGTTCATCGTCTTAGCTTGGGGTATTCTAAGCGTGGCATTCTGGGGAAGTCGAATTCGAATAGCTTAGGGCCAATAAATACATCCGTAACTTGTAGGCAACTTTCCATTATTTTTAAAAAACGACTAACGTTTGCGCGTGGTACAAAGGCTCTCTGCTAGCCAGGTAATTTGAGAACGGAGTGCTAGAGGAATCATTAAAATTAGGATTTCTTGTTTGCCCAACTTAATGCAAAGCAGTTTTACAGCACATTTTTGGCAAAACATAGGCAGACGCATTAAAAGGCTGAATTTCGGAAAAATTCTTATCATCAGAGGGAATTAACCCAAGCGTAGACGATTCGTTGACGCCGTTTCTTCGTTTTAGACTTTAAATCTTAGAACGGATGGATTCAGCAAAGAAGACTATCAATCATTTAGGTACCGGAGAGAAAGCATGTGGCTAAACAAATTTAATTCATGCTTAGAATTAGCTGTGCTATGGTATGTTTAAAAGGTCCGCAGACTCGAGGATTTGATCTCGACTTCCCACTTGTCACCCAAAATATATGTTTACATATGAACGGCACTAACCTACCTGGGGAAACTGTAAGCAACCGAGAAACATGTAAGCAAAAGACAAAGTGATTCTGCAAGTTGATAACTAAATGTGTAACAAAGATTCAGCACTGTCAAATCATGACTAAACTTATGATTTAAACAAACCCTCAACTTTTATTCTTGACATGCGCAAAAGAGTTGACTGCAAAGTAACATGTTGACTACCATGTGTGTTGGTGGCAAAATTGCAAAAAAAAACACGGTGGGATCGGTGAGATATATGCGGTAATGTAAGAAAATCTCGCCATTGCAGGAGGAGTCGGCTGCGATAGTCAGCCATCCGTTTAAAAGAAAGCGCCTTGTAAAAATGTCTTGGTCATTCGAAAAAATTCTTGCGGTAAATGCTGAACTTCTAACATGGTACAGCAGTCCAATGAACCCCAGTGAATGCATCCTACACAGCCTTATAAACTTCGTATATAAGAACACATGAAACTGAACTGCGTGCTCAAATATTCATGCTGTACTTTATAAGAAGATGCAGTGCTGATTTCCAAAGCCCCCAACTGCGTCAAAATGGGCAAATTATGTCCTGCGGGCGTTGGCAAGTAGATTGAATGCCTACACATTCAGAAGTACGAGATTAATTCCCAAAGTAGGTTCGTTAGCTGACAGATCAACAGCTTAATAAAAGCACCAACTTAACATTGGTCTAGTTGCTTGCAATTTAGCCCAAAAATTTGCACTTTTTGCATCTGCTACGTCAACGGGCATAGAAACTTCTAACTGCGTTCATTAATACGGCCAATCAAGAGGCCAGTCTGATTGTGGTTGCGGCTGCGATCACAGGTCGTAAAGCTCATCGGACTTGAGCTGGTATCCTCTCAATTGAATAACGTATGGGGAGCGTAAAGTAAGTCACTCCAAAGTGAAACCAGTGTTGCCCAATCCCAAAATCGCCTTTACTTGGTGTCCTTCGAGAATTCAAGTTTAATTCAACCACTATCAAGCAGCGAATAATCGTATAACAACAAGTTCTTGAATTTTGGAAAGTCATTGTACATTAAAGCGTTCGAAAGGACACTTAAAGTTAAACGTCAGTTCTCCCCCCCCCTCCTTATGCACCCAAGAGCATAAGAGGAGAAAACGAAGTAACGAAAATCCCATGATTTGTCACCACTATATTTCACTTTATAAAAAAGGGCGATGTGTTGCTGAAGCACCAGTACCAAGTACTCTGTGCGCTCGCAGAGACCTGTGTGATGTTCAATCTTTCAACAAGTTTATTTTACGCTACGGCCGCAGAGCAATACACGAGGACACTGTTGCGACTTTTAACAGTGCACGCCTGCAACACGATTATGATCGTTCTATAAATGCAAGGGACGCGGCATCAAAATTCGGAACAGAGGAACTGCCTTCGATTAAAATGTCAGCAGCCTAAGCGGTCCGAAGTGGTCGAATGATGCGATGATTAGGCGGAATAACTGGCCATACTGAGGGAAGGCTGCAAACATGGTCTATGAGATGACGCCCCCATAACCGGAATGATACGAATCTAATATATAACTCATCGCTTGACATTCACAAAGCTCCTACGATTCTGCTCCGAATTTACCCATTGCATGAATGCAGTTTACAAAACTTTTCGTGTATCGCTTCTTAACATTTATTTTAAAAGCTTTTAGCAGCTCACAGAATGCCGTCATGGACTAGCTCGACATAAATACGCTTAAGCGCGGTAAGTGCTGCTCCATGTGACATGGAGACAAGCCCAGTGCGTTATCGCCGTGTTATTTCTGTCGCCTGTTACACTAAATGCGCTCTCGACGGGAAAAATTGAAAAAGGGTAAAAGTGAGAACCACCTAAGGCCTGGAATGTCTTCCGCATGTAACCCACATTTTGGGGGGGATATATCATTTGCCACATCATGCCTGTCACAACAAATGTTTGCTTATGTGTAGTGATATCGGCTAGGGCAACTAATTGTCCGCAATTCCGGCTTTCGAACCCCAAGCAATCAAGGTATAAAACGACAGTCATAATCACTCAGCCGCATCCTCTTCCCTACTTCTGCGTCCCTTTCATACCATTCATATGTGCTCACTGCAGTGCCGCCTGCTGTCCTCGAATATTGATTTTACCAGTTTGAAAGGTACGGGATGCCCACTGACACGACCAGTCAGAGATGAATTGAGGAAGAAGTGCGTAAGACTTGCAAATTGCACTTGTACCATGTTACTATGTGTGGCGGTTTTCTTGTAAAGCGACACGGCGTGGTGATCGCACAGGTTATGCGAGCTTGCACATCAGAGAAAAGCCTTCGGCTCAAGTTTACGAAAGAAGTCCCCTACTTTGCTGTAATAACCAATTGCTTCAGCCAAAATATAGGGGATAATCCAGAAGATTTCATCAAAAAAGCATGAAACAGAGGTTCTCGAGCACCTATTTCATGCTTTCAAATGTGAGTTTGGTGATGTTTGCAGAGGATATGCGTGTCAAAGGAAATTGGTAAAGTCTCACAGCGGATGCTGAATAAATCAGATCTACCCGTGACATTACTAAGAAAAATCTGGAGTAAGCCATCATAATGTGCTTCGTTTAGGGTAATAAGAGATCACCAGCCAGTTTTGGTCACCTCTCTTACCTAGCCAACCGGAAATGCCTATCAACAAACTAAAATTCTCAAGTGCTGCCTAGAAGTGATTGGAAGGATGCGTGGAGTTCCTAGCAACCAGCTCTACAAAAGAAATCACGCGTTTATATATTTTAATAATATGAAAATACTAACAGCGTCTGGAGTGTGGCGAGTGAAGCACGGCCAAATTGAAATACCGATGCACCCTGTGATATATGACTTAGTAAAACAGGTATAAAATGTGCCATCAATGCAACATGGATGGCACAGGAGACTAATCATGAACAGGTGTGCATAGCATCAAAATATTGGCAAAACCAACACAGATTGTGAGGCTCGTGTTCCTTTGCACGGCTCTGGAAAACAGGTGATCCTAAACGCACCATACTGTCATTAGCTTTGTTTGACCTATACTAACGAGGGCCTTTTTAAGGAATTCGGCTCTGTACTGATCCGACGTTGCGACCATGGTAAAGTCGGCATTTTTGTCAAAGGTCTCAAAAGTTTAATGAATAGCCCACAAGGCGGTACTGAAGAGGATTAACAGTGCAATCACAATCTAGACCACTTGAACATGCCTTGAAGGGGGATGGACAAAATGTTTATGCCGATTTACTAGCAATATCTGACTATTATTCACCTACATGGAGATGGAGGGCAAAGCATGTGCTCAACTGTTTTGATTACCACCCACTATGACTCACCGACCGCTGAGTTGAGTGCATAGCAGAATTATGATTTCTTGGAGGGTAGATGAAATCGACTAGCTTTAGAACACATAAGATGGTTAGAATAGGGTGAAGGGCGGATGCACTTTCCGCGATTGACATACGTGCCAACCGACTTCTGATATTCCCTCAATCATACCATTAGTCAGACACTTCAACCTCCTTTCCATAGAGAGACACTTGATACATTCAAGGCCGTTCAATGACATGCGTGATGTCGATTTCCTCTAAATGATATTGATACAGGCTTAGCGCACTATCCTGACATAACCGATTCCAGAGGGTATTAAAGCTTGTCACGTCAAATCCGTCAGCTGTAAGGCAAAGAAACGAGGAGCAGGCAAAAACCGTCTCTAGAGTGTGACGATTCCTGCACGCAATCCGAAATATGTCTGCTTTTGGCCGCGATGCTTATAATAGCAGATGTTTGTTGCTGCTTATAAACCAAAAGTGCACCTTGGTGTAGTAAACTCTCCTTCCTTGAAAGCAAAGAAATAGAACTTGAGCTGCCATCAAATTATATGAAACATTTTCCTCAATTCAGCCATGAGGCTTTCATGCTAATTAGGCCGCGTTAGGAAACCTACTAAGACAATTTTTCACAGAGAACGAGTCCCATAAGGATTTTCTAATGATTGGGCACAACAATCAAACGAAGAAACGACAGTCCACAAATATATTATGGGACAAACTGTCTATAATGAAAATTGCACGGAAAAGCTAACTTGTTAGTATGCAGCATATGCTAACACAATGCACAAACAAAGATGGTCCGTTGTTAAACCCGCAGCACAGACAAGCATAGATGTTCTTTGTTGCGTTTTGAGCATGCTTTGTTATTAGTCCGCCTTAAATACTCGTTGAGGGCATTTATAGCGATTGGCCATCTAACATTTGCCTGCTTCATCAGAATCAAGCTTTGAAAGCTTTGTCAAAATGCAGACATTATATTTGCATGGTGTTATTTGTTTCACGGCAAAGTTATTTTGTTTATAACAGGCTCTAAAATTAGTAGTGATGTCGAATAAGATACAGAAATCATGCCACATTTTATGGGTATGTCTGAAACAATCTCAATACAACACCTTAGTAGGAATAATTTTTGCCGACTCTAACTGGGTTTTTGAAATAATTAAAGGTCGTAAGCCTAATTTTACTTTACACATTATTTTTTTCTAAAGTACTAAATTGAAAAATCGGCGCCTTCGTATCGCGATGGCCGAGTGGTTAAGGCAATGGACTCGAAATCCATTAGGAACTCCCCGCGCAGGTTCAAATCCTGCTCGCGACGTTTCTTCCGTGCTCTAAAAGAACATCCGGTTCTGCCATCGTCTCCCAACCCCTCTTGCGCACCAGCGCGCGATAGGTATGCACCACCCGTTCACTCGACGCAGCTGCAGTTACACAGTTGTGAGAGGTCATTGCGGTGGACCAATAGCAGCATGTATTGCAAAGAAGTCATAGGAGTTGCAGAAGATAGAAAGGATTTACTGGCGATCGCTTACTGGCGCCACAGGCGGAATCCAGACCTGAGCAGAAAACGCTCAATTAATTCCTGGTCCATCGCTTAGTCCACCCGACCATGGAGACGTGTTTTCAACCCCACCATCCCCCGTCGACAGAACCATGCAGACGTACCCTACATCATTGCACTGCTTGAGCTCACCACTGAACATCAATGGCATTACCATCATCAATGCTGCGGCTATTGTCCATGGCCGTTGCTTACACGATTACGGGCAGGTATGCTGGTACATATGCAACTCGTATTTAAACATCGAGTGGGTCTTGTAGTTGGGGATAGTTGTAAAACCAAACACCAGGCATGACGTGGTAGATTAGGTGGGAGATCTAAATGGCCCCGTTTCAAGCCCGGGTTGCAGCAAGTTCACTATTGCACTCTCGCCCAACCATCCCTTCCTTTGCATACGCCTCTACGCATGCGGACATGGTGGAGAATGAGGCACTACGAAGACGACCAGAGTGAAGCAAAGAAGGTTGTTCATGTCATCTGTGTGGAGAGCAATAATCGCTACCACGACGTACGTGAGAATCAAGCTCACGCAAGCATATTGATTGAAACAACAATCTTTCGCCCTCATCATCCGGCTACTGCCTGGCGCCTCGATACTTCCTTTCAACCTCATCTACCCCAACTTCACCACAACATGACTTCCTCACCACTTGCACACCTGCTCACCTTAACACCACACGCATCGACGGTGCCCTCGGCGATCCACCCTTCACTCATTCTACTAACCTTGCTTGCCACCTGTTCACAACTTCACCAGTGTCCTAATAACGTCATTCCAATGACCGTCGCTCCTGATCCACCGGTGCTATATATGGCTATACTTACCCGCTTGGGTGGCTGAACGACCTACGTTTTGAAGCGATGAGAGCACAGGCGGCTCAGTGCCGGTGTTTGCAATGCCCCCATCCGCTGTATATTAGCCACTACTCAATACCGTGGGATGTGGTCTGGTGAAATGTGTTGTGATGTGGTGCGGGAACAGTCTCGGTAACAGCAAGAGAGGCAGCATGTGGACGTGAGATTGTATCTGGAGGGAGTGGCATGGGGTGGGCCATTGCTACTACCTAAAACTAAACTGGAACGGTTTACTTTTAAGTCGAGCACTGAATTAAGTGTGATTTGGACTAATGTGAGGTTCCTTTCTTTCGTCTATGCAAAAAAAATTCCATGTTGATACTGCCATCACAACATAAATGAGTAGACTGGCTTTCATTGTTATTAAAATTAGGATTCGTCGAAATTAAGGCCATTTCTTTTACCAAATCTAATTTTACTACCTTAGGGTTAATTTTCTAACCAACTTAACGGTGATCTGTTGTCAACATATAAGTGCCCGTGCATGGAATTCAAATCTTTCCGTACAGATCGGCGTAGCATTACCTGGGTATTTGGCGGGCAAGTGTGCCTGATACTGCCAGCATTTTGTACTTCCGGCCGATAGTCATTTCATCGGGCAGATACGAGTCACTTTTGTTTACCGTCATTGGCTCGTGCTTGACATGAAATTTCAATTTAAAGGACTAAGTACCTAAACGTTGCATTGTGACATTACTGAGAAAGCAATCCTCGCGCATTCTGACAGGCAATTGTTTGGCAAAGTTAATCAACAGTGAGTGCGGCCCACACAAATGCTGCTGTTGCCATTTGGTGGCAAAAAGCGGGTTTGTCTCGAGTGCGCATGGGCGAGTGCTTGTGCATCTTCTCAAAGCATGCGTTTCCTTACTATATTTATGCTTGACTAGGAAGCAGCGTGTGTGATTTAATTGCAGCTCAGCGACAATACTCGGTATTCGCGGAAACGGCTTTGGGTGCATCTACAACTACCCGAAACGCCACTCTGATAAGTAGCTTTAACTTAGCCTCGGGTCAATTGCTTTGAATTTAAGACAGGAACCAATATACTTTAATTCTTCACAGGATCTAGTATTCATGTTATAAGCGGTGAATACGACCTCATACCTAATCATGCCTCCATTGATAATCTATTGTAGGGAATCGTTATGCTAAGCTTCGTGTTCTAGACTGCAATTCTCCACATGCGATACTTACCTTCCAACTTGGAAAGATAGTTCATAACTCGTTGAGTAGGCGTGTTAGATTAGAAGGTCTCAATTTAGTTACTTGGATTCGATAAGCAAAGCTGTTGAAGTTTCAAAATTGCCATTTAGATGCATACTTTAGCAGCTGAAAATCCAAGGAAATAAATAAAGCTTTTGCATTGACCATATTGCACTTGCATAATGTCGGCATCCGTGGTCCCCTTAAAGACCTACAGAACAGCTCTCCATCCGTCCTCCCAAGCTGTGCGACGTGCATGTGGTCTAATCAATCCAACCAGTTGCCTTGCAATTTGCAGCGCGCATTGAGGCTTCAATCAAAAAGGGATATCAAAAGGTCTTGTACACTTATTATCAGCGGCAAGAATGTCATTAAAGTTCACTCCATGGCTCAAGTTTAATGGCGGTAGACGTAAAAGAGAAGATTTATTCAGTGTACATACTTCCATAGTTTACTGCTTAAAAAGCACCAAAAATGCTTCCTCCAGAATATTCCTTCTTAAAGTAGAAAACCATGCTTATGAGCACTTTTTGCCACCGCTGTCAATGTGCGCACGTGCCTTGCTTCCATGCATCTTCATCTATTTCCGCTTGTTAGATAAATGGTTTGCCGAGTAGAAGTGCGCATTTTACTATGCCTTTAGTATTGAATTATTAGTGGAAACCAAGCTACCGGTACTTTTATGCTGATAAGCGCAAGTCACATTCTGCTCTTTGCCTAAGCTTATCGAAGGTTGGGTATTGATGGAGCCTAATAAAAGTTCGTTTGGCTAAAGGAGATGGGAAAACAGCTATCTAGCGATTGCTGCAGTTGCATTAGCAGCAACAAGTTCATTATTGACCTCGCCTGTGCTACAATGGCTAAAGCATGTCACTGAAAGTCCAATTTTGTGCTTGGCACATCCATTTTTGCTCTCACTACTAGTGCGAATGAATTACTGAGAATTTTTGCAAACGAGGACAATGGCTGGGCCAATCGCAATCTCACGTAGTGCGCAAATCTCGTAGAAATTTTTACAGTGTGCAATACAGTCCACGCACATGTCGACAATCAAGCCTTTTTGAGTAAATGCGAATTCCTCGTTCATTTTCTCCCTATGCTAACCTTACTTAGTTGTGAGAAGAAGGCATTTGAAGCGGATGAAGACCGCGGCTATCAGTCACTGAACTTATTCGGGTCTGGCATACGGAAATATAAAAGTGTTACTAATGTTAATTAGGTAGAATCATTGGAAACAGCAATCCATTTTGGAAGAAACAGCAACAAGAGGAGCAAACAAGCCTGTCGATTAAGGCACTCACTGAGCCCATTCGCTAAGAACAAATTTTGCAGCCACTTATGACTACAAGATGCACTTCAATGCAAAGAAATGCTTCTCATCAAGTTATAAGATTATTGGAACCATTAATCGGAAACGCCTGCATTATCGTAACTAAATGAAGTGAACGGAACCCTTAGAAGTGGTCTCGCCCATGCTACCATTCCATTAAAGTCAAATGGATTCTAAGATCCGGCAGCAAGGTTGAATTAGTCATAGTCTAGCTATTCGTAAGAAAGGAGAAGCTGAGGTAAAAATTGAATTAATTAATTTCGATTTGCGACCCATAAACCACTTTGGTAGAAAGAACCTTTTCTTTAATGAAAGCTTCGGTTCTCGACAGCGCTGCAATAGCGGTTGGTTCAGCCGTCTGAATTCTTATACTGAAGAACTCCTAAACAG
This sequence comes from Taenia hydatigena, assembly GCA_036345935.2. NCBI lineage: Eukaryota > Metazoa > Platyhelminthes > Cestoda > Cyclophyllidea > Taeniidae > Taenia > Taenia hydatigena. The sequence continues at coordinate 9,938,701 of JADWOT020000007.1, forward strand.
CTAATGAATGTCTCGGTCGTCAAGATTAATTCAAATAACTTCCGTTGCCATGATGAGCGATTAATCCCGTGACCTTTCTACGCATACAAAACGCATTCAGTTGTGAGGCTAGATAACTCCACTGCCAGCTGACCCACTTGCAAGCAAGCCAGTCAATCGACGACTCATCATGTATTTGAACATATCACCGACAACTTGCCACTTTTGTCATAATTACTGTGCTTACTGTAATCATTGCGTCGCAGACATTACAGCACACTGATCGAGGTGTAGAATAGCATTCAGATAATTTGTGTCGCAGCGATATCCTTGCCGCCTTCTGATGTGATGTGTGCGCATTTTTACTATGCCTTTGAGATTGAATTATTAGTTGTAACTAAGCTACCGGTACTTTTACGCTAATTAGCACAAGTCCTTGTAGAGGGCTCCTTCTCTCTCTTCTGGTCACCGTTGTTAGTAGAAGTCTGAGTATGCTTTGACATCTTTATTATAGAGGGTGAAAATTATACAGCTAGGCAAGGTGTGGGATTCAGGCCGGGGAAGAGTCACGCTCTTGCGAGTCTCCACGCCGCTTCGCCACGAGGTTTAAATTGTTTTCCCGCCTCTGGTCTACAAAGCACATTTAACGAATATATGTATTACGTCCTATTCCGCTCTTTGTCTAAGTCTGTCGTAGGGTGGATGAATGGAACGTGGCCCTAAGCACAAATAGGCACCGGCTAAGGCAGTCGTCAGCAACTTATAAATGTGCATGACCCTTGAGAGCTTTTGAAATTCTAAGAAAAGCGCGGTATGCTTTCACATCTGCCCATTGCCTTGCACATATTCAGTTGCTAGTGTGTTTTTGAAATCCATCAGTTTCTATATGTTTTGATAAAGAGCTGGCCTTAAAAATTAGCGCCAAAAGCCGTAGGAAAAGTTAGTGAAGAACAAGACAATCGTTTCGAGCATTGTGCCTTCATGAGTGCTGGTTTGACCTACTTCCCCGATTGAAAAGAAAAGAGACCGCGTTTCCATCACCCACTCTAAACTATCTTCCTTCAGGCAACCCAGCATAGCAATGCACTTGACATATGCGACGCATGCAAGGCGAGATCGAATGTGCCACTGAAGTGGAAGAATAGGTCTGCGTAGACAGCAGGTGAGTAAGTGACGAGAAGGAGGGGAGAGGTGAGGTGAGTGCTGATGTAAATTAGCACCAGAAGAGGCAGATATACGTGCGCAGCAATGCACAGCATGGCGTAATTCTGGGAAGCTGTGCAGTGATGGCAAAGCAAGGCTGCAGGCGCAAGTGATGGTTGCAGGATGGACTTAGTGTGGAATTAGCGCGTTCGGATTAGCAAGATTCTGGTAAGGCTAGTCCAGAAACTATGATTGTGAATGTTAGTGACAGTTCTCGTTTCGCAGTGAATGATCCCAGCTCTTCGGTGGTGAGGCCGACAAAGAAATGACAAGGATTGTGTGAGAGTAAACCAAACTTGAGCCTGTGCACATTAAATAAATTGTACTGTCTGAGGTTCTCTCCCTGCACAGGCTTCCAACAACGCCTCCTCTTCTATAGCCACTCACCCACCTGGTAAAAGTAACTGAGCAGAGGGGGTGGAAGGGTTGTTGTCCAGTACAAGGCGCAAACCACTCCACTGCCCCTCACTCCAAAGGCGCATTGAAAGCAATAAAACTATTAAAGTGTCTGAGTGAATTGCTGGTAAATGAAAATAATATTGACGAAAATAACAATTTGGAAAGGAGCAATGAACCTCGAGACTGCCTCTCGATCCAGCCTCTTAACACACCGCACTGGTGAGCAGCCTTCGCAATCCACACAGCGGATATCCGGTATGCCGCAGGATTGAGCGAGTGGATAGATGTGGTTTCGTGCGCAATGCTCTTCTGTTTGCTGAGGGGCGGCGCTGTTTTGAGATGCGAGAGAAGGTGGTGTCGTGATGTTACGCAAAGTGCCTTGGTTTAAACGAGATCCGGTTAGAACAGATGCAGCTGTCTGTCTGATATAGGAAAATGAATAAGAAAACCCATGATAGGAGGTGTTGGCGATGGTTTTTTTGCCAATAAGAAGGGCCCATTGGCAGCCTCTCCTTCGAAGGTATTCACGTTCCCATCCTCTGTGAGGGGATCTTTTATGAAGCCTTTGCTCTGCACAACTTCATTGAGCTTTCTACTGCAGGCATGTAAGTCTGAAATAACGTCCAAATGATTGAAGCCGCTCATCGATCTCCTTAACATTGCCATATCAGCAATTACTTAACTCAACGCCGTTGGAGCGATTGGCATACTTGTAATTTACTCCCGGTTTATGCTGTTTTAGTAGGAACTTCGAAGCAATCTAAGACACGGGACGAACCACCAGAGAAGTAGACAATGCTGGTTGGAGGCAAAATAACCCTCTAGTATGATAAGAGGATATGTCGCTGGACCCATGCACTAGTTGTATGTGTAGTCTCAACAGAACAGCTTGCACTATCAATCACGATCTGCAGCACATTGTCCGATAGGCAAGCGTTTTGAGAAAAAACAGCTCAAGCACACTTTTCATGGATTGTATGCTAAATGACATCTTCATCCCTCATATGCCCAGCTCCTCTCGATGTGTGGAAAGATGTTGTAGAATTTTGTCCTAGCATGTCAACATGAGTATGCCAATGAGGTCATGCAAACTTTTTCTCCCGCATTCCCTTCGGCGCCTTCATTTCATGATTGCACCACTTAGGGCTTCGTTTCAAGTATATTTGGGCAAAATTTACAATTGGCGACTGCAATGACGGTGTTTCCGGACGTTGAAAGACACTTGACCCATTCTTTGATTGAAACTCATCTGCGAAATAGGCGAAAGACTTTACTCACTACCCATTTGTTGATTCAGTATCTTGTCTTCATGTGACTTAGTAAACTGAGCGGTGTTAGCTTTAGTTCGAACCTCAGATCAACGGGGAACAACAATTGCTAATCGATCACCCGTTCGTTTTCTTGTTTGATGTCCAACCGCTTGAAGAAGTTAAGCAAAGTGGAGTGAGGTGAAGCCGAGATGAGAAAAATGCTTGGTGGCGGCTCCGCGTAGTTGTCGATTGGAAGAGTGGACACGCAATAGTAACACAATTACAGATATACACTAGAGATTGTGTGAAAGGAAGTGCTCTAGGTACAAAAGAAGCTCCCAAGCGATGCGGCTCAGTGGTCCACGGGTATAATTCGCGCTTCGGGTGCGCGAGGTCCCGGCCGAGCCCATACGAATCGCGTTCGCGTAAGTCTCCTAATTCTCAGCTCTCAGTTTGATAAGCACTACACTATCGACTCGTAACCGCCTTCTTCTTTCGCTCTTATTCTTTCTCCAATATACGCCAAAAATGTTTCACGAGCACACCTATTTTTGCTGACTGGTCATCAGCAGTGGGTCGAACTCCGTCTGCTTTCAATACCATCGCTGCTCAACTTTGATTTAATTCAATCGCGGATTTGTATAGAAGGAGCTGATGAGATCTCGCCAACTGGAACTTTTGCACCTTCTAAAAGTGTTTGTCTCGTGACGAATTTCGCTGCCGTCCTTATGCTGCAATAGCTTTAATTTTATATGCTGTTGGGCTTCAGTCGCGCTTTTATGCATTGAATGGACTGATTGCATAAGATTCTGACTGAAACTAATGTTGTATTTATCGCAGCGAAATTGGCAGCAACAAAGAAGTAGTTAACGAACAATGTGCGTGGGCTGTTCGTGTTCTGTTTCAGACAGCCAGGAGGGCTACATAAGCCTTTATATAGATTAAGATTTCGAAAATTTCCGTTTCAAGTTCAGTCTGAGCTGAAAGTGTTTAAGGCTAATTTAATGATTGCAAGCATCCAACTTCAAATGCTTTGGAAGTCTATTGAGCCCGTACGATGTCATGCTGCCCCTATGCTTGTCATCGTGCAAGTGGACCACGTACTCAGCTTTACAAAGTGTGCTCTTGGATTACGCTAGCTCACCTTATGCACAAAATAAAAATCATTTGTCAAGAATGGCACAGAACAGCGGTAGTGCCTGTGTACAACAAGGTGCGGTGATGAAACAAGTTTCTTGTGAAAAAAAGACGTCCGCACTCGTGAATATCCTCACCAACAGGAGACGTCAGCCTGCTCGACAATTACACGTTTGAGGGTGTATACGTCCATCAGTTAATGGCAATTCCTCAAATGTCGAGAGTCCTCTGACCCACACGGTTGTAATTCCTGAGAACGTTTATTGGTTAAGTAAACTTTCCGGTGCCGTGGGTCCGATTGACATCCAGCATAACCTGCCGTAAAAGTTTGCCAGGGACGAATGCATTCGTGCTAATGCTTACGGCAAATTAAGTCCTAAATCCTTCTTTCATTTAAAATTAAAGAAAAAAAGCGAAACCTCCTTTATGACCAATCTGTCATGCATGTCGGGAGCAGTCCCTGAGTAGCACGCAAAGAGCTCATTCAGTTCAACAAGACCAAAACGCTCCTCCACCTCTCCCATTATATCCACCGTACAACTGCTCAATGTATTCGGGTGCGTCTGCTATAACTTCATTACCTCCTCTGTTGTGCTCAACTAAAAGGACATCACAACCGGGATGTTTAGAGAACCGAATTGATGCAATGGGTGTGGAACTGTCCCTTCTGTACATCACCCTACACACGCATTGCGGTCTGGTCGTTGTCAGCTGGATCCAATCGAGATCAAACATCACTAGACTATTTGGGCTAATAAAATGTAAACCGCACTCACCCGTTTTGCTGTTCCATATGAGAATAAACTCTGGTGGGAAATAACGCACATGCTGAATCTGTTCATGATCTAAGAGATCATATTTCAGAACGAATTTGTGAGTGGGGGTGAAAATCACAGGGGTCATTCCAAGAAAAAACATGGCACATCCAGGGCTCATTCAAGAGAGAGGACAAGGAAAACTATTGAAATAAAGCGTATGAGATCTACTCAACAATCTGTCCACCTCAAAAATGGTAAGTGCCTACAGACAAAAGGCGAAGGTGGCACAGGAAAAAAGATGTGACCGAAGAACTTGGAGCTAGATCGATATAAGCTACCATATTTCATATGTTAAAAAGAGATAAAACTTGAACCTATTGATTAACTAATTACAAGCTCGGGGACAGGAATAATGAAGCTAAGCTAAAAATGCCTGCCAAATCAAACAACCGAAACAAAATGGGTGCCTTTTCTTTGCATATTTTAAGGAAGGTAGGATTTCACATGAGCGAAGAAGAGTTTAAAGGACCAAATGAATCAGTGTGGAAGGGTGGTTTGGCATAACCGTTGCAAAACTTGCCTTCTGAGAAAAATAGCCAACCCAATTGACTTTACACCTAGTAGTTGAGTCCGAAACGCGAAAACCCTGACGCTCCACCAAGAGCCTGTTAATGGATTGATGTTCACCCTTTACAAGCTAACAAAAGATAAGACATCCTACCTCGCCAAGCAGCCGACTTTAAACTTTCTGCTAAAATACTAGCTTCTACGAGACAATCACAATCATGAATGAGATCAGTAAATCTGGTGCCATAAGCGAAGACCGATTAACAAGATCTCGTCATCACTCTTTCATTGGAATTCAAAACTTGGCATCGGTTACAAAGAGAGGGAAACGAGTAATTTTCTATGCTCAATCACTCTCCCTGAAAATACTTTAAAAATAAGGCAGTACTTAATCAAAATCTCGCAAATGATTAGGCATTGGAAAATAAAAAACGCATGACAGTGAAGAGAACGATGATAAGAAAACTTACCACACTAAAAGGAAGAAGTTACGCCTCTCAGTAAAAACAGAACCGGTGGCAGAGTGGGAAGAAGCAACAACGCAGAGGTAAGTTGCTAAAAGACTACGCGTCAAGCACTCGATGATGAGTCTTGTGGCTCTTGTGATTGACACAATTCGATCTAATCATCCCTCATTGAGTCCGATAGCACTGTGGATAGATGCTGACTGGGTTATAGATTCTCGGGTGATTAACGATGCAATTCGTAGGACAAACGTGGGTTGACAATAATCATCTCCATTGTGGGTACCATGCCCCTGTGGCTGTGCCCAAATTGATAGACAAGACCATAGTGATGAGTTACGCGGCCATTTTATCTGCATCTGTTGGTTTTGAACTATCAACCAGCCAATACTGCTTTGTGCAACCCCTAATCTGAAGCCTAAATTTTATGCTACAGACAATGTACTTAGTTGAACGATTTGTTTTAAACCGCACTTGGTAGAAAAGCGGTTTTGAGGCATGGCAAAGTGTTCCGGCAAAGTTTGGCAATGACGTGACCCACTTCAATCCGATGCCAATGGGTGCCTATTGTGAGTCAGCTAGCCTTCCGGCATTGCTGCACCTCATCCTCGACAGAACTTGCATTCTTGGACGCACAGCAATAGACACCTGTCTCCCTCTCTTGACTTTAGTCGGTGCAAAGCCTAGCAAATTGAGTAATCTATCAAAATGGAATTGATGTTTCTAACTCCTCCCAGTAAGCTTTATCCGGCTGACAAATGCGCTTCTCTCTAGCAGCTTAGCCATTCAGAGTGCTGCATCTCCCATTATTTAAATGCTTTCTGTGAGCACTGCAAACAGGTCCATCTTGGACCAGTCTCATATATCTTCCATATGCTGCCCAAATTAAACCCACACATTTCGCAAGTAAAAGAATGGGCGGAGAACTAGACCGATAGTTGAAAAAGTAGACAGATAGGTAGGTAGATAGGTTGGCAGATAGAGAAATCGAGATATACAGATCGGCAAAATAATCATTAGACAGCCAAAACTGGCTTTACTCCCACCTAGCCTCCGTTTCCAATCCTTCACTAGGTGACTAATCAATTTAATAATTAAATAACAAAAGCGCAAAAATGTAATGGAAGAATTTTAATGCCTTAAAAATAACTACTTCCTACACATGACTGCCGTGTCAAAGTCACGCGTCGCAAAAAGCACTCGTGCAACAGCGACAACCAATCGATTTTACGAGGCTAGGGTGAAAGCTGGACCACACTGGGTCTCTGCCATTGTCGTCGTGGCGCCTGTCGGCTAAACATAAGACGCCACATTAAGAACGGGCTGCGAAAGCCGCTCAATATCGTCAGGTACTAGAACATGCGAATAGAGCCCGTATGCACTAAACCCTGGACATGTCGATGACAGCGGCGTTCCCTCTCCCTTTCCCGACACCTAGGGTTGCTTACAGCTCCGCTGCATTTGACACGCGCATGACAACAATCAAAGACAATGAATATTACGTGTAACAGATCAAACGCGTGTGTGCGTGTGTGCTCAAAACAGCAGAATACACACTGTGCACAGGGCAGCTAAACATAATAGGGCATCCTGTTTCTTCCGGCTAAGAGCAACTTCCAACCTACGCATCATTAGTAGCAACGACGTAATCGAAGAGAAGCAATGCTCTCCAAAACACTCGTCACGGGGCGCAGGAAGGCGTCAATTTAGCATCTCCGACAGTCGGGCCTTCTGACTAAAATAAAGCGATTTCGACAAATTCGCTCACATCAAGCAGGACCTACAAACGTTCTAACATCACATATCTTATCGATAAAACGAAACGGATTAAGATGAGCAGACAAATAGGCCCATAGACAGTAAATTATGCATATTGCCTCACCTTCGCCTGTCTATCCAACAAAAACCCCACCAACGAAATAACCAAATCAACTGACAAGTGAAGGAACGCAAATAAAGAATCAGATGAAGCTTAACACTTGCCAGTGCACACCCGTCTGTGTCTCGAGGGACGTCTACTGACCGCTAGCTGTCAAGAATATTAATGCGGCTTTTGTCTGTCCTCACACTATCTGTCGGCCAGCTATTAGCCCCAAAGCGAAACAGCTAAAGCCAACTCTAATTACCACTACATCCAGGGAGGAAGGGTGAGGAAAGAAATCATGTCGAGACTACCGCATTGCTACAGAAGAAGTAAACAAGCCAAGACAATTACTGGGTCGTCTTCAAAGTCATCATCGTGGCATTACGCTTCCCATATACAGCCCATTCATCAGTAATTCGGAGGCAGAAATCCCCGGATGCTTCCTCTGATAATGATAAATGTGCATAGTTTGGTGGCTTAGGCGGGGAATAATACAGTCCAATTCACTCTAAGTCGCATATTCTTCCTTGCCTTTCGTTCGTTTACAAATAAACTAGCATCAGCAGAAGGGACCAACGTAATAGCCTAATAATCAGGAAAATCTGAGTGCACCTAAAATGCGCACAAATCTACGAGATAGTCCCATCAAATCTGCATAACAATTAAAATTAAAGCAGCAGCAAGCATTCTAATCACCAGGGGTTTAGGTATAATATACTCCTCATTTAATGCAAGGGTACCCAGCATAAATGCTACCGTCCCAACGTGGATGAACTTACACTAATTCAAAAGCAACGCCTGCAATCCGTTGCGTAAGCTCACACGTGGCATGCCGCAAATCAAACTCTCTTACCTAGCAACATCCAGCACACTCAATCCAGTAACAACAAATTTAACACACTTTGTAATGGCCATAAACAACTTCTCCAATCAAACTTCTCAAAAAGCACGGACATGTTCACTGAATCTCACTAAACACAACCTGCCCCAGTTAGGCAGACATACATACAGACCAAGTCGAGGTAGTAGAACGCACGCACTCGAAGACCACGATGGTATAAACAGCATTAGCAAAGTCGCTCTATTCCATCGGCTAAATCACTNCATATTTTAAGGAAGGTAGGATTTCACATGAGCGAGGAAGGGTTTAAAGGACCAAATGAATCAGTGTGGAAGGGTGGTTTGGCATAACCGTTGCAAAACTTGCCTTCTGAGAAAAATAGCCAACCCAATTGACTTTACACCTAGTAGTTGAGTCCGAAACGCGAAAACCCTGACGCTCCACCAAGAGCCTGTTAATGGATTGATGTTCACTCTTTACAAGCTAACAAAAGATAAGACATCCTACCTCGCCAAGCAGCCGACTTTAAACTTTCTGCTAAAATACTAGCTGCTACGAGACAATCACAATCATGAATGAGATCAGTAAATCTGGTGCCATAAGCGAAGACCGATTAACAAGATCTCGTCTTCACTCTTTCATTGGGATTCAAAACTTGGCATCGGTTACAAAGAGAGGGAAACGAGTAATTTTCTATGCTCAATCATTCTCCCTGAAAATACTTTAAAAATAAGGCAGTACTTAATCAAAATCTCGCAAATGATTAGGCATTGGAAAATAACAAACGCATAACAGTGAAGAGAACGATGATAAGAAAACTTACCACACTAAAAGGAAGAAGTTACGCCTCTCAGTAAAAACAGAACCGGTGGCAGAGTGGGAAGAAGCAACAACGCAGAGGTAAGTTGCAAAAAGACTACGCGTCAAGCACTCGATGATGAGTCTTGTGGCTCTTGTGATTGACACAATTCGATCTAATCATCCCTCATTGAGTCCGATAGCACTGTGGATAGATGCTGACTGGGTTATAGATTCTTGGGTGATTAACGATGCAATTCGTAGGACAAACGTGGGTTGACAATAATCATCTCCATTGTGGGTACCATGCCCCTGTGGCTGTGCCCAAATTGATAGACAAGACCATAGTGATGAGTTACGCGGCCATCTTATCTGCATCTGTTGGTTTTGAACGGTCAACCAGCCAATACTGCTTTGTGCAACCCCTAATCTGAAGCCTAAATTTTATGCTACAGACAATGTACTTAGTTGAACGATTTGTTTTAAACCGCACTTGGTAGAAAAGCGGTTTTGAGGCATGGCAAAGTGTTCCGGCAAAGTTTGGCAATGACGTGACCCACTTCAATCCGATGCCAATGGGTGCCTATTGTGAGTCAGCTAGCCTTCCGGCATTGCTACACCTCATCCTCGACAGAACTTGCATTCTTGGACGCACAGCAATAGACACCTGTCTCCCTCTCTTGACTTTAGTCGGTGCAAAGCCTAGCAAATTGAGTAATCTATCAAAATGGAATTGATGTTTCTAACTCCTCCCAGTAAGCTTTATCCGGCTGACAAATACGCTTCTCTCTAGCAGCTTAGCCATTCAGAGTGCTGCATCTCCCATTATTTAAATGCTTTCTGTGAGCACTGCAAACTGGTCCATCTGGACCAGTCTCATATATCTTCCGTATGCTGCCCAAATTAAACCCACACATTTCGCAAGTAAAAGAATGGGCGGAGAACTAGACCGATAGTTGAAAAAGTAGACAGATAGGTAGGTGGATAGGTTGGCAGATAGAGAAATCAAGATATACAGATCGGCAAAATAATCATTAGACAGCCAAAACTGGCTTTACCCCCACCTAGCCTCCGTTTCCAATCCCTCACTAGGTGACTAATCAATTTAATAATTAAATAACAAAAGCGCAAAAATGCAATGGAAGAATTTTAATGCCTTAAAAATAACTACTTCCTACACATGACTGCCGTGTCAAAGTCACGCGTCGCAAAAAGCACTCGTGCAACAGCGACAACCAATCGATTTTACGAGGCTAGGGTGAAAGCTGGACCACACTGGGTCTCTGCCATTGTCGTCGTGGCGCCTGTCGGCTAAACATAAGACGCCACATTAAGAACGGGCTGCGAAAGCCGCTCAATATCGTCAGGTACTAGAACATGCGAATAGAGCCCGTATGCACTAAACCCTGGACATGTCGATGACAGCGGCATCCCCTCTCCCTTTTCCGACACCTAGGGTTACCTACAGCTCCGCTGCATTTGACACGCGCATGACAACAATCAATGACAATGAATATTACGTGTAACAGATCAAGCGCGTGTGTGCGTGTGCGCTCAAAACAGCAGAATACACACTGTGCACAGGGCAGCTAAACATAATAGGGCATCCCGTTTCTTCCGACTATGAGCAACTTCCAACCTACGCATCATTAGTGGCAACGACGTAATCGAAGAGAAGCAATGCTCTCCAAAAACACTCGTCACAGGGCGCAGGAAGGCGTCAATTTAGCATCTCCGACAGTCGGGCCTTCTGACTAAAATAAAGCGATTTCGACAAATTCGCTCACATCAAGCAGGACATACAAACGTTCTAACGTCACATATCATATTGATAAAACGAGACGGATAAAGATGAGCAGACAAATAGGCCCATAGACAGTAAATTATGCATATTGCCTCACCTTCGCCTGTCTATCCAACAAAAACCCACCAACGAAATTACCAAATCAACAGGTAAGTTAAAGAACGCAAATGAAGAATCAGATGAAGCTTAACACTTGCCAGTGCACATCCGTCTGTGTCTTGAGGGAAGTCTACTGACCGCTAGCTGTCAAGAATATTAATGCGGCTTTTGTCTGTCCTCACACTATCTGTCGGCCAACTATTAGCCCCAAAGCGAAACAGCTAAAGTCAACTCTAATTACCACTACATCCAGGGAGGAAGGGTGAGGAAAGAAATCATGTCGAGACTACCGCATTGCTACAGAAGAAGTAAACAAGCTAAGACAATTAGTGGGTCGTCTTCAAAGTCATCATCGTGGCTTTACGCTTCCCATATACAACCCATTCATCAGTAATTCGGAGGCAGAAATCCCCGGATGCTTCCTCTGATAATGATAAATGTGTATAGTTTGGTGGCTTAGGCAGGGAATAATACAGTCCAATTCACTCTAGGTCGCATATTCTTCCTTGCCTTTTCGTTCGTTTACAAATAAACCAGCATCAGCAGAAGGGACCAACTAAATAGCCTAATAATCAGGAAAATCTGATTGCACCTGATTTGCGCACAAATCTACGAGATAGTCCCGTCAAATCTGCATAACAATTAGAAGTAAAGCAGCAGCAAGCTTTCTAACCACCAGGGGTTTAGGCATAATATGCTCACTTAATGCAAGGGTACCCAGCATAAATGCTACCGTCCCAACGTGGATGAACTTACACCAATTCAAAAGCAACGCCTGCAATCCGTTGCGTAAGCTCACACGTAGCATGCCGCAAATCAAACTCTCTTACCTAGCAACATCCAGCACACTCAATCCAGTAACAACAAATTTAACACACTTTGTAATGGCCATAAACAACTTCTCCAATCAAACTTCTCAGAAAGCACGGACATGTTCACTGAATCTCACTAAACACAACCTGCCCCAGTTAGGCAGACATACATACAGACCAAGTCGAGGTAGTAGAACGCACGCACTCGAAGACCACGATAGTATAAACAGCATTAGCAAAGTCGCTCTATTCCATCGGCTAAATCGCTCACAAACTACTTGCTATTGAATGACACTGAGTGACATGCGCAAATAATTTAAATAATCGACTTAATGGGGAGTGCTACCTCAAAGTGGATCGACAGAGGATTGGAATGGAGGGTGGGTGCGGCATAGCTCCAGAACAAATGCTGTCACTCCGTAGAGGAGCCTTCATTTGATGCAATATGTGCCCTGCAAAGTTACGTATTTTCTGCGCATTTTACTATCATCAGGCATGCGTGGATATTAAATATTTTTAAAAAGGCATCGCCATCGATAGAAAATACCGATGAAGACGATGTACAATCGTCATCAAATGGATGCAAGAATGAATAATGAGCCAGTGACTGTTCCATTGCTGCGTGTGTCAATACTGGTGAAAGTAGGGAGCCAAAACAATTCCGTAGGTAGACGAAGGAGGGAAGTGGCAAAGGCGAGGGGAGGAATGTGAAGGAGGATATGTGGCATGGGCACTCGAGTGAGACCCCTAAGGGCAATCACCATCTTCCTCTAGGAGAATAGTTTAATTAAATGATAAATAAATTTTAAGGAAAATCATGAAATGATGAGGGTGTTATGTACAACCACGTAACTGTGGCCAGCTATTAATAGCTGTAGATGAGAGAGAAGTCGAATACCCAGGACAAAGGAGATGAGCAAGAGCGCTGAAGAAATGCGCCTGTAGACACCGAACCCAGGTCGCCCCCATGGTAGGCGAACACTCAAGACCTTAGCTACAGGCGCACAATTTCGCGCTTTACTAACGCTAATTGATTAGATGGATACGAGAAAAATGTGAAATGCTTTTTAAGCACGCGCATAACGTTACAGTATATAAAAGGAGATGCAGGTGAAGCAGAGAAAAGGAAAAGAGCACAACTCACATAGCGATCGCACCTCTACGCACAAGCAATGACGTCACCACTGCCATTGTAAGTGAGCCTTAAACCCATGAAGGCACGCGCTATCTGTTGCGTTACCGTGGCATCTACTCAAGTTTCTTCCCTCCTCCATCCCCACCTAGCTTGTTCCCTCACTTTAGTTGTTGGCACCACTCACCACTCCTCATTGTATGCCATCCCACAGCACCTTGCACCTCCACTCACGCAATCAATGCGAGTCTGTATTTCCTAGTGTCAAATGCTTCGCCACTAGTAGTGATGCGGTCTGGCACTACGCAGCCAGAGGTGATGCGCTGCATCATATTTGCTTTCCTTTTCCCATAGGTGCACATTCTGTAACTTTTAAATCCACTCCTGGGGCCCAGCAGTAGCATGTCACTTTCAACACTTAGAAAGGCACTAAACAGTTGGATCAAAGCACCAAGTTGGGGCTTCAAGATGAACTCATTACCTGCCCTGAGCAACAGCGATGAAAAATATGATCATGCTTATGCCTGTTGAGGCAAAATACGTCACGGCCGTATTATGACCGCACAAATGAGTTGCGGTCAACAGCGCTTCAATCAGCAAATAAGAACATCTTCATCACTAATGCATTAAAAATTGCTACAGCAACCTCTGGCTTTCACTGCCCCTCCACTACACTTTAGAAGAAGAGGAGGAAAGAGGGCGTAATACTCGGGCGAAAGCATACATGTATTTCACGTACCGACGACCCACACAACAAAGGCACAATAATGAGACAAATTAGTGGTCCAATCACCAACGCCCATCATTCAAGAAACCACTTGGACATTATATAGTCCTCTCCTTCCTTCGAAGCACCATCATTCCTGCTCCTCTTGATGATGATTATGTTGCAGCCACATTGTCCCCTCATTTTCCATGGAGAAAATGCACAGGGAATGCCGACCCAAAACCAAGTAAGCCAAAATCCTATTATTAGTACGGTCACAAATTATAACAATGACGGAACACTTCAGCCTTGACATGGCCATCAGTCTGCAGCCTACTGGCACGACGAAAACATGCGATGCCAATAAGTTCAGCTCCTTGCCTTAGGCAGTGCCGACACACACACTACCATCAACAGCCAAATTGTTGTTAAACAACACACAAACAAATCACGAAATCGCACGATTTCATATGACATAAGCTGTATGAGCAGGAATCTGCAAAAGCAAATGTTCCCCTTAAAATCAGTCACATCGGGGCAATCAGTCATCTCACTTATCGCGATTCGTACACATGGGTGTCATAAAAAAATACCTCTGGATAATTTATTAGCGCACAGAAATGCGCCTATAGTTAACGTCGAACGCTTCTAACAGTAGCCAAACGTCTATTAAGTTGGAGCATGAATCATGTAGAAATATGCGCATGCAAAAAGCCTCATAACCACACTTCCAAGTACTTCACAATTGCTTCACATCGGCTGCTTTTGGAGGCAGCAAAACCAGTGACAATATCGGCTTCAACTTACACAACACACTGTCCTATGGATAAGCAATCACCCTCGCGTAGCATGACGCATTGCGCCCACTCCTTCATAAGTCCTTTAAGCACAAGTCTACGCTGCTTGCCCTGTGCAAATGAATGGTCGACAGTGAATAGAGGAAATGCCAGCAGGGTCAATCAATTAAATATATGCAACGTTACAGCTGTCGACAAAGTCTGCAAGTTTAAAGGAGCTTATTGCGATCTCAATGGCTTCCCATGGATCGGATTCAAAGTCCACATGCCTAATTGTGAATGCCAATATCGGTAACGACAGATATTATTGGCGACATGATGAGCCTGTGATAAAAGCTGAAAAGCGCCTCATAAGGAGCGATGCGGGCTGTGGTGGCGGTGAAGTAAGTTTTGGTTAATAAGGACGCTCATTATCATTATCGTCATCATCATTTTTAAGATACTGACTGTTTTAACGCAGAAATACTCTGTTGACAAGTTTTATGTAAAAGGTGAACACCTAGTGCTCTTTGCTAATGTCTCAAAGTTTTTTGAGAGAGTTCTCTATGAATAAAACTCACTGTTGTAATATTTATGGCCTATAATAATTTAACACCCAGTGAAGCCAAGCGATTAGTCTATTTTACTGATTGTCTCCAACAGCTTAGACTTCACCCGCCATAATCACGCCTTATTGAAATAACTCACTCTTAAACGAATCGTTAGAACAGCTTTGACCACGATGATAGCGCTTACGATACGCCCTGCGTCGCCTCATTGTTCTCCTACGCTTGGTGGGGGACCTACCATGACGGCGTAGTGACTTCATTCATTAATCATATCATAGAAGAGCTAGCCAATCAGCACGTGAAACAGACGCGGTGACAACACTATTCACCACGTCTGATGGCTCACCGCACGCAGCATGTAAGCAGCGTACAATTAAAGAAAAGGTCAATATCCATGTGGCTCGAATGGAACGCAGACACGCGTAGATTGAAATCCGAATAACATTTTTATTCATATTTTGACCTATAGGAACGCAAAGGCTTTTAGAAGAATCAAAGAGCAGCATGACAATTACATATACGCAATCGTGGCTTGCTGGTTGTTATCCACATCCTCTTGGAGTTGAATATTTTGTAGGCTCCTTTCACTGGGACTTGGCATGGATACATGCCACATATTTATAGCATTTAATCATAAGGTATCCACCCGTAGAAATAATCTATAGTAATATTTTCTGATTTTCATAGAAGCCCTCCGCTTTTATAAAATATTCTTTCGTTGGTTGCTTTGGCTTCTTCAGCTACTCTCCTACTCTTTCCCACTCCTCGATCTCCCCAATAGTAGTATACTTTAGTTTTAAAATTTTTTTCAAGAGGTTGTTAAAAAGTGTTTCTATGCCTTGTCTAATTATGTCCTTATTTAAGAAATGTACCTGGATTATTTCTTATGACTCCCTCCAGTTCGTCTCCATGTATGATATCCATGGCTACCAAATCCGGTTCTTCTTAATTTTGGTACTGTGTTGATTTCAAAGTATTCGCATTCTTAGGAGTAGTATATTCTATTATCTTCATCAGTTTCGTATGCTGATTCAACATGCACTGTTGCGCCAAGGGCGTTGCGTATTCCATTTAGTCTCCGGTGATTGTTAAGTTGAATGAATTTCTGAAAATGTTCTCGTCCTACAGTTAGGCACGATTGCATGTATGCAATTTTCATGCTGCTTATTGATTCTTCTGATGTCCTCCTTCATGTAGATGAATAAAATAAAGAAGAGTCTTCCAAAACCTCAAATATGCAGACCAATGGTTGCAGAATTAGGTAGTATTGCAATGCAGTTAATGCTACATTGATGAGCCAGCCAACTAAAACTCACAAAGGGATTGTGCAAAGTATCGAGCTCGACACGGTTCTGGCAGTCTCTGAAAAACACATAATCAAAGAAATGAATCCGTCCAGCAGGATCTCATGGCGGATATGACCTCCAAAGTAAAGGGTACTGTTTTATAGAGCTTAGTTTAGAAACACTAGAGTTCTGTCGAGCCATAATTAATTACTGTGTGCTTTCTTATAGAGGTTACTTCACAACAGTCGCGCTCTTACCTACGAGCTATGGCTATTGTGGCATCGGAGAAAAAAGTAGGTATTTTTACCCTGACATTATGCAGAGGCGGATGAGATTGCAATCCTAAAACAGTAAAACCTTGCGCCTTATTTAAATCCAAAGAATTTATTTCATTTTAATTAAGGCATATTGATGGCGAATTTTATGTTCTGAGGCAATGGGGAAGGGTTAACTTATAAAAGATGTGACCACTTCGATGCACTACTTTATAGTGTGTCACATTGCGTGGATGGAAAAGAGGCAGATCCGCTAGTGCGCTCAGCAGCTGGAAAGGGTGCGGATGAAGACAAGGAGAAGAAGAGGAAGGAGGATGGGCATTTAGTTGATTATGGCACCACCTTAGCGAAACGAGAATCTCCGCAGCTTTAATGCACGTGCTCCTGACGGTTGATCAGAAAAGCTGTGAAAGATGCTGACTGATTCTACAGGTTGTTGAGCAATTTACGGTGGTAGCAAGCAGGATTATTTAGAAACAGTAATTTGCCAAACTGTCGGGCCTCGTCTGCTGATTACCGCTGGCCATTTTCTTATTAGGTTTGTACGGCATTTAATGACTGTCATCACTCCCGACTTGTCCACCCACCAGAAAACAGCCTTCCATTTGGCTTAAGTTCAGCCCTGCGTCTCACAGGCGGTCAAACACCAGTTTTAGGTAGCGTAATGCTCTCAGATGTCTATATCATAGGCAGGAAGGCCATAAGAATAGGTCATGCTTATCTTTGGGGCAAACTTGCTTGTGCTGGTTGCACCGGACGTTGGTGAGTGTAGACTACGCAAGAGGATCCGAATGGCACTATCCGAATTCATAAAAAGCTCAGCTGACAATGTAAAAGCTGACTTTTCTCTCTTAATTCCCATCATTTTTACATGCTATCATCCTAATTTTAGGTTAAGGGTGCATAATTACTTAAATCAACGAAACGCATCTAAAATTTGCTTAAACTACGAACTGAGAATTCATGGGTGTCTCAGAATCCGGATCTGCTTTCAATGAATTATGAAACCGTTAAAAATTGACGTTGTTTGGCTTGCGTAGGGCTACCATTTTGAAGTAAAGTCCCGTAGATTACTGGATCAATTATTCATTTAATGAGTGCTTAATTTTTGAAGCATTTTAATGACGGTTTCTTTTTTTATGTCTTAAGCACTTTTCTCCGAAATCAAAGCAACTTATTTTCCACGCAGTGTTAAATCTAGCTGCGGAGCGAAATTGGCAGTCACTGCGCAGACGGAAATGGTTCTAAAGAAAGTGGGAGCATAGAGCAAGCATGACCTTTATGCCTGTCTGCCCGACATTGAACGCGATTGCGGCAACTAAGACTAACATCATCTTAAAGCGTGCAGCAGTTCTAGGTTTCCGATTATGCGTGTACTTTTATGAAAATAAACAAATAGAAGCATTAGCGCTTACGATAGTTCACTTTCCACTCTTATCCGCCTGCCATCCATTTATCTACACCCGCCAGCCCCCATCCTTACAGCATTCCATTCCCTATTCGCATAAAGCATCCTTCACCGTCCTCTTCTCCTCATAATCGTGGCAGGCGCAAACGCTAACGCAAATAGATGTGCACCGCCTACCAAACACGGTGACTGATGATGACGGACATTGGAATGAGAATCAGAGTGCCGTGCAGCAAGTGGGTGTGATTGTGGTGGTCCTACGTGGATGAGGTGGATTGCAGTGCAGTGTAGTGCAAGTAGGTAGGATAGTGAGAAGTGGTGGGCAATTAAGAAGAAAGAGAGAGGGCCTGCACATCTAGTATTTTAGCCGTTATCCGTGCATTTACTAACCCGGCCTGATGTAGCTTAACTTAGTTGATTGGACGACAATCGGTGCTTTCTACGCAGCATGATCGCTAGCAATGACGTCACTCCATCACCCACCTCCACTACCTCAATCTCTCCTTTCTCTTGTTGCGCATGCTAGCTGTCACTTTTCTCACCTCTTGACATCTACTCGGCGGCATTCGAATTCTTCTAATTTTTACGGTGCTATTTTTGCTTATTGGACGCCAACGCATTCGCGGTACCCTTTGAAAGGGTACTTTAGTTTGCATTTCTTTATCACTGAACTGAATTACGCCTTATGCAACTTCAGCAGACTCGATGTGAACAAACTCGACGTCGACGCGCAGCCTACACCACTGTCAGCCTAAGTATCTATCTGCTTATTCGGACGGTGAATTTTTAGAAGAACGTCACCTTGGTTGAGAACGCTTCTGTACGTCGCATTTGCTCCAACATGTACGTGGTTGTTTATTGGTCTGTAGATTACTGACAGAGGAGATAGATGGACCATTTACTATGTGGATTACTTGTTTATGTGGATTAAGAACAATCGTCTATGCCACTGCTTTCGCTGCTTCTGCGAGGTGACAACCCCAACTTTTCTTGCTCGATGACGTCCATAAATAACATTGGCTGATATCCTTTGTACTCGTATTAGACCATTCTACTTGTTTTTGCATTGCTTTTAAAGGAAGAATTAGCGTGCATTCATCCACTGCATTTTTGCTTTTGTTTAGTCGAAAAGGTCGTGTATGTATGAGTTTTATAAGAATTATGGTTAAGACTCCGTTGAAGTGCTTAATTTACAATGTCCCTAAACTAATGTTACCGAATTGAGCATACTGGAAGTTAATAGGCAAAGCACGGCAATCTGCGCATAAACTCGCATGAATATTCACGGTGAAGCCTAACCCTTACCAAACCGCGCAACTAAAATCCGCCCCACATCCTACAAGTTTAACACGACACCCTTGAGACTAAGGAGGACAGAGGTTTACCAAAAGAACAATCGCGAGACAAAGGCCCCATCAGCGTCTTCAGATAATAAAATCTTGTAGGTTGGTTATGTATAATGAAATAGAGCTTTAGCAGATGCACTTAAGACTAAAGGACTTGAAATGCAGCATAGCAAATGGCATCAGGCCTACACCATAAGCTAACCGCATTATTCATGTGAAGTTTTAGCTACTCTGTCTCGCAAACACGATGAGAGGGCTGCTTATGACCCACAAAGATCTGAATTCTTGACTGGTGCTACATCACCACCCATGCCGAGCTAGTGTAGAGTGGTCGACTGCAAGAAAACAAGACATCAAAGGTGGTATCTGTTGGGAACTACCGCATCCTTTACGAATGTTTCAGTTGCGCACAGTTGGAAGTCTTACTCCCATGTCTGATTAGTGGACACTTTTGGAACACACCCCTTGTTTACCTCATCCTTATCAGTTGAAATCGTGCCACACAACCATCATTCATGCACCTCAAAACCCACTATAGAGCCAAAATCAGTCCGGGCAACAAATTATGTGAGACTGAATTTCAGCTATTATCTGAGCCATTCTTCCAGCGCTTGAACCAATTTTACGCAGCTTGTTAATGCAAGTCATAGCCATAGGTGGTTTTCTGGAAAACGTATTTACTTGGTAAGCATCCGTCCCCTATGTAACGAGACTTCGCAATGTGTCACTACCGGAAAAAATTGAGCCGCGATTAGTGAGTAAAATGCAATAGCATTTACAATAAGAGATCAGTGAGAAAGTGAGTGATTAGTAAAACTCGCGCTCATGTAGCCGAGGACGGTGTATGCACATTTTTTCAGCTTTGGTCATGGAAACGTGATTTTATGCAACCACTTTCCTAAAGAGTAGCATATATGGGTGGTTGGTCGCTTATATGATACTGTCATCACTCGGCAGATAAAATAAAAAGGAGTTTATCAAACCATACACTAAGCGTAATGCGTTGTTGAACATATTTAAAAAGTCGCTTTTAACGCCCTCAACTATCTAGCGCTTAGGATGCTTCGAAATAATCCTGCAATGTCGGGGCGCATTGACACAATCAAGAGCCTGGAAGGCGATTGCTGAATCGCTGTACACTGAGAGTTACATCCTTGGCACCTGCAGAGGCGGATATCCTCATTTAAAAATACTGGCCAGGATATTTGGTAGGCACGCATTTGTCGGTTTCCCTTAATCACGCGGTTGCGCTATCACAATAACTTGTAGGGTCTTTGTGTTAGAACTTTTAATTTGCACTCGCACTTTTAAGCCTCGATTCTTTTTAGTTTGTGATGATAAACATGAGTTTTTACGGAATCGCGAAGATTTTGGCTGCGCAATTTTAGCATGAGTGCCTTAAAAAAGAATATAATTAACCATGTTCGGCTTGACAAGTGGCTACTAGCCTCAAGTTTTGCTTGTCGTTTAGCCTTGATTATTTTGCAACAACATTTGGTTGCATAAATTCTTACCAAAACCATGCAGCGAGTGTGTTAAACTGCCAGCTTTTTAACAAAAGTGCGACAATGATGTGAAGCGCAAGAACTTCAAAAACGGCAGCAGGAGTAGAGATTGCAGAAGGATGGCGAGGAGTTGTAAAGCACCTTTGATCAACCTGCTTGCATGAATGATTTATCTAAACAGTCGGGTGCAAATGTCAACGATGTTGGCGTTGAAATCTCAAACCACCTCTTCTTTTACCTCCATTGCGCCTTAACGTGCCGTTATTTAGTGTAAACCCTCGCGGTGTCTTTACTAACGAAGTTAATAATCTACGTTTTTGTTAAGCTCCGTTAAAACTTCGTCTTGTAAAATCAGGTTATTTCTCACCCATCAAGGAAGAAAATATTAACGAAATGCGCCAACTTCAGTTGTTCGGGTCTTTATTATCTCACGAAATTATTCTCAGTGGCGAAAGATTTGTTAAAGATAAGAAACTAGTAAATGAAGGGAGCAAAAGTAAAGTTGATTGTGAGCAAACAAACTGAGAAACCACAGACGTGCCGGAAAGCATTCTGCGGAAGTAAACAACAAGCCGCGGAAGCTTAAATGCATCCGAAAGTTTGTGGCGGTCATCACCTACGCAACATGCTCAGTGTCCAATGACACTAGTGTGGTTCATGAGGTAAGAAGGCTCTGGATGTCGGCTTTAAAATGGATCACTTATCCTTTCATTACGCTCCCCCTCTTCAAGCGTAGTTCCGCCTACCGGTAATCGCCGATTCACATCCACACATAAGATAGTCACCTTATTAACTGAGATTCTTGACCTACGCGGCATGCAAAGACCATTCTGCAGCTGGTGTGGGTAGCGTGCGTCAAATCGAATAAACTCATTTGGTCAAAAAGTATAATTGGCTCAAAGGAACTAGTGGGCTAAGTACTTAACCTTAAGTCCGTTGGTGAGGTTAAAAGGATGCCATGTCTTTATTTAGTTAGCGTGTGCGCAACTTCAAAGTGAAGGTAGGGAAAGAATAGCTCTAACTAGGAATGTACATACACGATACACAGAGAACGTTGCAATCGGGAGGGTTAGCAGCTGCAAAGGGTGAACTTTGCAGCAACAATAAACACCTTGATTCAGGCTTCCAGCCGAATGGAAAGGCGAAGGGTGATAGAAAATTGGGCAACGGTGTGTGCGACGGTCAGTGTGCATTGACAGTCTGGCGATCAGTCTCATCATCACCATTTCAAATACAGAATCGGAACTGTGGTGCGCACACTTCATTTCATCTATGCATCCGAAGTGAAGAGCAGACATTGCTGAACACATCCGATGCTAACTCAACTTACTAGTGTTGACGATGAGGGGAAATCTAGGGACCTTTGAATTGAGCACGAGGTCTTCGTAGTTGACCACCAAAAGCGGGCTTGAATTCTGGAACACGCTTAAGTTTTTTATCGAGACTTATCTATATTTCTACCCAGCGATCCTCAAGACCTAATTTATAACTCCGTCTGTACTTCCCGCTTCTTTGGAGAACTTGGTGCTTAAAATGCTGTAACGCGTTAAGTCGGGGCGGATTGTGACTTCTGCTCGCAGAAGCCTAAAATCTATTTGACAGTGGAGTAATATTTACCCGAAACCCGATTTGTAGGTTCTTACTATAACTCATTAGTCTCTGAGTTTACATCCCGCTGAATTCCGATTAGCTTTATATCCCTTAGACTTTGCGAAAGTAATAAGTTTTGTGCACACACCATTTCGCTACCGATGCGGTTCCAACCTTTAAAGCAGGGTGAGAATAACCTGCGGCAAATAAATAAGGGTAACAATGTGGGCTAGCCTTTTATTTTTGTCTTTAGTCGCTAATTTTGGCTGGATCATTTTAGTGGTTTTTTGTTAGCTATCAACAATAAACTCAGTCAGACTTCATTTACAAATCTGGTTGGTGGGAAGAATATGACCAGTTGTGGCATCACCATTACTTCCAACTGATTTAGAGATGTCATTGAGCGTCAGCAGAGCCATGGCTTAGCTAAATGAACTGTCGCGTCCACAGCAGTGTGCCTGCGAGCTTATCGAGGTAAATGAACGATTTACCGCATCAAACCCTTCAAGCATATTTATGCGAGCATGCCAGTGCTGCTGAAGCCTTGACATTGAATCAAACAGGCATTAATACCAACCGCTGAACTAATTGCAACAGTTGGCGCGTAGCGTCCAACGAAACCGGACTCGTGCTCTTCAGCGTCCTGCGGAACAAAAGGAAGACACAGGATCATGAACTGCCATAGCATCTACCTCCTTGACGAAAAAAGCAGCCATTTTGGAATTTACTCGTACATTGAGGATGGTGGAAAAGCAAGCTAGTAAATTTGACAACCCAGAATAGGTTATTATTATTAAAGACTAAGTCAATAAAACAAAAACGTTGGTAAAGATGTAGAATCGATTTTACCAGTTTTGCTCCCATTTTTGTAGGAGACACTTATCACTGAACATTAGTTAGTTTTCGTAAGGGATGAGTCCTTGTTATGACAAATATATTTGGGATTTTGGTAGTTTCCCGCAGTCATATTAGCCTCTCAAGATAGGAATCTTCTCGCTGTGATACCTCCTGTCTGATCCTAATGTTGGACTGGATCCTAATCTTGTTGGCATTAGTAAGTGATGAAAACGGGAAACAAAATCGGCAGCAAAACAATCCAAGCAGAAAGTCTTGTATTATTAGTCTCATAGCACCTAAACAGCCACACGCAATGGAAACATTTAAGTAACCAATCATGCAGTGCAATAACAGCAGCGATATGAGTTTTGCCGAATGCTTGACACGGCGGTCATTTAAATTAGGGTGGTAAACACAAAGATAACATTGTTAGGCTGAGCTCTAATTGACACTGAAAATGTTACCTTTGTTCACCTCCAAAAGTGAGGAATCAGTATTTGATTTTAGTGTAACCATTTTGACATCTTTGTGCAATGTGGTTGGGACACAGTTGCGGGCAGAAATATTCTTTGATAAAACAGATCTACATCTTTTGAAGTCCAAAGACAAAGTCCAAACGAGAGCCCAACATTGGCGATAAACAATGGGACAGCAGCATTCATTAGGTACTCCTCGTTCCAACAACTTCACCTTCTATTGAATTTGATATTGCCATAAATGGAGTCTCAAGCGCGGTCAGCGATTAGTTGGCTGTGCCGCAGGGCAGAGGCCTTCAATCAAACAGTCTTGTACGCACACAGAAGAACATGATGTAATGCAAGAGTCATGCTTTTATTTGTATGGTAGGATAGCGGTCACACTCGAAAGAATTCAGGGTGGTGTTTGCCCCATTAATGACGATTATGTTTACGGTGATTTCAGTCTAGTACAATGACTGGTCGAAACACGGTCGATCATAGAGTTGCAAGAGTTGCTATTATTTTTTTTACACTACCTGCAAACAGGACCATTCAAGAGCGTTTGTTATTGCGAAACTTTTTTTCCCAAAAACAGGTTTCCTGTTCCAAAATAGTTTGCTCGTGCTGTACAATCTTCAAAGCCGAATTTACTGCAATTTGATCTGCATTTTTGCAAACTCTGCAGTCGCGTTCAGCAAAAGCTTCTAAGATTAAAAAACCAGGTGGTGGTTCTGAAAGAAAGACAAACGCAGATAAAGTCAAAAAAACATGCAGTGGGTGCCTGGATGTAGTGTGTTGCGGACAAAACAGGTATTAGGTGACAGAACGTTCATCACTCTTGCCATCTCTTTGCCATAAAGGCGATGAAACTTGCAGTAGAGCTGTGGTAGGTAAATTGGTCTGGAATCGGTGGACATCGGTCCAAAATCCTAACTGATCCACGAATTGTAGCGCGTGCCTCTGAGTTCTGGAGGGACAAGGAATTCAGTGAGATTTGAGCGGTGTGAATTAGCTGTGAGCAAGGGTCATCAGAGTTGTTCATTGGGACAGCTGAGGCTGCGTATTCTAATTGCCTGAAAAGGTTGCCTACTGCACAATTTAGGCCAGCTTAGGCGTTACGTCTGAGTTTCTCTCCCTGCAGAGGCTTCCAACGACGCCTCCCCTTCTACAGCCACCCGCGCCTTCCCCCATCTGGTGAACGTTACTGAGTAGAGGGAGTGAAATGGCTGTTGTCCAGTACAAAGTTCAAACCACTCCGTTGCTCCTCACTCCAGAGGCGGATTGAGGGCAATCAAAACTATTACAGTGCCTGAGTGAATCGCTAGTAAATGAGAATAATATTGACGAAAATAACAATATGAAAAAGAGTAATGCACTTCGAGACTGCTTCCCGATCCAGCCTCTTAACACGTCGCACTAATGAGCAGCCTTCGCAATCCACACAGCGGACATTCGATATACCACGTGATTGAGAGTGAATGGACGTGGCTTCGTGCGCAATGCTCTTCCGTCTGCTGAGGAGCGGCGCTGCTTTGAGCTGCGAGAGAAGGTGGTGTCGTGGTGTGACGCAGAGTGCTTCGCGAGGAGAGTAATCTCTACTTCATCTCTTCCTCTCGTACGCATGCACACGCGCTTTGCATAACGACCTAGCCGTGGGACGCGCTCCACACACTCACGCACCCCATGCCGCCCTTACCTATCTTGGTATTCATGAATGGGCCAATCCTCGAGGCAATGCAATACGAGGCCGACCCGTGGACGGGGTTGAGCAAGCTCACAGCACCCGTCCCAGTTGGAAAAATACAGGTAATTTCATTGGTCCCAAATTAGGGACCGTTGCAGAAATTACACTGCAAAGAACAGATACTACACAGGATTTTAGCTCAGAGAGCCGAGAGGCGATGCCCCGCCTCGCCCACCCAAACCACGGCCTCGGGTAGCTTTCACTTGCTCCCCGACCGCTACACCATCGCTCTTAACAGCCTCTAATTTAACCCATCCTTTGCACATCTTCCCTGCGTTTCGTCTAATCCTCCACGCTTATCACTACCCGTTTTTTTCTTTTCCTTCTTTTTGTCTCATTCATCCTCAGGTGAATTGCTCACCCCTAATCATTCACGTCTATGCGCACGCTACTCACTTTCTGTTTCGGTAGGCTGTCATTAGGCCATCAAGTGCAGCCGTCTCGCTACACTTGTACCTGCAATTAGCTACGCGTCCTGCGCCTCTGCACTCTGATGCTGAGGTGCTGTGCTATTCTGTGCTGCAGTCTCCACTACACCATCGTGAAACAATCAAATACGCACATTGACGCCGTCGCTTACTTCCATGCGGCCGTGTGCCCACGAGCGCATGCACATGTGAACCACCTAATCTCGTGATGGGGTTTGCGTCAGAATTTCTGAAGGCAGAGAGGAGAACGTGTCTCCTTCACTCCGTGTTCGCAATGAAATCCCTTAGCTCTGACCTATTCGTTCAAAGGATTACAAGACAGAAAGCAAGGAGATAGTCCAGAAAGGCGCCACATCTTTATTCGTAGTGTAAATCTATGTCTCGTTGAATGCACCCTTGGTGTGAGAGGAACTTAGAACATCCTGTATGGCAATTGTCGCATTCACCGAAGGCGACAGAAACCACTATCCTATTTTCAATTTGTAACAAATCCGCCAGCCTGCTCAAAGATGGCTTTTCAATTCCCATATTTATTGTCGAATGTTTGAGCTTAATTTTTCTTAAGATAAATGCTTCGAAGGTTGCGCGGCATTTGATTCCTTATTTAGCTATGCGCAAATCACCTTATAACTCCTCTTTTAACAATGAACTGCTTGTGATTTTCATATGATTGCAAAAAAACCTTTTTGACTTTACCTTTTTCGCGCATCTGTGCATGTTTAGGATTAGGAAGGTATTAAATTGAAAGTTTTTTATCTCAGCAGTTTCAAGGTCACTGGCCGTGTTTAGTATATTGTCTGTCGGTATGGTGGGTGAGTTGCGTGTTTTAGTTATGGCTCTATTTTGGCAAAATAGGGTCCATTGGCTTCAGATTGGGAAGAACTGTTAAGTTTCAGGCTTCAATTAGTGTCAATGATGGTTCGGATCTTAGGGATGAAAATAACGTGCCTGTCTGTGGCGGCGCATCTAATAAGCCCCGAGGGGTTACAGAAGTTTGAAGTTTAACCTTTCTACTGCTCTCCAATTTGTGGTGGCACGAATGGATTTCTGCCCAGGAAATTCCATGGGCAATGTTGTGTTCTACCGACTTTGTCGTTCATCCTCTTCCCGAGGTTTTTTTCACAAATGTAATCGTCACACTAACTGTCTATCCATCGGTTTGATCGACATTGTTTCTTGAATACTCAGCCTGTTCCTGCTGATACGAGGATGTTTTTCGGATGGAACATTTGTTGGTGCAGTTGATGGGTGGATGCAAATATTGATTTCTGCCGCGGAAAATGGATATGACTGTGCGAATGAAGCGGCATACCAGTAATATTTCCTCGGAGTGCAAAGAACAGGTGTTTCGTTAAGGCTGTGCCACCGCCCAATGTCGTTTTGGCAATCGGCGTTCGCCGATGGATTTTTTGCCGAAACTGCTGGAAGTCTGCAAAGTAGGGTGCAAGCGGTGCTGCGTCGTGACTCCTGCGCTGTGACGTGGTAGGCAAAAGGGCCACGTTAGTGAGTGCGAAGATTACGGGTAGATGGAGGAAGGAACTTGCCAATTCATAGGTGCGTATAAATGCGCATTTTTATGCACATCTGAAATGTCCCCACTTGTACATACTGTTTACTTGCTGTTTATCTGCTTTGATGAGGTGTGACGCCTGACTGCGAAGCGTAATCGTTTGCATTAAGTCGCAGTCACTGCCTGTTGAATGGGGATCCAACGCTGACTTAGGACTAACTGTGCCCTCTCTTACTACTTTATCTTCCACATTTTCCACTTGTTTGCTGCCATCAGTTGTTGAGGTGCTTTCACCCAGCACTGGTATACATGAAGTATTGGCAGTTCTGACTTTTGCGCACTTTGTTTTGTTTTTCCGGTCAGATGGGTAGGTAGTGTACGTTTGTCGATCACTTGTATTATCATGGAGGCCTAAATGGGGCAGGTTGTTTTTTGGTGGGATGTAATGAATATGCATGTGTTTTTTGAGAAGTTTCGTCAAGAGAAGTTGTTTATGGTCATTACAAAGTGTGTTGAATTTGTTGTTACTGGATTGAGTGTGCTGGATGTTGCTAGGTAAGAGAGATTGATTTGCGCCATGCCATGCGGGAGCTTCTGCAGCGGACCGCAGGCAGGCAGTGCAGTTTAGCCGCATTAATATTCTTGGCAGCTAATGGTCAGTAGACGTTCCTCAAGGCACAGGCAGATGTGCACTGGTAAGTGTTAAGCTTCATCTGATTCTTTATTTACGTTCTTTAACTCACCTGTTGATTTGGTTATTTGGTTGGTAAGGTTTTGTTGGATGGACAGGCGAGGGTGAGGCAATATGTATGTTTCACTGTCTATGGATCTATTCCCCTACTTATCTCAAGTTGTTTTACTGTAGCGATATGGCATGTGGCGTTAGGACGTTTGTACGGTCCTGCTTGATGTGAGCGAGCTTGTTGAAGTCGTTCCATCTTAGTCAAAACATCTGACTGTCGGAGGTGCTAAAATCAACACTTCTCCGATGCCTTCGTGACGAGTGGTTTTGGAGAGCATTGTTTCACTTCGATTACACTATTGCTACTAATAATGCTTAGGCTGGAAGTTGCTCCTAGCTGGAAGAAATGGATTGCTTTACAATGTTCAGCTGCCTTATGCACAATACATGTTCTGCTGTTTTTTAGAGCACGCGCGCATGCACGTTTGGTCTATTGCAGTAACATCTATTGACTTTGACTACTGCCATGCGCGTGTCTAATGCAGCGGAGCTGTGGGTGCATTAGGTATTGGGGAGGGTGGAAGGGGATACCGCCGTCATAGACATGTCCACGATTTAGTGCGTACGGTCCCTTAACCGTATATTCTAGCAATTGACGATATTGGGCGTTTTTAAAATCCTTCGGTTGCCCATTTACTTCCCTGTCCTTTGTTTATTAAGTTGGTCGGTCACCTAGTAGAGGTTTGGAGGCAGAGATTGGGTGAGGAGGTAAAGCCAGTATGGGCTGTCTAATGACCTGACAGTCACTCCGTATATCTCAACCTCTCTGTCTGCCAGCCTATAAATGCACTCAACTGTCTATTGTTTCGTCTATCGATCTATTTCTCTGCCCATTTTTACTTGCGAAATGTGCAGTGGCAAATTGCGGCAGCATATGATAGATATGTGAGACTGGTCGAAATGAACTTGTTTTCATTGTTCCCAGAAGGCATTTAAGTGGTGAAAAATGCATCACTTTGAATGGTAGAGAAGTTAGAGGAAGGCACCTTAGTTATCCGGATATGAAGCTAACTGGGAGGAGGTGGAAACACAATTTGATGTTGATAGATTACTCAATTTGCTAGTCTTTGCACCGACTCAAGTTAAGAGAGGGAGGCAGGCGTCAATTGAGGTGCCTCTAAGAATGCAAGCTTTGCTGAAGATGATGTGTGGCAATGTTGGGAGGCTATTTAGATCACATTAGACGTCATGCCAGTGCAGAACTGTGCCGGCGTTCTTTCTTATGCTCCCGAAGCCGTTCTCCTACGAAGTGCAGGCAATAGCAATCCTTTTGACTACGCATAGCGTCTGCAACTCAGGATTTGGGTGTCAAGCAAGGGATCGCGCAGAACATTTTTGGCTGTTTGGTTGTTCAAAACCACCAGACGCAGACAAAATGGCCGCGTGACTCATCATTATGGCCTTATTCATCAATTTGGCCTCAGCCACGGGGACACGGGACCCATAATGGGGACAAAGATTGTCAATCTACATTTGTCCCAAGGCTTGCGTCGTTATTCATCAGGGGATCTACAACTCAGTTAGTACCTACCCACAGGGCTGCCGGACTCAACCAGGGATGATTAAATCGAAATGTGTTAATCACAAGAGCCACGAGACACATCATCGAGCGCTTGACGCGTGGCGTTTTCACGGCTGGCCTCTGCGTTATTGCTTCTTCCCACTCTGCCACCGGTTCCATTTTTAATGGAACGTATGAGATGACTTCTTCATTTTAGTGTGGTGGGCTCTCTTATCATCGTTAGAATGGTTAGCAAATCCATTGTGCTGTTCTCTTCACTTTCATGCGTTTGTTATTTGTCCATGCTTAGACATTCGCAACATTTCGATTGGGTAATACTTTAGTTTAAAAGCACCTTCGAGGAGGGTGGCTGATAATCAGAAATCATCCATCCCCCTTTTTTCATTACCGATACTAATTTCCGACTTCCAATGAAAGAGTGAGAGGGCTCCTGTTAATCGGTCCTCGCGTATGGCATCAGATTTACCGATTTCATTCATTTCTGTGATTTCCTCGTAAAAGCCAGCATTTTTGAAGGAAGTTTAAAGGCGCCTGCTTGGCGAGGTAGGGTCTCTTGCCCCTTGTTAGCTTGCAAAGGGTAAACATCATCCCATTGAGAGGCTCTTGGTGGAGCGTTGGCGTTTTCGCGTTTTGGACTCAACTATAGCGTGCAAAGTCAAGTAGGTTGGCTATTTTTTCAGAAGTTAGATTTTGTAACAATTCTATTAAACCATCTCTTTGCACTGTTTCACTTGTTTCTTGGGGCTCTTCTTCGCTCATTTGAAATTGTCTTTCTAATAATATGCAAAGAAGAGGCAAGCATTTCGTTTCGGTTATTTGGTTTATCAAGGAATTTTGGCGTAGCTTCATTCATCCCGTCTTTGAGCTTGTAATTAATTTATCAGTAGGCCCAAGCTTCTTATCTTTTTTAGCACGTGAAATTTAACAATTTTTATCGATCTAGTTTTAGGTTTTTTTGTGACATCGTTATTCCTGTGCCACGTGTGTTATTGTCCACAACCTATGCATTGTCGCACAGTCGCCAGAGTTTGTCTTCATATAGAGCAGCAAAATGGGCGGTTGTGGTCTGCATTTCATTAGTGCAAATAGTCTGGTGATGTTTGATCTCGATTGGGATCCAGTTGCCGACGACCAGACCGCAGTGTGTGCACGGAAGGGACAGTTCCACACCTATCGCATCAAATCGGTTCTATTAATATCACGGCCGTGGGTTCCTTTTAGTTGAGCATAATGGAGGAGATGATGCTGTAATAGCAGGCGCACCCGAAGACATTGAGCAGTTGTGTGGCGGAGTTAATGGGGAGGGTGGATGGACGTTTTGGTCTAGTTGATCTGAATGAGCCCTTTGTGTGTTACTCAGGGACTGCTCCTGACATGCATGACAGATTGGTTATAAAAGCGATTTTTCTTTCCTTCACTGCAATCCAAATGGAGGAATAATTTTGAGCTTAATTTGCCGTAAGCATTAGCATTAGCACGAATGCATTCGTCCCCTGCACAATTTTACGGCAGGTTGTTGTTTTCGTTTCGCAGTTTCAAATGTCTGTAGTGTATGAATCTAGTGCTGATACGAGGTCCGTCACTTGAAGCGGCTTATAGCCGTAATTTGTCCGTGTGGATCCTGGAGACCATGCGCTGAAGGAGGAGGGGGACATTGAAAAGATAGATAATGTCTTCCGGCATCGTCCGAATGGGAAGCAACTAGAGACTCTCTTAATCTCCAATTCTCACCAATTCTGATGTCTGCACATCTCTCTCCAAGCCTGGATGATATCCAATGCTGTATGCTTCTTCAGTGTTTCCATTATTAGCAAATCAAAGGTGCTACACACGGTGGCTTCCTTCTGTTTTTCTCCACCACTTTCACATGCTAGCATCCTGATTTTAAGTTGAGGGTGCACAATTACTGAAGTCCAAGTAATGCACCTAACGATTTGTTTATACTGAGTAACAGGAATGCGTCTGTCTTAGATATGGCTTTTTGATGCTCATAGTCCATGCACAAACGCGTGGCTTTTATAATTGTGCAACGTTGTTTTGAATAATCTCTTTCATTAGACTGTTTGCTTCTAGCAAGTGCGTGGTATGAGTCTAAGTAGTTAGCAGATGGGTCTGACTTCACCGGTATCTATCTTATGCTTCACTAAGCTTGCTCGGCCCAGCTGAGCGCTTTGCAACTGGCACGTTTTTTGCTCTTGTTGTCGATACTATGAATCAACTGTGTAATCTCACTTAAGCTGTTCATGGGTACGACTGCGTCCTCTTGGAGGACACTGCAAGTGTTATCAGCGATTCTATCGGTGGCGAAACAGCTGGATTGTCTTTAGTGCCACATCTGATAATATATTCCCAAGTTTTGAATCTGCGGAGCTTTGCAGCCGAATGCCCATGGAATGAACAAAGCGGCAATGCAGAAAACCTTTTGTAAAACTGGGTATGTGGTGCACTTGGACGACGACAAGCGTAGGGATGACAGGATATCAAACAGACTCAATAGACTGTTGTTACGGTTTCCATGTTCACACTACGCGTGCGCACACAGACGGGGGTCGTAGGACGACGATGTTTGGGCAAGACGTGGTGACCGAGTGTGGGGGTGCAGGATGCAGACACGAGGGGAGGAAAAGGAGGAAGACGGCGGCGTGGTACCACCGTGAGCGCAGTCACCTATCCACCAGCTGCAGATGATGAACACACCAATCGAGACGGGCATACACATGCCTATTTATGAGAACAGTGTTTGGCCTGATTCCCATTGTCGCCTCACCAGATTCACCAGCACACATTCACACAGGTAGTGTGGCGGTTTGCGTGACCTCGACATGTCGCTCAGTAAAGCCGCTGTCATTAGACTAATATTTGCTCCAGACCCTCAACTAGCGCTGTACTGACTAGATAGCAGGATTATTGGACATGCTCCAGAGGTTAAATAGATTTTAATCAAATAATTTCGCACTATTTAATCTGGAGAATTGCAACCGGTTAAATGTGACACTACTACATTCGGATTCACAGCCTGCGTGCAATGCTCATCAAAAGGCACATTTACTCAAATTTTGACGACGTTCGTAAGCATAAATTCAAGTTAAAAATCATGACATGATGGTTCACCCACAATGACGTCTCTTTTTTTGCTTAGCAGTCACAAATGGCATAAACCAACTTCCGGAAGGAATGACGCATCTATACTTGAGAGACCAACATAAGTCTAAGACATTTGTGCATGAAGATTCATACATTGATGATGCAGTTTAAAATCTCCTTTTCCGCAAAGACAAAGCTAACAAATAAGATGACAAATGGTGCTAAATAATATAAAACCCTTGTAGGCATGAGGCACATCGCAATTAAGATGGAAGAAGACGGTAAGGCACTGCCTGCCAGCATCGATGACAGGGATGCATGCACTTGTGGAACTATCAAAATAGAAGCCGTCCAGGCGACAATATTTTCCAATTCTAAGTACACTACCAGGTTGATTGGTTGAACAGTAAATAACATTCGAACCGATAAATGAAAGCCTCAGATCTTCGGATAACATGAACCGGGTCCCTCCTTTAAAGGGTTGTGAATGTCTTGCAGAACCAGGCCTGTTTTTTGAACGCTGGCCTTGTGGCTGAGCTTAATCCTCCAGGCTAATAGGAAGTCTTCGCATGAGTAACTCGAGGCCCGGAATGCTTTCAATGCATTGTGTGCAAAGTAGTACAATGAACGAAATTCCCACTAAGCATCAATCACCCTTACAACTGATGATACGGCTTTTAAAGAAATGCATATCTTCGTAAGTGCATAACACAAACCATCGAGAACCGAAGGATTAATAACCTGCTTAAAACATTATCTGTGCGATTCAAGTAAACTTGCCTAAATAGAATTTCAAAATGTTGTTATTCAAAGGGAAGAAGGAATGCTTGCGCTATTAGTACACTGATGAGTGCAAGTAAGGATAACACCTTTTGCCATAAGACCTGCTATGAACTAAGTCGAATAGATCGGAGCGTGGTCTTGCACTCCACCTTAAATTGGGAATTTGACTTGAAACTGAATAAATATTGCGTACGATAAGAAGGTCAAATATTGGGAGTTCAACTTTAGCATAATTACGATCACGAAAAGAGGTGTCTCAGAACTCGGGTGCACTTTCAGTAAATTGAGAAACCGTTAAAATTAGATGTATTGTCACCTACAACAGTATCTACAGATGCCGTTTGACTCGCGTGGGACCACAACTTCTAACTGCAGGTCCTATGAATTACTGAATTCAATACTATTCAATAATTGCCTAGTTATTAAAATCATTGTAACGACGGTAGCTATTATTATAACGCAAACACTTTTCGCCAAAACCGGGGTTATTTATAATTCACACAATGTTAAATCTAATTGTGGGGCACAACGAACGGTCACTGTGCAGAAGAGAATGGTTCCAACGAACTTGGGAGGTTAGAGCAAGCATGACATTTATGCCTATCTGCGCGACATTGAACGCGATCGCAACAACTAAAACCAACGTTGTCTCAAATCAAGAAACAGTTCTAGGTTTCCGACCGTGCCTGTGTCATACAAAAAGAACACTTAGAAGCATTGGTGCTTATAATGGTATCATTTCTCCTCCTATCCGCCTTACATCCACACACCCACCCACCCATCAGGACCCGTCCCCACACCATTCCATTCACTATTCGGCGTCGTGCATCCTTCACAGTCCTCTCTTATTCGTCATCGTGGCAGGCACACATGCCAGTGCAAATTGAAGCGTAACGCCTACTAAGCAAATTGGCGCCGATGTTACCTTTTTCACATGGCTTGATTTTCTTTTTCATTCACTGTTCATTTATTTTATTTATTACATTATCTGTTGAGATTTTGATTTCTTTGCGCAAACTACTATCGCCCGTATTTTGGCCGCGTGATTTCCACTTTATAAAATTCCAACATCCTTTAATTTTCATGCTTTATTTTTACTGGATTTTTATCCCTTAACGTGGACATGGATGTGTTTGTTTTAGCTGTTGTACCTGATTGGTTTGGAAGCATTGCTGAATAAGCTTAGTTTGAAATTTGACTCTCCTATTATTCCGTGCTTATTCAAACACTAATGACCTGATAACCAGTAGTTTTTGTGGTACACTTTTTGTCTTTTCAATTTAAGCATTTATGTCTCATAACAGGAATCTTTAGCTATTACGTTTCTCACTTCTTGGCAATTGCTTGGCAGCATTTGCATTGTTAGAATTTTTCCGGTATCACTTTTGTTTGGTGAAAGCGGCACGAATGAAGTAACCAATTGAAGGGTACTTCAGTCTGCATTTCCTCATCAATGGACAAAAATTACGCCCTATGCAACTTCGGCAAACGCGACTTGAACGAACCTAAGTCGAGGTAGTGGAACTCTCCTACGATCGAGACGTCAACGTGCAGTCTACACCACTATCGGACTAAGCATAAATCTGCCTATTCTGTCTGTAAGATTATCGGAGAACGCCATCTTGTTCAAGAATATTATTAATTGTCGCATTTATTTCGACAGGTGCGTGGATATTTTTCGATTCAAGGG
Source organism: Taenia hydatigena (assembly GCA_036345935.2). Taxonomy (NCBI): domain Eukaryota; kingdom Metazoa; phylum Platyhelminthes; class Cestoda; order Cyclophyllidea; family Taeniidae; genus Taenia; species Taenia hydatigena. The sequence continues at coordinate 9,974,067 of JADWOT020000007.1, forward strand.
CCGTTGGCACAGGTGATGGGTGGACCATTCCCTAAGTAAGTCACTCATTGGTGTGGATCTTAAATAATCGTCTATTTTGCTGCTCTCACTGCTTTTGCGAGGTGCTAAGTAGTCTTAAATCAGCGCTGGTGTGCTGTATCCTTTAACAGCTCCAATTTGTTAATGCTTATAGGCATCCGTTTAATTGTATTGACCGAAATGACACCCTCGTAATGGGCCATTCTACTTGTTTGCGTAAACCGTTTAAAAGAAGGATTGGCACGCGCATTTTAAGGACTGTGATTAAGACATTGCTAAAATGTTTGCATTATAACATCTCAGAACCATCTCTACCGGATTGAGCATGCTGGAGGTTGATAGTTAAGGCACTGCAATCTGCGCAATAACTCATGTGAATATCTACAGTGGGATATAATCCTAATCTCCAAATAAGTTTTCTTAAGGCAAAAGAGTCGTATAGGTAATCACTTATGCGGATCGAGATGGTTTCGTTTTTCGCCAATATTTAGTGTGTTAAGAAGGGGGTTGGTTGAGCTGGCGGAAGGGCACGAAGCTGGACGCGGTGGTCGAGTGGATAAGACGATGGGCCGCTAATTCACTAGGGCCTCCAAGCATGAGTTTGAATCATATCTGCGTCGTGACGACATTCCTTTTGACCTTTACATGGGGTTGCGTACGAACTTTGCTTTGCTTTACTTGTATTGCCTTCCCTAGAATATTGCTGGCCATATATGCTCGTGCAGAGGCGTGTGCAGAAGGGTTGAGTAACAAAACTGTAACAATGATACCCGAAGACACTTAATCCTCAAATCTAACACTTGTATAACTAAGCTACCACAACTCTACCAGATTTTTAGCCTGCTGCATTGCGGTCCCAGATGGCCGTCCATAATTAGCGCTAATGCACTCATCGTGATGCAGTGTTCACAAGACCCACCGCACTGTTCAGATGAGTGACCATGTGCACCAACTTAGCTGCCTAGGCATGTTAATCATCCCACGTGGACCATGTATTCTGCCAAAAGAATTACCGAATCCTAAAGCTAGATGCTATTGACTGAGAATACGACTTTCGAAGGACGTTCCAGACGCTACACGGCATCGGTTGCTGAGTTCTAGTTCCGAAGGGCGGGTGATATTGAGCACCTGTTCGCAAGAGCAACGATGCAGACACCAATTCTAGATAAAGATGTATTTATTCCGCAGCAGTTCATATCACCTGGTCGACCGACTAAAAGTTGTTTACATTTGGCGTGTTTGATCACGTCTTGAGGATGTTAACATGTGAAAAAAAACACAAATACACAAACAAATGAATTTAGTCCCAATATGCAAAAAAGCAGCGAAACACAGTAGGAGATATATGCAAATGGGTTGCAAACACAGAGAGGCGCCAAAACTCACTTATAACATGAAACGCTTTCCAATTACGTGCAACAAAACATGGATTTCTAGTGCTTTGCCAAATTCATCCACTAACTCTGCACGGAGTCATAAGAAAGTGCACGAACACACAAACAATGCAAGGTCGCGTGCGATTGGCACTCGGCTTCAAAAGCATGGTCGCCCTTAGTCTTAGAGAAATCCAGGCCAGGTACCGCCTTCTTTTTGGCCCAAAATGAGCCGATGCATAAACACAGCCTCAGCCTTTATTCAACCAGCTCCACTTTGCCACCCCTCTTCCACTTATTCTGCAGCACGCCCGCAAGTAAAATCCTATCCCACATTACTCTGCTCACTCAAGCAGCAGTTTTCGTGAATTATCGGTAACATTGCCTGGAGAACTGATTTTGCCAGTTAAAATCATTTAATGCGTGCGACTATTTTACTTACAAGCACTATCATCAGTTAGTGCAGCAGAATGAAATGGTACACTTTGAAACATCCAAAGGCGATTGACACTAAAGTCAAATTTAGCACACCTGTAAGACGTCTCTATTCAATCACTGTGAATGCGGGTCATCGAGATTAATTAGCAGTTCCATATGTATTAATCTGTCTCCGTAGGGTGACACCAAAGTTCACATAGGATTGGTTGACTCTATTGTAATGCACCAACAACTACATTTTTTTTCACGATGCGTATTGCAAATCAAGGAAATAAGTAAAACATTATTAACCACCACAGAAGGAGAGTAATCCCAAAATTCTTTAAGGTGTTTAAGCGGAACAAATGGTTTGGACGAGAAATGTGGCACAGCTCTCAAAATACTTGAGGCCGCAGACCAGGATGAAGCTCATAAAAGTTAAAATATCTCCTTAGTGTATTAAAAATGTAGTAAGGGTGCTGCCATTCCTGCTTTTTGCATAGGAATCTCTTTTTGCATCATTGTCACTAATTCTGATCATCCTCTAGCCTTATTTTGTCATTTCACTAAATGCTTTGCGCAATTAAGATATTGTGGTGGTTGTATGTGGCTAGAAATGGGTCATTTAAGAAGTCTAAGGTGATGAAAACATTGCCAAGCCATTATGTGGTTGCTTAAATAGGATGTGGTCGATTTTTATTCTTGAGTGAATACGAGGTTGTAATGGCAAGTGTATTGTAGGGTCTTCACTTGTGGGATGGTGGAATGGTGCACCAGAAGGTTTCTAACAGGCAGCAATTTCTTGAGTTGTTCTTTTGGTCGGAATTGTGGGTTCGCAACTGCCTGGGACATCGGGCTTCAATCATAGGCGCTGCGGCGCTGCCTCTGATGTCATCACGCATGCAGCATGAAAGCAAATCAATACGCAGGGTGTGTTGTGCTGGAGCATATCAAACCCATCATTTATTCTCAAAGATCATTATGAGTGAGGTGAACGCTGTTTGTTTTTACTTTAGCTGCTTATCTTGCCGTGGCAACCGCGTGCAGGTGTTTGGCTACTTTAAGTAGATGTTTTCTGCAAATAGGAGTCTTGACTTCACTCATTTATGTATTTGTTAATTTCGACAGCATTTGTCTTGTAACGCAATCTTCTCTCCATAATGTACCGCAAACGTATGATTTCAGTGTGCTGTTAATGACTTAGATGGTGTGCCTGTTGCCCATCATTCGTCGATGCTGTACCTGCGAACCCAACATAATACGCTGGCTTAAGACAATGATTTTTAGTAATTGGTTGTCTATAGGACAACGATACTACTGAGATATGGGGCCGCAACCAGACTCATTACGAAGGGATGGGCTGATAAAGAAGTTGAGGGGCTAAGTTTTATTTGGTAATATGCTGGTGATGGCTAAAATTCGGTGAATCGAGCAGTGGATGCCAAGGCACCAATTTCCTTGACTCTCTTCGCTTTAATGCCCAGTGATCTTCGCACTTCGTAGCTGAAGTCTCCACTTGCTGGCCAAATTCAGAATTTTCACAATGGGAAACAGTACTGTACCACACTTTACACTTATTCCCATTCATCCATCACAGCTGTCCTGTTCACTCTCCAGTTTTCTGCCAGTAAAGAAGCATGCTTTGAAATGCATGCTTTCTAGCAAAACTATTGGTTTTGTAAGGCAGAATGATTTGAGATGTTATAAGTGCATGCTCTTTGCAGAAAGGCAGTTTTTAGACTTTGATATACAGCGAATCTGACGATGCGAAATTAATTTTATTGTTTCTTGACTAATTTGAAGAGGTAGACGTTGCATCCCATTGCGTCGCGACTAATCACATAAATAACTCGGAGAATTCAGGCAATAGTACAGCAACATCACATGTTCACCAGTCAAGCATAGTCTCACAAGTCATTGGTTTCAATTGCGCTGCATATTTAAATGCAATCATGATAAATGTGAACACATTTTCTGTGTACCAGAGCGGGCGATCTATCCGCCTTAACGTACACTACAGTTGCATAACTGAGCTACTATCTTAACAAATAGAAATGATCTAAACGTACGACGAGACTATCGCATTTACTGCTGCCGTTTATCATATTAGTTAGTGTTACATGTCATGGTGGGCATTCTATCAAATATTCTGAAATCGGAGCAAAAGCGTAAATGTGCATTTAAATAAAATAGTGTAATAAATGCAAAAATGGCCATAGGATACGACATGACATTAGGAACAAAGTCAGAACCGATTTATAAGGTAAAACTTTACTATTTGCAGCCACTTCACTAAGAAGCACTAGCATTCGCTGGTGTACCATCATGGAATTGTGGCCTTCGAAGCACCTAAAGGTGATTTACACCGGAGTCAACTTCAACACACCTGTAAGAGGTCTCTTTTTATTCACTGCGAATGCGGGGCATCGCGTTGATTAACAGTTCTATGTGGATTATTCTGTCACCGTGGGTTGATACCAACGTTCCCACAGGATTAGATGACTCTATATTGATCCGTCAACACTTACAAGTTTTGCGCATTACAACACGTATTGCAAATCAAGGGGATAAGTGAAGCATCATTAGCAACCACAGAAGGAGGGTGGTTTAAAACTTTTTCGCTTATTAAAGCAAAGCAGCGTAAACAACGCTGTAGATTTAGAACTGCTATTTTTTGAGACCTAGTGCACCCAATTTCGTTTGCAAAGAGATGTAGGCACCGTGGTGAGTAGGCTGGAATGGTTGTCTGTGGATTCATTCAGATGATCAGTCAGTTCGACTCCACCTCGCGAAATGTTCACGGAAATGTGCCATTTCCCATTTAGCACGTCATTCCTATTATGTCTCTTTAATCAGCTTTGCATATTTTTTATTCTCCTATCCTTTTTGTCCCCTACTATATTCTTTTGAAAATGTGCATGATTTTATGCGAACCTGACAAAATATGATTGCTTATCTAGTCTGATGTGCAATAAGTCTGCCTTCAGAATTAACTAGTGCATTTGCGATCTTTAGGAAATAAAGGTACACAATGAGAAACGCTAACGTAGCAGACGGACAAATGAACATAGTCGTTTTGCGTCTAGTAAGCTTTTGTTGCACATTGCAGAAGCAATGCTAATTTATTAAACTTGTTGTGAATTTGTGGTTCTCTAGTTTGTAAGGAGCTTTATGCAGCAGTACACATGAAATAGAACGGTACTTTTGCGTGCTAAAATAATCAGGCTGTACGCCATAAGAAGATGCAGCGCCAACATTCCAAGTCCTCAACTGTGTTATGATGAGGAAACTATTTCCTACAGACAAAGGCAAAGAGATTGGATGTCTACGCATTCCTAATGTAGGTTCATTAGTTGTTGGATCAACAACTTAAAGAAACGCGCACGTTACACTGCTCTAGTTGTCTGCAATCTAGCCAGAAACTTGCGTTTGTTGGACATTAGCCACGTCAAATGGCATTAAAACTTCCATTTGCATTCATTACCGTGACCAACTAAGAGATCAGTCTGATTATAGTTACGGCTGCGGATCACAATTTGTAAAGCTCATTGGACTTAAGCTGGTGTCCTCTCGGTTAAACAGCATTTAGGGAGAGTAAAATAGGCCACTTCAAAGCGAAATCTGTGCTGTCCGATCCGAGGATCACCTTCATTTGGTCTTCTACGAGGATTCGACGCTAAAGTCAACCACCGAAAAGCAGTGCATAAGTTTATTACAACACGTCATTTATTTTTTTAAAGGTCTTTCTACATTTGAATCGTCGAAAGAGTGCCTTTTTGTAAAAATTAACACCAACTCCCCTGTCATGTGCTCCCGAAAGCTTAAGAGACGAAAAATAGACAAAAAGAATTCACATGTATTTGTCCCTCTCATATTTCATTTAATTTAAATACGCACTGTGCTACTGAAGCATTAAATCAAAGTACTCTTGGCACCCGCAGAGGCTCGTGCGATGTTTGACCATTAATCTATTTTATTTTACGCAATGGCCACAGGGCAATGCACGACTAGTATCATTGCACGCCCTCATCTCGACCATGTTTGCTCTATAGGTGCAGGAGGTGTAGTAGCGAAGCTTGCAACAGAGGTCGTGTCTCGCTGTCCTCGACCGAAACATCAGTAAGTTAAGCGATCCTCAGAAAAATAAGCGAGGCCGGCCATATCATGTGGGCATCAGAACTGCAGTTTGTAACTATTATTACTACCCAAAAAGCATTCTTAACCTCATTCGCGGTAGGTAAAGTGATGCAATGAAAAAGCAGAATAACTGACTACGATGAAAAATGCCGCAAATTTAGCCCATAGAAACCCACCACCACAAACGAAACGGTGCGAAGTCAGTGTATTCCTCGCCGCTTGACAAGCACAAAGCACTTGCGCTTCTGTTCTGAAAGCACCCATTGTAACAATAAAACGTAAAGAACTTTTCATGCGCCGTTTTATGCTATTTATTTTGAAGACTTAACAGCACTTTACAGAATGCTGCCATAGACCGGCTCATCACAACTGTGCTTAAGCGCGTTAAATTCTATTCCATATGACATGGAGACAAGCCCAGCGTATTATCTCCACAAAATTGATCAACGAATCATTTTGTCGCCTATTACACCAAATGCGCCAACTGTAGGGTAACTTGGAAAAAAGGGGAAAGTGGAAACCACCTAAGGCCTGAAACGTCTTCTGCATGAAATTCACATTTGGATAGGGATCTATCCTTTGCCACATCATGCCTGTCACAACAAATATTTGCTCAGGCGTAAGAATATCACCGAGGCCAATTGGGTGTTCACAATTTCGAATTTTGAGGTCCGAGTAATCAAGGTATAAAATGACACAGTCATAATCGCTCAGCTTCATCCTTCCCTCCACTTCTCCAACTCCTTCACACCGCTCATATATGTCCACCACAGCACCGCCTGCTGTCCTCAGACATTGATTCCACTGGTTTGAAAAGTTCGGAATATCCGATGACACGTCCAACCAGAGACGAATCGAGGGAGACGAATGTGATAATGGAAAATCGCATTTGTATCGTGTCGTCCTGTATTGCGATGATCTTGTGCAGCGACATGGCCTGGTGATTATACAGCTTATGGAGGTATGCACAACAGGAAAATCCATCAAAGCAAGCTCACGAAAGAAGTCTTCTATTTTGTTGTAATAACGTGATGCATCAGCCAAAACATGGGGCCTGGTCCGGAAAACTCTCTCAAAAAGCATCAAACAGAGGTTCTCATCCACCCATTTCATGTAATTTACACTGTCATTGCTACCATGACCTTGGGTCAGGGGGTCTTGATCCGGTAATGGATTAGCTGATTCCTCCTGAAAAGTGCTCTTAAAGGTGACTTTTGGTGGCATTCGCAGGGAATATGCGCGTCAAAAGGATTTGGTGATGTAGAATAATTTAGACCTACCTGAGACATGACTACGCAAAACCTGAAGCAAACTACTCAAATGAAGTGTCGCTCATGTGAAAAGAGGTCGCCAGCCAGTTTTAATCACTTCTTTCATCTAACCAATCGGCAAGGTTTATCAACTGACCAAAATTCTTAAGTGCCACCTAGAAGTGTTTGGAAGGATATGTAGAGGTCCAAGCAGCCCTCCTTACAAAGTAATTTATACGTTCATGCATTTTATGACATTATCTTGTTTTTTCTGGGATCTCTAATGAACATCCTACCGGTATCTGGAATGTGGTAATTGAAGAACGGCCAATTGAAATACTGGTGAACCCTGTGAAATGCGACTTCGTAGAATCGGCATAATAGGTTGTTAATAGCGGGGAGATGGATGATAAAAGACTAATCAAGAGCAGATGTGCATAACACTAAAAATGGTGGCCATAACGACACAGATTGTGAGGTGGGCATTCCGTTGCATAGCTCCAAGGCAGATTATCCTAAACACACAGGGCTGCCTTCAGCCTTGTCTGACCAATACTGGCAAGGGCTTTGTCAAGTAAATCGACACTGTGCAGATCTGACGTTGCGCCCATGGTGAAATTGCCAATTTTGTAAAACGCTTGAAAAGTGTAATGAATAGTCTTCTAGGTGGCAATGAAGAGGATTAACGGTGCCTTTACAGTCTAGACAATTTTAACATGCCTAGAAAGAGGATAGCCGGAAGGTTAATGCCGATTTATTAGTAATGTGTAACTATTGTTTAGCTATATCTCAGGAATGAAGATAGAGAGCGAGGCATCAGGTCGACTGTTTGGGTCATAATTCACTGACTCGCACGCAGCTGATTTAGGAATGGAAGACAAAGTTGTTGGCATATAACTTAAAATTCAGTAGGTTCATTTAAAATTCCGGAAGCTATCGTCTCGCTTTTTATTTATGCCAAGTCTAGAGGAGCAATTGAAGAATACAAAATGTTTAGAATAGGGTGATATGCGGACCTGCGTTCTGCAGTTGACGTGCATGTCCACTGACTTCTGATAATTCTTTATTCATTCCTTTAATCAGGCAGTTAACCTTTCCTTCCGAAAACAGAAACTATACGCATTAAAGACCAAACAAAGACAAGTATGATGTCAAACTTCTTCTCCGAACAGTATTGAGACGGACTTGGCGCGCTATTCTGACAAAACGATTTCAGAGGATACTAAAGCTTGTCGCACTAAATCTGTCAGCTCTAAGGTAAGATGAAAAGAGGGAGCATGCAATGATCGTTCATAGAGTGTTACAATCTTTGTGTGCAGTCCAATTCAGAGATATGTACAGTTGGCAACAGGAAATTTGGTTTCATGGGCTCAATCAATCCGAGCAGTTCAATCGAACCCGATTTGTGCATTTCTATGTCCTCTGACAATAATTCGCTCTTAATCCTGCGATTACAGTGTGCTTAGTTTGAGAAAAATGCAAAAGCGGTTCAGGGACAGCCGATTTAAACTGGAGAATGCACGCGGCGAGAAAGTAGGCTTTAGTTGATAGGAGCTGTTTGGTAATTTTCAAGCAAACTGGTAAACTAAACATTCCTCAATAAGGTGATTGCAAGGCTTTATTATGTTCGCGTCGCGAGGGTATGGCTAATCCGGTAGATCAAACAGGTCTGGTTACAATTTTAGGCAATTGGTTGCATTCCTATCTCAACAAATCGTGGACCTTATTTGCGGTCGTGGCAGGGTTTTGCGGAAGGCGAAGCACACAGGAACTTTCCACACCGTGCTAGTAAAAAATGCCAAAAAGACCACTGATAGTGAAGTGCTACTGGAGTCAATTAAGTAGCACCATTGAAAACAGTAAAGTGTTTTGAATGAAACAGCTGGATAGGGAGCAAGCATTTCTTAAATAACAAGTTCTGAAGCTACTTATGATTGTGATGTGCACTTCTATGTAAAGGAATACTACTTATTACGTTAAAAATATTGGGAATATTAATAATCGTAGGGTGTCTGCATTGTCGTGACTAAATGGAGTCCGAGAAGTCCGAGAAGTGACCTCGCGCATCTCACATCCCATTGCAGTTGTGTAGATTCTAGGACCCAGCAGGTAAGTATGAGGTAAATATGGATTAAATTCGATTTGTGACCCATCAACCACGTTTATCCAAGAATCTTTTCTTTAAAGCAAGTTTTCATTTTGCAGACAATGCACTAATCGCCATTGGCTTAGTCGTCCTTTCTTATGCTGAAGTAATCCCAGGTGGCGAACGAATGTCTCGGTCGTCAAGATCGATTCAAATGACCTCTGTCCTCCTGATGAATTATTAATCCTATGGTCATACGCATACAAGGCCACATCCAACGGTGAGGCTAGATGACCCCACCACCAGCTGACACACTTGAAAGCAAGCCACTCAAATGACCTCTCATCATGCGTTTGAATATCCCACCCACAAATCGTCACCTTTCCCTTCTGCTAATTGGCTAAAAGCCATTTTAATAAATGGAACCCACGCGCATATTGATGGATGTAATCATTGCAACAGACTGACCGAAGTGCCGCCAGCAAACAGAATATGTGATTCGTAACGACATCCTTGCCGCTTTTAAATGAGAATTAAGACCAGTGATGAGAAGTTACCATTTAGTCAAGTTTTCTGGGAAACTCTCACATCTAATGCCTGTCCAACCATATCAAATGCCTCGCTGTGCGAAGTGTTATAGCCTTCATAAAAAAATTTCCTTTTATTTGATTACCTACCTTAATCGGTCTACAGTTTAAAGAATTCGCCACCACTATCAACTGATTTCCCTACAGCAGTCAAAATCCCAGTGGGTGATAACTTCTTCCTCCTATCAATCCCGAAACCACACATTGCATCCTGTGCAGAGCATTTCAGGCAATTTTCGTGTCTCGTTGGCTCGCCACCGTCGACGCCTCCCACCATTGTTTCTCCCATTCATTCTGCTGCATCAGACTGATAAAAGCATCTGACCTGACTGGACCTTACCTAAACCGAGGCATAGGTGCACTTTTCTTCGGTCAACGTTAACATTTGCTTAATTCAACTTAACAGATTGAGCATTACTAATGCTGGATATGCTGAAACATCGAATTAAACAATCCACGCTACCTGCGCTTCTTCACCCTCTCCGGCAGTCATTCCCTAATTCATCTACTCGGGCACATCAACAATCTGCCGATTTTGCCCTTCGACTTCTATCTACATGGTAGCTGATGGATCAGTGGCCTCCGCACTTATGCCCAAAGGTTCTATAATGCTACTATTTGCAGTTATTTTATTTATCCATCATGAATCAGCTATTTGCTATTGCATTGTTCCATTAGCATGTGTTCTTGACAACCATTTATTAATAAAAGTTCAAATGTATGTATTTATACCGGTAAGTGGTTAGGGTTGTTTGCGTGCTTCTATAGATTAATATATTTATTTTTAGCTCCCTTTATATATGCACTGACTAAATTTGTTGCAAATGATGTTTATAAATAAAATATTGATGGAATCTTTAAGACAGATGAGTATAAGAGAAATATTTCAGTGTTCGAGTCGATTGAAGAGCAATGCTGGTTGGCTGATGCGAGGTAAGAATCGACGCATGGTTACAAAACGGCAGAAGCTGCAACCGAAATAGCTTCAAATCAATAAAATACAAGTCCACGATGCAGTTTCGATCGTTGTCACATGATTGGTAGCGCTGCGGTTCAAGCAGCTTATCGACTATCACCAGTAAATTGGCTCCCTTAATGAGATTTGCATACTTTGTAAACACAGGTATCTTTTCAAAATAGACGCTTCACAAGCTGATGTAGATGAGAAACGATGAAAAGGCCAATCAGTGTAATGTTCTTCCCTACACTCGGCGCCGTAGTACACGCTTGTGTGTTCTTCCCCTCTAACTATGTATAACTGGAAGCACGTTTTCGCCAATAGTCATCCAAAACTGCTAAAAAAGCTCGGTTTTTTGTCATTTTGGCGCACCATTGTGGGCATGAAATGCGACAGAGGGCTGAAACGAAGTGTCGAACGGTAAATTGGGCGGAGTCAAAATTGCACTTGCAACGCTTTTCATGTTTGCACCGTCGTCATTGCAGTTCATCCCTCCTACCGCGGTACGCCAATAATAAACAGTCTAATTGTAGACATTGCTGTGCCACTTAGTTTGAGCAAAGACTAAAATAAGATATAATTTCATGAAACATTAAGAATGATTGCAGAGGACAACATACACGATGATGGCAGTGCCAGCACAGGGGTAACGGCGGTAGTAAGGACAGCGATGGGGTAAGGAAGGTAATAGCAGGTGAATACAAGTTAAGGATGTGCAGCAGTTAACGGCAAATGAGGTAGGAAGGAATAAGTACTGACCCTGAAGTGACTTGAAGACGCAACCTTCTGATCTGGAGTCAAACGCTCCACCGTTGCGTTACGGGGTCACACTGTCAATAAAGGTGTAATTGATTACCTCAACACCATCACATAGATTGCTGTGCACACCTGTATTGGAAACAACAATAATGCCATTTACATAAATAGAGGCACACATCGGTCCATCGGACACGCTGCTAAAGGTGTTGACGGGACGTGGAGGTGTGAGGAGACTTCTGCGTGGTAACAGGCGCCGGTGCTTTAGCAACAGAATGTTCTACTGCAGCACTCGAGGGTCGGATCTAATTTCTGGCTAAAGGAGATATCTACTAATATCTTCTCATTCCTCCCATCCTTGTTCCACTCCTGCTTTATCACAGCCCGGCGATTCCTCCTATTATGACTCGACAACTGCTCGTTCAAAACCAGTTTAGTGAAGTTCTCTTTTGCGCAACCGTAATAACCGTAATAACTAAATCATAGCGTGCTTTTGAGCTTAGTAAATAAGTGATGCCTTTTCATGAGCCCTTTTAAATCCAAACAAGTGACTTTTTACTTCAAACAAGCCGTCTTTACTAATGATGGGCTGTTGTTGAACCATGCAGGACTCATAGGCCATTTTTTATCTGAGTATTTGTGCAGTAGTTCTATCCCTTTATAACAAAACGGATTCCTATCAAAAATTCATTAAACCGCCTCTGCTCATTTCAAACACGCCATCTTAGTTGTTGGCAAACAATAGCAAATAGCATCGTTGGCTGTTTATTTACAGCAGTGGAAAACCGTAGCTCTGCATACAGGGCGCGCTATTGCTGAGGAAAATATATTCACAAAAAAGAAACGTCACGCTTTGCATGACCTCCATGCCAGACAAAGGCTCATGTTTCCTGATATGTAATTCTTAGGTGAAAGGCGAAAAAGGACTCGAATCATGCTCGAGAAGAGGCTTAAGTTCCTTTTAAAGCTGTATCAGTCCGTTTGTTTTGAGACCATAAACATGCCAATATTTTCCTGTGGAAGAGAACACAGAGAAGGGGAGGCTTACAAATGGCCTATGCAAAGTCTGTTTCAAAGGACATGGATGGAAGCATTCAAAATCTTACATACTTTAAAGCTCGTAACTAAATAAACAACAAATGAGCCACAGATAATCACTCCAATTATTACTGTAGAGCATTTGTCATCCGCACAGCATAAAGCAGGGCTGATCCGGTTGGAGAAGCGCGAATCGTAGCGAAAACAAAGTTGTAAATTAAGAATGGCAATTTTTGAGGTCTTATGCACCCTATTTTGTTTGAAATGGGATGTGGGTTTCGCGGTGGTAAGCTGGAGTGACTATCCATCGTCTCCATTCTGATGATCAGTCAGTTTGACAGCACTCCGCGAAACGGCCGCATGAATGTGCCATCTCCATTTAGCACGTCATTCCACTTATGTCTGTTTTAACAGTTTTGTCTACCATCAATTCTCCTTTCCTTGTTATTCTCTACTCTACTGAATCCCAACTGGGTACGATTTTATACAAGCCTGAAGGGACAAAATTGCTTATCTAGTCCTCTAACTGATTCATTTTTCAGTCTCTGTTTAAAAATCTGATGTACATTGAGTTTGTCTTTTGACTTAATGAATGCATTCGCGACCTACCACGGCTAGAAATTGAGTTGAAATTATTTCAGGAAATGAATATGCGTAATGAAAAGTGCTAGTACAATAGAGGGGTGAAATAAAATTAGTCATTTTGGCAGAGTGTCATGTGCACACTTCGCATTTGGTAAGCTTTCTGTTGCGTGTTGCAAAATTCATACCAATTTACTGAACCTGCTGTGATTTTGCGGTCTACAAGTTTCTAAACAGCTTCATACAGCAGTGTACGTGAAACATAATGGCGTATCTGCATGCTCAGATATTCGGGCTGTACCCGAAGATGCAGTGCCAATATCCCAATTCCTCAACTGCGTCAAAATGGGCAAATTATGTCCTACAGACGAAGGCAAAGGAATTGGATGCCCACGTAAACAAGAGAACACGATTGATTCCCAATGCAGGTTCGTTAGCTGTAGGATCAACAACTTAATAAAAGCACCCACTTGACATTGCTCAAGCTGTCTGCAATTCAGCCATAACTTTGCATTTGTTGGACAATAGTCACGTTAACGGGCATTAAACTTCCGATTGCGTTCATTAATGTGGCAAATCAAGAGTTAACTCTGATCACGATTACGGCTATGAGTCGCTAACCGCTAAAATATGAGTGCATGACAAAATTATCGGCATATAATTTAAAATTCACTAGGCTTGCCTAAAAATCGGGAAGCTGTATTCTTGCTATCTATTTATGCTAAATCCTGACAAATAGATGAAATTGACCAGCTCTAGAATACGTAGGATGGTTAGAATAGGGTGATGAGTAAGCGCAACTTCTGCGGTTGACGCACATGCTCAACCACTCCTGATATTCTTTCAATCGCACCATTAGTCAGACAGTATACATTCCCTCCCGGAGAGGGACACTTGAAACATTAAAGACCATTCAATGGCAAGTGTGATGTCAAACTGCTCCTTCAAATGGTATTGAGAGAGGCATAGCGCCCTATCCTGACATAACCCATTTCAGAGGGTAGTAAGGCTTTTTACATCAAATTGGTCAGCTGTGAGATGAAAACAGGGAGCAAGCAACAACCGTCCATAGGGCGTGGCAATTTCTACGTACAGTTTGAATTATGTCTGCTTTTAGCTACGCCACTTGTTAAAGCAGATATTTGCCGCTGTTTATCAACCATAAGCGTATTTAGGTTTGGTGCACCCTCCTTCCTTGAATGCGAAGGAATAGAATCCATGCTGCGATTTAATTGCATGACAATTATGCCGTAATTCAGCCATGAAGCCTTTCGTGCAATTTAAGCCACCTTTAGAAACCTACTAGGATTACCCGATTTCCTGGTAATTAGGCAGAATATTCGAACACCGAAGCGACGACCCACGCATCTGTTAAAGAGTAAGTTATAGATAATAAAATATCGTACGACAAAGTCAGCCTGTTAGTATGCGGCATAAAGGCGTCCACAATCCACAAACAAAGATAGCCCAGTGTCCAACTCCACAGCACAGAGAAGCTTAGATGTTCTTGTTTGCATTTTTAAGCATACTTTGTTACCACTCCGCCTTAAACACTCGCTAGGGGTATTCGTGACGATTAACCATCTAGCGATTGTCTACAGTTGTGTCTCGATCTCGATACGACTGATGCAATGCACTCTTTAGCACCGTACAAATTGCAAATGACGAATAGTACGGCCTTAATTGGTCAGCACGTAAACGAAGACGGCATAAGCTTAAGTAAATAACATTGGGAACTTACAAAACTTTTGATGATAATTGTGTTTTACTAATTATGATTGTCGTTTTGGACCTTGATCACTCGGATTTCGGAAGTCGGAATTGTGGACACCTAATTGCCCTAGATGATTTTATTAAGCCTGAGCAAACACTTGCTGGGACTGGCATGATGTGGGAAATAATGCAACCTTTTCCAAATGTGGACTGCATGCAGAAGACGTTCCAAGCCTTGGGTGGCTTCCACTTTCTCCCTTTCTCCAAGTTTCCTCGTAGATGGCGCATTTGGTGCAACAGGCGACAGAACAAATTTTATGATCAACTATGCAGAGATAATTCGCTGGGCTTGTCTCCATGTCATGTGGAGTAGAGCTTACCGCGCTTAAGAATATTTATGACGACCTGCTCTGTGAAGGCATTCTGCGAGCTGTTTGACAGCTTACAAAATAGATATTAAAAAACGATGCACATTAAATTTTATGCGCCGTATTCATGCAATAAGTAATTTCGGAACAGAACCGCAGGTGCTTTGTGCTTGTCAAGCGATCAGCAACATATGGGATTCATATCTTTCTGTTTGTGAAGGGCGTCTTCTCATAGGCCAAATTTGAGCCATTCTCCTAGCATGGTCAGTTATTACGCCTATTCATCGCATAAATCATTCACTGTGAGTAAGTACAATAGTCTTTTTAGGCAGTAATAATAACAACTAATTGTAATTCCAACGCACACATGGTTGTTCGCTTATGTCATATGCCAAATAGTCCGTTACACTAAATGCTTGATTTTACGCCAAGACATGGTCAACTCTGTCTGTTTTCCTGCTGACCGCTAAATCTGCTGGCATTTTGTTCGCAGCCATGAAGACAGCTTTCCTGTTCCCAACTTCGCTACTACACCCCCTCAATGTATGGAACAAATATAATCACACTGCGGTCGCGCACTCTTATTAGTCACAACGGTGCCATCGTGCATTGCTCTGTGGCCATCGCGTAAAATAAACTTGCTCCAAGAGTAAACATCGCACGGGCCTCTGTGAGTGCGCAGAGTGCTTGGTACTGGTACTTTAGTAACACATTTTCCTTTGAAATAAAAATATAATAGTGACAAATGCATGTGATTTCTCGTTATATCTTTTTTCCTCCTATGCTCTTAGGCGCATATTGGAAGGGAACTGAGCTCAGTTTCGCATAAATTGCCATCAAATTGTAAGTGTTCTTTCGAATGATATAATGCAGAATGGTGTTATGCATTTGAAGAACCTGTTATTGTGGAGTAATTTACTGCTTGATAATGTTCGGATTTAATGCCAAATTCTTAAAGAAGGCCAAATGAAGGCGATTTTGAGATGAGGCGACACCGGTTTTGCCCTAAAGCGGTCTACTTTACACCCTCTAAACGTTATTGAATTAAGAGGACATCAACCCAAGTTTGATGAGTTTTGCGACTTGCGACCCGCAGCCGCAACCATAATCAGAATGAATTCGTAATTGCCCTTTGGAGTGGCAAATATAAAACAATGCAAATTTTTAGGCTGGATTGCAGGCAAGTAAAGCAATGTTAAGTAGGTGCTTCTGTTAAGTTGTTGATCCGGCAACTAACGAACCTGCATTGGGAACTAATCTCGTTCGCCTGATTGCGTAGGCATTCAGTCTGCTTGCTAACGCCCGTAGGACATGATTAGCTCATTATTACGCAGTTATGGACTTTAGATGTTGGCGCTGCATCTTTTTATAAGACACAGCATGAATGTTTGAGCACGCAAAAGTGTCGTTTATTTCTATTTGTGCTGTTGTATGAAGATTTTGATGCTGTGTAAGATGCTTTCACTGGGGTTTATTGGGTTGCTATATCATGATCCGATTGCAAGGGTAACCTATTTATCAGGACACAGGTCGCTGTTGAAAGTGTAGCGTTCACCATAAGAATTTTTTGATACTGCGCTTTCTTTTAAAACGGATAACTGCTTCATCGCAGCCGGCTCGTCTTGCGCTGGTGAGATTTTCTTACTTTACCGCATATTTCTCGCCGGTCCAGTGGAAGTTACTCTTAACCTAGCATTGCATTTTGCCACCAACGCATATGATAGGCAACATTTTACTTTATGGTCAATTCTTTTGTTTATGTTAAGAACAAAATCGGAGGATTCATTTGCCTCGTGCGTTTAATCATAATTAGACAGTGCTAAAGCTTTTCGACGCGTTTAGTTATCAACTTGCAGAATCACTGTCTTTCGCTTATATGCTTCTTGGTTGCTTACGGCTTCCTTGGGTAGGTAGGTACAATTCATACGCAAACATACTTCGGGTAGCAAGTGAGCAGTCAAAATCAAATTCACGACCCTGTGGACCTCTTGAACACACTACAGTAACAGGTCTGAAAGGCCATCGAACATCGAACACTTTTCCTTCTTACTCTGCAAACAGAACGTCGACACGAATGCACTCTTCATCACAGATTAAAAACGCATGGCATAGTGGTGAAAAAAATGCACAATCATAGTTGACTGGACGCAAGTCCACCTTTGTGACCAGGGGGCCTATCATAGTGAGTTGATTGCGTATGGTTTTGTAGTGCCCACATTCCTGCATTTGCTGTTTGGAGGATATGTGAATGTTTATGGGTAAGATTGATAAAGTTGGAGATAGAGGTGTAGATCGTGATGCAGCATAGGTGGCTCGGCGTGGCGCGATACCTTATTGATAGACCACTGGTCAGTCGATCTTATTTGGCGGTTTATAAATACAACAGGCTCGAATGATTTCAACGTTTCCAATCAAAATTATTCTTGACTTCTGCACTTGTAGACTAACCGTCCCTTAAAAATGCTGCTGTCTTCTGAATAATCATTGATTTCTGCTGCAACTGTTAGCTATGTGTTGCTAAGGAGCCATCTTGTTTGAATGGATGCGCCACCTTAGCCGTGCTCGACTTATTGCCGATTGCTAACAAGGTTAGGCATGCACTGAACCCGCTACGCACATTTTGCGCTGAATACTCGAAACCTCGTACGATTGCATTGGCAAGGAAAGTTTCCCTCTTGTGGGATTCGCTGACATATTGCTGCTGGCGTTTTTCGATCAAGGTCGAATCTTATTTGAGACTAGTCGCATAAGCTTGCACCTGTTAGTTAGCTCAAGCGGCAGATACACATTTGTTTGTTCTCAGTGTTTCCTAGATGACGGCATGAATAAGCTGTCATTCCTCATCCACCACTGATTCCGACTTCCGACCATTAGCATTACCATCCATCACAAGTTCGTGGAATAACCGACTTTTCAGAACCCACTTTTAACCATCCTAGTCAGACGCGTCGGGAAATTGTGAGTCAGCCACCGTGGAAGGGACTCTAACTCACAATCCTTAGCGTCGAAAACCGGCGTCTTATCCATTAGGTCACCGGAGCCAGCTTGTCGTTAACTTACTGCAGCTAGCAACAGAGCCTAGTACTGAAGGGATATGGTTCTGGCTATGGGTGTGAGAGGTTCCGGCTTCAAATTTCGTCTGAGCCCACTGCCCACTCAGTAGTAAAAGGGTTATTTGGTAAATGCGCCTTAAAATTCTCGGACCACTTTTATCATAAATTTGCAGGTCACAGTCCTCATCTTCATCCTCATCCTCTCATTTACCCAAACAACGTGAGCATTGCTTTCCAAGTTCATAGCTCGTGTGCAGGGTTAACTAGTTTACTGGCTCATTGTCAAGCATGTCTGGATTTTTTTTAGGTTAGTTAACTTATTTTACTACCAAATAAGGGTATTTAAACTTTTTTGGAGCCAAGCGCATTTCTCATGCAACCCTGGATTGTTTTGTGTCCGCACACCTTCCTACGACCCGGTTCAGAGTTGATGGATTAATGTGGCAAATAACCAGGTATCTACGTACATATATATATATATGGAAATGGTGTTTGAGTTGCTGCTCTTGTGAACGATCGCTCAATTGTGCCCACCCTCGAAATTAGAACTAAACAACTGATACCGATTAGCATCTAGAGCGTCTTACGAAAGTCGTAGCCTAAAAAAATAGCATTTAGCCTTGGATTTCGATAATTTCTTGCGCCAGAATGCATGGGCTGTGTCAATATTTGGGATTATTAATACACTTGGAAGCTATTTTGATGCACATGAGGAACGTATCCGTGAACAGTGCGGTGGATCTTGTGAACACTGCCGCATAATGGGCGCATTAGCGCTAGTTACGGACGTCCATCTGAGTCTACAATGGAATAGACGAAAAAATTAGTGGTACTGTGATAGTTCAGTCAGGAAAAAGTAAAAACGTGTTCAGGCGCCTACCTATCTACCTCGGGTCATGGCGGGTACCAATTTTGCTGTTTTCCGCATAAATGCGGAAGCTACTGATCCATCAGCTACTACGTGGACAGAAGTTGAAGGCCAAGATGGGTAGATTGTTGAATTGTGCCCGAGTAGATGAGTGAGAGATTGACTGCTTGAGTGAGCGAAGGAGCGTGAG
Organism: Taenia hydatigena; assembly: GCA_036345935.2. Taxonomy (NCBI): domain Eukaryota; kingdom Metazoa; phylum Platyhelminthes; class Cestoda; order Cyclophyllidea; family Taeniidae; genus Taenia; species Taenia hydatigena. The sequence continues at coordinate 9,993,461 of JADWOT020000007.1, forward strand.
GCGGTAAAGGAATTGTTGGGCTTAGTGTTTCAGCTTATACGGCATCAATAATGCTCGAATCGTTGGGGTGGATTTAGCGAATGTCAGCTTAAGTCGAAGAAAACTGCACTTGCGCCTTATTTTAGGCAAGATTTGGTCAAATAAGATGCCATTATCGGTCAGGTGCGGAAGAATGAGTAATAAAACCAATGGTGGGAGTCGTCGGCGGTGGCAAGCCAGCAAGGTGCGTAAATTGACTGAGATGCTGTGCATAGGAGGTGGTGTGTAGCTTGAGGAATGACGGGTGGAAATAATTATCACCCACTCGGAGAAATTAGTTGATAGTGATGGTGGGCCTTGATTATAGGAAGGTAAGAATGAGTATATGACCAACTTATTATGTTGTCGATTGCGACAGTTGGTTAAATAGGAGGAACTGCTTTTTGTGTGAATACTGGAGCGCTTTGTAGAGTGAGGTATCTGACATGGTTAAGTGACATGCCCTAGAAGTTTCCTGTAAAATCTGATCGACTGGTTACTTCTCACCAAAATCTTTTCATTCTTATTGGAAGGGGTACGGAAGTCATTGCGAACTAAATGTTCTGGGTGCTAGTGACACCATGTTTGGTGTGTTGCGATGCTTGTAACGCAATGGTTAAACCCATGGATATACGCATGCATTCCACTTATAAAATTGGTTTTAGCCGGTTAAGGTAAGTAAAAAAGCGGCAGGTTGTGCGTGATATGATCAAATGCATGGTGAGTGGCCGTTTGCCCGGCGTGCTTGCAAGTGGGTCAACTGGGAGTAGAGTTATCTAGTCTCACTACCAAATATGTTTTTCATGCGTAAAAGGATCACGGGATCACTCGTAGGCGAAACTTTACCACCTCGGCTTAGTATTCTTCAGACCGCGTCTGCTGAAGTGACATGAGATGCCTCTTAGTTCGTTAATGAAGAAAATCTAGTTGAAGGACCCTTTTAGAGGGCACCGCAGCCAATAAGAAACAATAACATCCTAAAAATGCACATAATGTAAATGCCACCGAGTAATTGTCGAAAAAGAGGAAAATGATAGCTATTCTCATAAAATATGAACATTCAATCCGTCAAGACACAAAACGCATTGCAATTGCTACTGAGCTTAAGATTATTAGTACCTGATCAAAGCATGATGCATCAAAATGCCAAATTTCAAATTTAACATTTTTCAGCAATCTCTCTAAGCTTATCAGGTGCGACATCAAGAGCCACATTCATGTTCACTTTCAAGGTCGTAATTTACGGTGATTACATTGAACACGTGAATGCGCTGTCATATTCTTAATAAAATCGAAAGAGCTCCAACAAATCAAGGGCAACATTAAGATACACAAAGCAAAAAATCATTCCAAAATATAAAATATCAAACAGAAAGAAATGATTTTTCATATGATAAACAAAATAAAACATGGCTTATCAAAAATACATTAATTTAGAAGAAAGAGAAAATATCAATGCTATATGTAAAAGCAAAGGAAGAAAACTGTGCATGGGCCAAAATTTGAAAGTGTGGAAGGTAAAAATGATACACTAATGTTTGAAAAGTGGAGAAGTAGTTTCAATACTGGTTTTAATGCTGTCATAACTTAATGAGTGGTGTTTCTTTATATAGAGCTGCACATCATAATCATAAGTTGTTGTAGAATGGGTGCACACGTGCCTTAAGCGACTGATTTGCTTACTCCACTTCTCGCTATATTTCTCCACCCGTATTAGCGTTTCAAATGTTACTACTTTGCTAACTTTAGCAACGTCCTGTGTGTTCAGTGCAGAGACTGATATTTGAGGTCTGTATCCACTTCAGATGCCTTCAATCACAACCAATGGAAATTAAACTAGAGAGATCATCGATGGAAATTTGCATTCACGCTAAAACAGGCATGAGCGTCGACACGTGTGCCGAACAAATTCAAATCCTAGGATTCGTAGTTTTACTTATGCAAATTTTAAGCCACCAACGTTTGATCTTTCTATCGTAAGCAACGCTCAGAGAATTTTAAGCCGTAACTCCGATTTATTGTTGGATATAAGACCACGCTTTGATGCATTGGACTTGGATCATGGCAGGTCTTATGACATAAATGGTGTTATTTTTATTAGCCCTTTCTCACTGCACATTCGGAATTCGGCATCTGCTCTGTATCTCTGATGATAGCGCAAGCTTTCTTCCTTCCAGTCGAACACTAGCATTCTTATTTAAAAATTCTACCCAGGCAAGTTTACTTGACCCACGTAGAAATACATTTAAGCAGTTTATTAATCTTTTAGTTCTCAAAAGTTCGCACTGAACACTTCTGAGAACATACGTTTCTTTCAAAACTATGTTTCATTTGTAAGAAAAATGAATGGTTGTTGGAAATTTTGTTTATTTGCTGTTTTGCTCTACAAGCACATGCATCCATGTGCTTGGTGATGGTAAGCTGTGGCTTACCGACTTCTTCATTCCTAATTACGATTTCAAGGCTTTTACATTATATGCCATCATCTGTCATCTTATTTTTTGGCTTTGACGTAACGGAAAACGACATTTTTAGCCACATCATTACTGTATGAACATTCGTGTGCTGCTTTAATCCACTTGCAATCCTTCTGTGGCATTTCGTCTGCATAAACGTCTTCAACTCAAGTTGGTCCCTTTAGTATAGATGCATCATTTTCCCAGAAGTTAATTTATGCCATGCGTGAGAGCTAAATAGGAAAGAAATGTTATTTCGATTACATCATTACGTCATGAGTTTTGACTTAAATTTGGGCTCACGAACGTAGATGCACAATTTGATAAACATTCCATGTAGGCTGTATAATTGAATGCGGTAATGCCAATTTTCATCAGTCGCAATTCATCAGATTGAATGGTACGCACTTATTTGATTGCCTCTTATTCATCCCTTATGTGGAGCTGCACAGCATAATCATAAATAGTCGTAGAATGGGTGCACACGTGCCTTTAGCGGCTGATTCGCTTACTCCACCTCTCGCTGTATTTCTCCATCCTTATTAGCGCTTCAAATGATTCTACTTTACTGACTTCGGCAATGGTCTGTGTTTGAATATGCTGCGATTTGATTCAGTGCAGTGACTGATATCCGAGGTCTGTATCCGCTTCGGATGCCCCTAATCACAACCAATGAGAATTAAACTGGAGAGATCACAGATTAGAATTCGCATCCACACTAAAACAGGCATGATTGTCGACACGTGTGCCAAACAAATTACATCCTGCGTAAAAAATTTGCAAGGAGATTTACACACCATGTGAGGTTGCGATTGACCATGCCATTAATCCCTGTCTGCAAAGCATTTTCAGCGGTATATATGCGACAATCTTAAGAGCAAAAATATGTGCTCTAAGCCTAAACCCGACTTCGAATGAGATGTTTCAGACATCGCAGTACGGACGGAGTAACGAATAATTGATTGCCGCGGATTCGGCTGCAGTCATTGCCAAATGGCTAATCCCCCTATACTTTGGACGCAAGAATCTTCATGAGGCCTTCACAATGCTCGCTTACCAGGAACGTATTTGTTAACCATGACCAGAACCACCTTCAGACCGTCTATGAAAGACAGGCCGTTTAGCTTAAGCCTATTAACATCTGCACCAAAAACACTTAGATGCATTCTAAATTCGTCACGTGTTAAACTAATGCGTTTCGATAGTGTCAATGCGAAGGGGAAATGACACTCACGCCTGGATTGTACAGATCACATTGTGTCGGATTTATTAAAAGGTATCATGGCAAGTGCACTTATTGGTCATTGGCAAAAATGGATTCAACTAGATTTATTGAAGAGGGTAACTATACTACTCTTTTGCATTGAAACAAAGACTTATTTACATGCAGAAGTTGCAATTTCATTATTAATATTCACGCGAGTTAATACGCAGATTGCCATGCCTTACCTACCAACTTCAAGTATGCTCTATCCGATAGTAGTGGTTCTGGAACGATGCGGTGCAAACACTTTGGCAGTATCTAAATCATAATTCTTCAAAAGCGCATGTATGCGCATTAAATTCCGCCGAATATAACCTTTCCCAACTGGAAGAAGGCAATGCAGCAGTGGACAAACACACGTCTGTCACCCTTTGAGCAGAATACAAAGATTAGTGGAATGGTCTGCCACGAGGTTAAAAGATTTCAGTCGTTGGTATGAACGGATGTCATGAAGCAAAAACATCAAAACTGTCAACGTGTACTGCAAGCCGGTGCTGATTGAAGACAGCATAACACCTAGTAAAAGCAATGGGAGCAGTATCACGGGCAATCATTTAAGGTCTACACATGTAAGTGATCCATGCAAGAAGCAGTCTATCCACTATCTCTGTCAGTGGTCGTTGAACCGAAGAACATCTGCGTACCTTTTAGAGAAGATGCGATGAATAGAAATGCTTTTTAGCAAAGTGACATACTTTGATAATCTTAACAACGGAATGGCCAGATTTTCGCTTAGTCAGACAGTGGCGTAGGATGCGCATTGACACCCCAACCATAGGAGAATCTTCCCTACCTCGGCTTAGGTTTGTTCAAATCGCGCCTGCTGAAACTGCAGAAGAAGCAATTCAGATCAAAGATGAAGATATGCGAACTCAAGAACCCTTTTAAAGGCTAAAGCTGCTGTGCTCGCGTCCAATAGATAACAATAACACCGCCTAAATTCAAATAATGCGAATGCCGCTAAGTAATTACCAAGAATTTAGGAGAATACTAGCAGCAAAGCCTCTCATAAAACATGAAAACTCAACCAAAAAGAAACAAAATACAACACTACAATTACTAAGCTTAAGCTAAATACTACATGAGTGAACATAGTGTAAAAGAAGAATCAAAATAAAAATTAACCCTCCTTAATAATGTCTCTAAGATAACCAGGCATGCAGCAACAGCAAACATATTCATTTTAAAATTAAGGTAAGAAAATAAAGGGAAAAGACCCAAAAATTGGAAGAAGAGTTTTAGAATAAAGCGGAGGGAACATAATTGAGAGATAATAAATTATAAAAAAATGAAAAGTAAAACAGCGAGAAAAAATCAGGATGTAAAAGACAGCTAACACAGCCCGCCTCCATGCTTGGGAGGCGTTGCACATCTATTTGCACCGGCATGTGCGTCTGCCACGATGACGAGGAGGGGAGGTCGGTGGTGGATGTGTTTTGGCGCTTAGTGAATGAAATGGTGTGGAGATGGGTGCTGGTGTGGGTGAGTGGGTATGCGGATGGATGGATAGACGTGGTGTGTTGAGCGCGCCTAGTGATGCAGCGACAAGAAGGGCAGAGGAAGGAGGTAATTGGTAGGTTGTGGTGGAAGTGGAAGCGCGCACAGAAAGAGAGAAAAAAGAGATTGAGATAGTAATAGGAAGTGCGATTTGGGAGGTGTCAAATGGCGGTTCTCGTTCGATTACCGAAGTTAAGCTACGTCGGGCAGGGTCAGTATTTGCATGGGAGACCTGCTAGGAATACTTGATGTTGCTGGCCCTCTCTTCCTTTCCGCCCTTCCTACTTCCTTTCACCTTCTCCTCCTTTACCACCCGCTCCCAACTTGCACGGCACTTCACCTGCACTGCTACCCACCTCAAATTGGAGCACTGCAAACACTCCTTTTCGCTGCGCAGCATTCTCATTTCCACTCTAATGTGTGACGTCATGCACCGCCACGCATGCTAGTCATTGCGCGTCTATTTACACACGCATGTGCGCCTGTCGCGGTGGCGACGTGGAGAGAGAGGTGGAGGATGCGTGATGGTGGATGGTGAATGGATGGATAAGTGGGTGGGTGGATGGATGGCTGGTAGGCGGAGAGGTTGTGGTGTGGTGCAGTGGGTTGAGCTCGTCTAGTCATGCAGCAACGAGGGAGAGTTGAGGAAGGACCTCATTCATAGGGTGTGTTGAGGAGGGTGGGCGTGCGCGCGCGAGCGCACGCAACGAGAGAGAGAGGAGGAATGAAGGTAGTAGTGGGGTGTCATAAGCGCTTATGCTTCCATTTGGTCATTTTTATGTAGCCCATCATTGGTCGGGAATCTAGAATTTTGTATGCTTTAAGATGACGCTGATTTCATTTGCGGCAACTGCGTTTAGTGTACCGCAGACAGGCATAAATTTCATGTTTGTTCTATGATCTTAATTTCCTTAGAACCGCTCCTCTCTGTGCAGTGGTCGTCGATTTTGTCCCATAACGAGATTAAACACTGCGTGAAAAAGTAGAGAAAAGTGCCTTCGTTATAGGAAGAGCACCCGTCTTTAAAAATGCTTTGAGGATTAAACAATTATTTGCTGGGTACTACATTCAACAAATTATAGGACTCGCAGTTAGAGGTCGTGGTCCCACACAAGTCAAGCGGCATCTGCGGATACTGCTGTAAATAGCAATGCATCTACTTTAACGGTAGATAATTTGCTAAAAGTGCACCCAAATCTTTAGGCCCCCATGAATTTGTAGTTTTTAATATGCAAATCCTGAACCCTCAACTCTTGATCTTTCCAGTGCAAGCAGCATTCAGAGGGTTTCAAGCCATAACTCCGATTTAATGTTGGATATGCGACCTCACTCCGATTCATTGGACTTAGATCATGGCAGGTCTTGTGGCAAAAAGGTGTTATATTTATTTGCCCTCCCTTAATACACATCCGAAAATCGACATCTGCTGCGCATCTCTGATGATGGTGCAAACATTACTTCCTCTCCTCAAACGCCAACATTTTCAATCAAAATTCTATCCAGGCAAGTTTACTTGACACACGCAGAAGAAGTTTTCAGCGGTTTGCTAATCTTTTAGTTTTCGATAGTTCGTGGTAAGCACTTATGAGAATGCACATTTCAATCAAAACCATCTTGCTGGTTGCAAAATGATTAATGACTATCGGAAATTTCGTTCGTTATACTGCCTTGCACACAATGCATTGAAAGCGTTTCTCGTCCCGAGTTACTCATGCGAAGACTGGCTATTGGCCTGAAGGACTGAGCTTAGTCCAAAAGCTAGTTCTGCAGAACATTCACAAACTATTAAAGGAGGAACCCGATCCTTGGTATCCGAAGGGAATAGGCTATCATTGACTTATTTGAGTGTTACTGTTCAACCAATCGACCCAGTCGTGTAATTAGCATTGGAGAATATTGTTGCCTAAACGAATTTCGTATTGATAGCTCCACAAGTGCACGCATTCATGTACCCGGTGATGGTTCGCTATGGGTCACCGCCTTCTTCCTTCCGAATTACGGTGTGCTTTACGATTGCAAGGCGTTTACATTATGTAGCATAATCCGCCATCCTATTTTATGACCTTGACCTAACAGAAACTGATATTTTGGCCACGCCACTAGCGAAGGCAAATTTGTGCGCTGCTTTAATCCACTTGCAAATCTTCTGTGGCATTTCATCAGCACAAAAGTCCTAGACTTGAATTAAACTCTTGGGTAGAAATGCATCATTTCTTCCAGAAGTTAATTTATGCCATTTAAGAACGACCTTAAATTATGAAAATATGCCGTGCATAACGACTGTGTCTTGGAAGCCGACTTAAGAATGCATCACTAAATCGAGGACGAATGAGCACTTTTGAACGGTGACACTGCAATTGCATTATAGCAAGTTCATTGTCCTCGGCATATACACTTAAACGAGCTTAAAAAACCATCGAATTTTATAAAGTCACAAGCCAATTTTTCGGTTTATTTGGCGGTTTGTATTGTGCTTATGAAGGTTGGAACATTTAGGATGTAAAGGGTACTACATTATTTACATTCAAAATTAATTTGAATTCTTATCAAAGCCATCGAACTACATGTGGTATATCTTCATAAGACGCCTCTTGCAACGATCGCTTCTGAATTGCCCATAAATGCAACTTCCAGTAAAGATTCAGTGTTATTTCTGCTGCCTTGGAGGAGGTACACTAATCACCTCTGCGTGAATTTCTTAGCTGCATTGCTCCTTTGCCATGGACAAAAAAATTAATTGGTGGGACGTAGGAACCTAGACGAGATGTGGATTTGATTTCCGCCTGCAGTTTTGTGCATAGCAAGCATTAAGGTTCTTTCATCTTTACATGATATGTAAACATTTGGCTGGTAGATAAGAATAGATAGGCAGTCATCGGCCTACATGATGTTTTCCTGCTTTATTTGCCAATCTCACTACCCTCTACCTCTTCCCTTTACAGCAACGGCAGAATAGGATATTTTGTTGGATCGTTTGCTCGGTCCTGCCCAATGTGTGTGAGGATTTCTACAGCTTCGGAAGAATCACGCGATTCTCGATGATGCTAAAACTGACACTATCATGCCTTATTCTTTTCGTGGCCAGTGTTTTTGATCAGCATCGTTTATTTTGATTCCATCATTGCCGCTACGGGCGCCCAAGTACAAGGTCGTCCTGGTTCTATTCAGACTACCAACCAGACGATGAATGAAGAAATGGAGATTTCATTAGAAGTGTCTTCATCAACTTAACAAATGCGCAAATAAGCAGCGGTCGGTAGGCATTTAACTGGCGGATAGAAGACAGAAGCTGCCTCATTCTAAGTCTCTATCGTGGGAATTCAGTCGTAGATAAATGTATCAATTGATTAAACAGGATCTTCGAATGGGCAGCCGTATATTGAGAGTGCCTCTCTGTTTGAAGTGAACAAATCGAGGAGAAAATCGAGTGGGGGTGAGCGCTTCAATTCATCACCCTTTCATAAGGGATACAGATCACACACTTTTGAATAAAATGCATCACACAACGGCTGCAAAGGACGAGCTTTGCGTTTACATTCAACCATGGACATTTACTACACAAAGGTCGCTCAGCTTACATGACATTGTTGCGCTACTGTTCACCACCACCACCACATTACCCATGATTCCAAGGCTGCACATCTACCAGTGGTTGACTTCGTCGTGTGGGTAGTTTTACTGATTAGGGGAAATCAGAGAGTCGACAATGAGGATGTTAGTGATTGTCTGATCAATAATTCAAGTTGGCTCATCAATAAAGCAGTTAATACACCACACGTTGTGATGTACTCGCACTTTTAGATATGTCGGATTGCTGTAAAGTTGTTCGCAGATTCAACGAAAAGCTAAACAAGAGGCACGGTCATGTTCGAAAGTGAGCAAATTTAGCCAGGTGCATGATTAGAGGCCATTGAACACAAGCAGTAGACTTGACGAGTAATGACAGTTAGATGAGGATTGGTTGAAGAGGCAGCACCTTCAATTCAACCCAACATTCACTCGGCCTTCTGGCAGGTGTGCCCTTCCAAGTTTGCAGGAACGCTTCGGCAAAGTGCGCTGGTGGAAATGCTTTATGAGCGCAACCTAGAAGGCCGTCTCGAGCGGCAGCATTGTCGATGCCCTCGATGATGTTGCAAAAATAGGCCATCTTGACTAACGCTGGCTTGTGTTTTACTGACGGATGCCACCTTGTTACTTGGAAACCTCTCTCCACAAGAAATGACTATGGATCGCTGCATTTTGTTCTGACAAGAGTTACCACGCTCTACTCTTCAAGTGAAATATTCTTCAGCATACCACGACCTTAAATTGCCATTGGTCCACCTTGTAAATACGACATGTTCGGCGAGTTAGCCAGATGAATGCAAGATTTCCCTCGTGCACAAATCTATCATAACATTCAATGATGTCCCTCAGTCATATTCATTTACAGTGTCAGCTAATTGTCTTCAAACTTAACGATTGTTTACCCAGCGGACATGAAGCGATCATGGAAGGAGCGAACTAATGTATAAAAACATTGGTTTTTAAAGTGGCTTGGCTTTCATGCACAATAAGGTAAAAGATTTTCAATAATTTAAGGCACCCGCAGACCGATCTGCAATACCTTCCAATCTGGCGATGCGCTATCGGCTTATATATGCAACAATCAACTGTCTTACGCTGAAATTATTTTCCACTCACCAAGCCGTGTGATCGTTCGCAGTTCTACTCGCCTTAGGTCAAGCGAATTAGTGAATGAACCAGCCGACTGGGCAGATAACCGGTACGCAACTGGTACACAGGGGGTGGCGTTATCGACTGTATTGATCGATTAGGACTAAAGCCATTTTCTCTCTGCCCGTAATGCCGCTTGACGGAGGTAGAAACTATTAAAGAGGTGCAACCACCATCCTGCATTTTGCCTTTGCATAATGGCATGGTAGTTGGATGAGGTCGATCTAATCTATCTCTAATCTGCGGGCAATGTTCGTGACCAGGTTACATGAGCTAGGATGTTTGAATTAGGTCATTGTCTGTAGTTTTCGCTCGTTTCGGTGGATTTACTGAATGGCTATTTGTTCACACGATTTTTTTGGGCATAAAGCATCTTTTGACGGCCTTTGATCTAATACACTCATTGGGCCACAGTTCGGGATTCACTTGATGACTTAGGTCCAATTATTCATGACGCGGATTGCGCGACTAACTCAGTCCAATCATCCAGTGATTTATTAATGCAAACAACACTAAGCACCTCGTCAGTTTGTTCTCAGACTGGTGCTTGAGACATTTGATATTAAAGGGAACGAACCGACAATTAGCTTTTTTCATAAACATCTGAAAGTCTACCAT
>JADWOT020000007.1:10004129-10049129 GCA_036345935.2 Taenia hydatigena
CTAAGCCGTCTCTGGCGCACTTTAGCAGTTTCGATGATGAGAAATTTTGCTGTCTTTATAGAATGCTCTCATATAGCGAATAGTTTCTTTCTTCACGTGTACTGAACAGTGTAAGGATAAGAAGACAACTTACCGATCGCCAATGCAACGACTCCACGCGTAGTGGAAGCTTTTAGCAACATGAGACGAAGTTAAGAGGGCATTCACATATCAAAAATTTTTACATTAACAATCCGCACACGTGTACTTTTAAATTTGCTGTCAATTGTAGTTAGCCCATGGTCTGCAAGTTCTTGAACTACTAACCAAATTAAGCATTCACGCGCACACTATGAAATCTAATGTTATTGAATTGCCTGAGCGATTGTGTTAAGGACACTGATAAGCACGCTCACTGTTACAAAATAGCTTTTACCTTCACTTTCTGGAGGCTTTCGTTTTTATGTGAAATTGTGGCGTTGTAACTAGTCAGTGCGCACAGTCTTACGCGAAATTTCGGGCAGACATTATGACCAGGGCAGTAGAGGGGACTACGGTGGCTAAATCAGCAAATGCATATTCACCAGTTGTAATGAATGAAGAATTAGATGTCAAACCTTCGACATGATCATTCGGGACTAGTGACAGATTCTCTCTGCAGAAAACGCTTTCGAGTCTAATTGATGCAGAACACGCTGCTCTGGGCACTGCTGACTCCTGCACATTAGCTAACTCGTAAGAGTGTATAACAAGGCAGTTAAGACCAACACATTACTTGCGTATGTTCCACCGTCTGTGACTGATTTAATGGCAGGGGGTGATAAGAATGATTCCGCAAAATTTTAACGATACTGAAAACCACGCACTGATGTCTTTGATCAAAGTAGTTAAGTAAAGTGTTCGCCTTGCCAGATGAGTATTATTGTGCAGCAGACAGATTTATCGTTGATTGTTATGATTTGACAAATTCATCTACTTCGTGATGATGCGGGTGCATTGGGAAACACTGTGCAATAAAGACAAAGAAATTCGGCCCACGACTATATGGAAATACCAATAAATTATCAAAAATGCACTGCACTTACGTTCAATGGGCAAACGTGTATGCGAATACAATTTAAACGACTTCGTGCTAATTGTTGAGGCTGCTGCTATTCTATCTTTATGCCATTAGATGAGGTGGAAAAATGCACAGGCTTACTTGAACTATCTCTCTTGACCCAAGCTGTTCCGCACGATAGGGGATTTGGCCTGCTTTAATCCTCCCAACTCCTCTATCTCTGAGGAATTCTTGAAGAGAAAGGGTGCCAAACCTAAGACATGGCTGTTCATGAAGGGATAAGAAGTAGCTTTCCTTGTAATTAAGACGCCCACTGACTGATGATATGCGTGGAACCATCCATAATGCGTGAAAGCAATTGTGTCAGTAGATGATCTATCCACAATAAAACTTTTTACTCGCTCCAAGAAAATCCAGTGACCATCTGTCCAAAATATTTCTTTACATTGCTAAGTGCGTAAAGCATTACGCCATGCTTGGTTGACTTCGACTTAAGGTTTTAGGGCCACTTTTAATAAATGCCTTGTTTTGGCTTTAATTTAAGGCATTTCCAAAGTCTAAATGAAGTAGACGCCAATTCCCGTGTAAAACATGCACCAATTGAGCGTGTCTTGGAGGCACTGGTAAAGGCATCAGTAGCTCTGTGTCACTTAATGGTTACTTTTAAAGATTCGTAGATTCCACTGTCGACTCTGAACACGAATGTCCCTAAGTCAGCATCTATATTTTGACGTACCTATGCTGGCGGCAGCCATTGATGCAGACATCACTGCCAGTCGTAATAGGCGTGCTTAAAGCGGCTTGTCAGAATGAATTTGTGGCACGATTTTACGGGTGATGTGCCCCACTTGTAATCGAACTCTTTTAAATCATGCTTCCTTATTTCATTTTCATTTACTACAGTCAGTGGTTCGATAAATATTGCGGATGGACCTGGTTGCACGAAGTGAAAAGGACACGAACATGAAGGTGCTTCGTGCGAAAGATGAGGCATTACGTCGTTTAACTTAGAAGCACGCTAGATGGGATTAGCCTCTTTTGGTCGTTTAATATCTGCAAACGCTAATAGTCGTGTTCGTTTGACACAATGAACCCGGTTTTCTCAATTTTTCTTGCTTCTCAAGAAAGGGAATTTTTCTTGGCAATTTTGTTATTTGATAGGTGCTTAGATTGCAATGTCAATTTAAAGGTGCCAAGAATTAAAACGAGTTGATGCGTTTTAAATGGACATTTACCCGGAGTATTCGGGTGGTAGATAAAATTTAGTAGTCTGTTTTGTCATGTCAAGATACAATAAGCCATTTTATTGAAGTGACACAAAATTCGAGGCGTTGTCTTTTCTAATGTGGCGGATGGGTAGGAAAGGGTTTTATGCCCCTGACATTTGTGAATCGCAAACCGTTCAGATCGTCATTCCCTAGAAGTCTGCCCATTTCACGATTCGCTGCGTTAAGAGCCGACGAATCGACAAATTCCGCTGATTTAGCACTCATTGCCGTCCTTCACTGACCAAATTAGTAGTGGTGTCCAAATTTCGCATAAAATACAGCCGCCGACAAAATGATTCAGAAATAGTCGGTGCATGGTGCGCAACTCCCTGTAAGGCCGCGTTGAATCCAATGCAATCACATAAGGTCATAGACATGCAACACAGCAGGGGTATCGGAAATTCAGTAGTGAACTTTGGTGAGGTCGAAAGTCAAAGTTGACACCCGTGCAAACGCAAAGAGGTGACATCCAAGATCTCGTGCTAGAGTACCAAAAACCTAAGAAATCATTTTACTTTAAAAGCTGTAGCAACAGATTACTTACCCTCAGGCGAAAATGCTACTTTACAAGGTTGGTGGGGATTTAGAAAGATGAAACTCAATCAGCGGTCTGCTGAATAGCACCAAATTGTGCAGCACATCGGTTCAGATCAATTTCTTAGAAACAAAAAGGCACAGAATGGCACACAAGAAGGTGTTACTCTAGTCGTTAAGAGCAGTAGCTTACAAAATATCCGCCTCTAACTGCGGCTTAGCCCTTAATATTTAACCTTCCCACAACATGGCCATTTCCGGCACGTATCGCGACCTGGGCACCCACGGATCTGTCACAGCTAACAAATCCTGCGATTAGGAGAGAACATGGATATTTCAAGGGCATTTAATCCAATACATGAGAGCATTTCCTCTGGTTCGTTACTAAATTATCAATTGGCCAAACAGCAAGCAAGACTAAGTGAGTCCATTGCAACATACTCTAGCGGGAAATGATAGATAAACGAGTTGAAGCCTTTGGGACTCCTTGTTATTGCCTCACGGCTGACGAGTCTACGGAGAAGGTGAGGACCTAAACTTAGAGGTAGAGGGAAACAGCGTATGCGAAATTTATTTCTGAACGGACAAACAAAAAGGGAATATGGCATAAAATCACTCAGTCAAATTGAGAAGAGCTGATCGCGATTTTTGAACAGTCAAAAGTAAAGTAGGATGACGAATGACCGGAAGGTTGGAATTTCTAAAGTAAAAAACATCAGGTGGTTTAAATTTACTCAAGTGAAATTGGGGATTCTCATTTACGTTGCCAAAACACTGCTTTTGTTGCAGCATGAGTTCCTGGCAGTTGGACGGCGCCATCATAAACGCCAAGACTTGTACAGCGCAATCCAAGTGAAAGGCTCCTGCAGACGGTAATAATTGTGAGAATGCGGTGGGCTGTGCCACCAAGGCGTCATTTCTCACTGCCTCTTAAAGGGGCCCGACGCAGCCACCTACAGTTACAAGAGGATTCTGCCATTTTGAAGGCAAAGTCACTGCACTTAGCGTTAAAGTGTGAAGAATAGTTTTCAGATGGGATAGCCATCAGCGACATACTAGTGTCTTGAGTAGGCAGTTGAAAAAGGGTGGATCCTCACGATTGTTGTGCAGTTTCACAACAGTTGAACAGATGGATGGATATCCATCCCAACTCCTGTTTAAGAACATAACCTTTCAAGGGTACCAGAGACATCAGGAACCCATTAATTGCTCGTGCTTATTTTAATAAGGTATGTCCTCTAGTTTATTCTCGAGCCACTGGTTAATGCCATCAACGAATGCGCTTGTGGGGTTAGCGAAGGAATGTGCTAGTCATAGTCATTACTGGTAGAAGTGGTAGTGGTAGAGAAAGAAAGCACTTTGAAACTATAAGCACTACGGATTTCATTATTTGCTGGTGGATTGCAGTAAGCTAATCCACATTTATAGCTCAGGGTAAGGCTACGTTACAAATCGAATTTGGAATTGGTAGTGACGTAGCCGTTAAGTGGAGACACTAACCCATCCGCTTACAAATTTTTTCTCCAGCCGCAAGCGACAGCAAATTATTGGGCTGCAATTCAAAACAATCGTCGCTGTTAACTATGACAAGTCTTCAACAGTGTCACGACTGCATTGCAGCACAATTTCAAGTACTTACGGCCGATTAGAAAATCCCGCTTAAGGCAACCAGAAATCAGTAAACGCATTCAAATTTCTAAGCTAAATATCCTAGCATAGCCTCCTATGTATTTTGTCCGGCCGCAAGAGTTTCAACTCCACTTACAACACTTTAAAGCTAAACAATAAGAGTAAGGCATGTTTTAGTTTTCGCAATTCATTCTAGATGAGCACCCATGACGCTTCTAACACTAGAGCAGAAGAGATCCGAAGTCTGGCACATAAAACCTTAAAACGAGTAAGCACAAAATAATCGAAACCCTGAAACAGTCCGGTGTAATAATAGGAGAAAAAATTACCTCCGATTTAATTTGCCAATGCGTTCCGCATACCCAACAAGGAAACGCCAAGAAGAAGCTGAAGCAAAGATGTCCAATCATTTATTAAGCAGTTTTAAGTGATAAACAGGAATAATAGCATTGGTTGAGCGTTCAGAGCAAGAGAGAAGTGGAGGAGGGCATGTACACCGCCGACTAGCTCCTTCACCTCCTTGGCACGTGGAGGCGCCTTCACAAGCGTCGGTGCAGGCACTACCTCGGTGGTGGTTGCTGTTTACCACCATTGCTGCGACCATCCCCACGGCTGGCCACACGGCGACCACCATTGCGGCTTCTTCTCCCACAACCACTCACACGGCGACCAGCAGTGCGGCTTCTGCACAGACCACAATGCCCACTTCTGTCCCCATTGCGAACCCTTCTCAAACTCTCCCCACGGTGCCCACTTCCACGGATACGAGCATGGCCAACCTCCCCACACCATTTCTTTGTCTCTGCTTTCCTTGATACTGACTTGCGCTCTGAGGTGTGCCCGCTTATATACCAGTCGCCTTGTCTCTAATTGTCTCGTGTAGCCCTCGTGCTCACTGCACATTTAGCTCTACACCCGTGCTTGCCGATCATCGTCGATGCTCTCATGATGCCAACATTTTCGGCTGACATTTTAGGTGTCGCATAGACTGTGAGTTGCATGTGACTTCTCAACATAGAAATTTAACAATTATCTATGAACGGTGATGGCCTTGCTAATGTAGAGGTCGTAGATCACAGGCCAGTATTGAACCTTACCAAACCGCTAGACCTGATTCATCTGTAATGCTTATCGTGCCGTTATTTAATGGTGTGCACGCACGCGTAGACGCACGATTACAACTTATATAGTTGATGCAATGCAGCAACGAACGTTGTCTAGGAGTGCACTTACATCTAGGTGTTGTTAGTCTTCCACTTGTATTCAAACTCTATATTAGCCAATAATGCCCATGTAGCCTCTTCTATTGCACACATAAGTCGCTCGCAAAGAACATAATACCCACCAGCAGAAGTTTGCTCCAAATTCATGACTTATGCGATATCTTGGCTTAACAGTCAATGTCTCGGTTTATTTGTGCGGCAGATAAAATTATTGGGCAGTATTTATGCGTGATGCAGGAGAATTGAGTAAGTCTTTAATGATATTTTGCCAAATATAAATATACATACCTGGTTTATCACCCTATTGGTGTTATGCGGGATAAATTCATCCAAGGCGATGGCTCATCCAGATTGACAATCGACTGCGAATTGAGAAATGCGATTGTAGCTCATGTTTTCACAGAATTCATCAATTAGCAAATCATTTGGCAACCATTAAACAATGTCTTCTGCAAGCGATTTTAGGGCTTAATTTACCGGTTGATATTTATGCATTCCTTAGTCTGCACACATACCTCTGGGCGGTCTTAGGCGCAATTGATGCTAAATCTATTCGTGTCAAATGGTTCTGCTCTAAACAATTAGCTCTTCTTTGCAGTCTTAATCAGGGGCCTTACGTACGTATATAATAATAATAATAAGGACGATTGGCACATCGTCTCGTACCATTGCAGACTAATGGATTATTAGAAGCAGTTTGCTCAGTGAAGTTCTACTGGGAGATAAGATGGTTAGTGCACTGAGAACTCAGCGAATCCGAGACAAAATTGCATTTGGCATCGCCAAGACTACTTCAAAGTTGTATAATCATTCTGTTAGTTCTATTGCGAAACTTCAGTAAATTTGAGCTAGAGTTGAGAAAAGAATACAATCTCTTTAAATAAATATCCGAATTTGCTTGTTTATCAGCCTGCAAAATTTTCCCTCCACTTACGGGATAGATCTACAACTGGTTTTATTTGTAATGTGATTGTAATTTGCAACATTGTTTAAAAACCATCTTAAATCATGTTGAATTTCAAGTGATTAAAAGGTCAATACTATAAGCCAAGGGATGTCTCAGTGCTTGATACGTTTCGCGTCAAATCTGGGGAGCATAATGCAATAAGTCTCAGCATTGAAAACAAATAATTGCGCTTGCGAGAAAAATATCCAAGACGTCTTGTGTGCTACGATGGCGTAACCCAGTCGAAACGAAACTCGAAAGAGCTGTACTTATAGTCGAACATATTGGATTGGTGTCATGAAGGCAAATCTCTACACGATTGATGGTGAGACAAGTCACTTGTAGCCTAGAAAGCATTTGATGCTAATGGAATATTTCCTTTCAATGTAATTATCACCGGAACATGAATAAAGCGGGTCTAGCGGTTCGGTAAGGTTCAATACTGGCCTGTGATCTACGACCTCTACATTAGCAAGGCCATCACCGTTCATAGATAATTGTTAAATTTCTATGTTGAGAAGTCACATGCAACTCACAGTCTATGCGACACCTAAAATGTCAGCCGAAAATGTTGGCATCATGAGAGCATCGACGATGATCGGCAAGCACGGGTGTAGAGCTAAATGTGCAGTGAGCACGAGGGCTACACGAGACAATTAGAGACAAGGCGACTGGTATATAAGCGGGCACACCTCAGAGCGCAAGTCAGTATCAAGGAAAGCAGAGACAAAGAAATGGTGTGGGGAGGTTGGCCATGCTCGTATCCGTGGAAGTGGGCACCGTGGGGAGAGTTTGAGAAGGGTTCGCAATGGGGACAGAAGTGGGCATTGTGGTCTGTGCAGAAGCCGCACTGCTGGTCGCCGTGTGAGTGGTCGTGGGAGAAGAAGCCGCAATGGTGGTCGCCGTGTGGCCAGCCGTGGGGATGGTCGCAGCAATGGTGGTAAACAGCAACCACCACCGAGGTAGTGCCTGCACCGACGCTTGTGAAGGCGCCTCCACGTGCCAAGGAGGTGAAGGAGCTAGTCGGCGGTGTACATGCCCTCCTCCACTTCTCTCTTGCTCTGAACGCTCAACCAATGCTATTATTCCTGTTTATCACTTAAAACTGCTTAATAAATGATTGGACATCTTTGCTTCAGCTTCTTCTTGGCGTTTCCTTGTTGGGTATGCGGAACGCATTGGCAAATTAAATCGGAGGTAATTTTTTCTCCTATTATTACACCGGACTGTTTCAGGGTTTCGATTATTTTGTGCTTACTCGTTTTAAGGTTTTATGTGCCAGACTTCGGATCTCTTCTGCTCTAGTGTTAGAAGCGTCATGGGTGCTCATCTAGAATGAATTGCGAAAACTAAAACATGCCTTACTCTTATTGTTTAGCTTTGAAGTGTTGTAAGTAGAGTTGAAACTCTTGCGGCCGGACAAAATACATAGGAGGCTATGCTAGGATATTTAGCTTAGAAATTTGAATGCGTTTACTGATTTCTGGTTGCCTTAAGCGGGATTTTCTAATCGGCCGTAAGTACTTGAAATTGTGCTGCAATGCAGTCGTGACACTGTTGAAGACTTGTCATAGTTGACAACGACGATTGTTTTGAATTGCAGCCCAATAATTTGCTGTCGCTTGCGGCTGGAGAAAAAATTTGTAAGCGGATGGGTTAGTGTCTCCACTTAACGGCTACGTCACTACCAATCCCAAATTCGATTTGTAACGTAGTCTTATCCGGAGCTATAAATGTGGATTAGCTTACTGCAATCCACCAGCAAATAATGAAACCCGTAATGCTTATAATTTTCCAAGTCTTTCTTTCTCTACCACTACCACTTCTACCAGTAATGACTATGACTAGAACATTCCTTCGCTAACCCCACAAGCGCATTCGTTGATGGCATTAACCAGTGGCTCGAGAATAAACTAGAAGACATACCTTATTAAAATAAGCACGAGCAATTAATGGGTTCCTGATGTCTCTGATACCCTTGAAAGGTTATGTTCTTAAACAGGAGTTGGGATGGATATCCATCCATCTGTTCAACTGTTGTGAAACTGCACAACAATCGTGCAGATCCACCCTTTTTCGACTGCCTACTCAAGACACTAGTATGTCGCTGATGGCTATCCCATCTGAAAACTATTCTTCACACTTTAACGCTAAGTGCAGTGACTTTGCCTTCAAAATGGCAGAATCCTCTTGTAACTGTAGGTGGCTGCGTCGGGCCCCTTTAAGAGGCAGTGAGAAATGACGCCTTGGTGGCACAGCCCACCGCATTCTCACAATTATTACCGTCTGCAAGAGCCTTTTATCTGGATTGCGCTGTACAAGTCTTGGCGTTAATGATGGCGCCGTTCAACTGCCAGGAACTCATGCTGCAACAAAAGCAGCGTTTTGGCAACGTAAATGAGAATCTCCAATTTCACTTGAGTAAGTTTAAGCCACCTGATGTTTTTTGCTGTAGAAATTCCAACCTTTTAGTCATTCGTCATCCTACTTTACTTTTGACTGTTCAAAAAATCGCGATCAGCTCTTCTCAGTTCGACTGAGTGATTTTATGTCATATTCCCTTTTTGTTTGTCCGTTCAGAAATAAATTTCGCATACGCTGTTTCCCTCTACCTCTAAGTTTAGGTCCTCACCCTCTCCGTAGACTCGTCAGCCGTGAGGCAATAACAAGGAGTCCCAAAGGCTTCAACTCGTTTATCTATCATTTCCCGCTAGAGTATGTTGCAATAGACTCACTTAGTCTTGATTGCTGTTTGGCCAATTGATAGCTTAGTAACGAACCAGAGGAAATGCTCTCATGTATTGGATTAAATGCCCCTGAAGTATCCATGTTCTCTCCTAATCGCAGGATTTGTTAGCTGTGACAGATCCGTGGGTGCCCAGGTCGCGATACGTGCCGGAAATGGCCATGTTGTGGGAAGGTTAAATATTAAGGGCTAAGCCGCAGTTAGAGGCGGATATTTTGTAAGCTACTGCTCTTAACGACTAGAGTAACACCTTCTTGTGTGCCATTCTGTGCCTTTTTGTTTCTAAGAAATTGATCTGAACCGATGTGCTGCACAATTTGGTGCTATTCAGCAGACCGCTGATTGAGTTTCATCTTTCTAAATCCCCACCAACCTTGTAAAGTAGCATTTTCGCCTGAGGGTAAGTAATCTGTTGCTACAGCTTTTAAAGTAAAATGATTTCTTAGGTTTTTGGTACTCTAGCACGAGATCTTGGATGTCACCTCTTTGCGTTTGCACGGGTGTCAACTTTGACTTTCGACCTCACCAAAGTTCACTACTGAATTTCCGATACCCCTGCTGTGTTGCATGTCTATGACCTTATGTGATTGCATTGGATTCAACGCGGCCTTACAGGGAGTTGCGCACCATGCACCGACTATTTCTGAATCATTTTGTCGGCGGCTGTATTTTATGCGAAATTTGGACACCACTACTAATTTGGTCAGTGAAGGACGGCAATGAGTGCTAAATCAGCGGAATTTGTCGATTCGTCGGCTCTTAACGCAGCGAATCGTGAAATGGGCAGACTTCTAGGGAATGACGATCTGAACGGTTTGCGATTCACAAATGTCAGGGGCATAAAACCCTTTCCTACCCATCCGCCACATTAGAAAAGACAACGCCTCGAATTTTGTGTCACTTCAATAAAATGGCTTATTGTATCTTGACATGACAAAACAGACTACTAAATTTTATCTACCACCCGAATACTCCGGGTAAATGTCCATTTAAAACGCATCAACTCGTTTTAATTCTTGGCACCTTTAAATTGACATTGCAATCTAAGCACCTATCAAATAACAAAATTGCCAAGAAAAATTCCCTTTCTTGAGAAGCAAGAAAAATTGAGAAAACCGGGTTCATTGTGTCAAACGAACACGACTATTAGCGTTTGCAGATATTAAACGACCAAAAGAGGCTAATCCCATCTAGCGTGCTTCTAAGTTAAACGACGTAATGCCTCATCTTTCGCACGAAGCACCTTCATGTTCGTGTCCTTTTCACTTCGTGCAACCAGGTCCATCCGCAATATTTATCGAACCACTGACTGTAGTAAATGAAAATGAAATAAGGAAGCATGATTTAAAAGAGTTCGATTACAAGTGGGGCACATCACCCGTAAAATCGTGCCACAAATTCATTCTGACAAGCCGCTTTAAGCACGCCTATTACGACTGGCAGTGATGTCTGCATCAATGGCTGCCGCCAGCATAGGTACGTCAAAATATAGATGCTGACTTAGGGACATTCGTGTTCAGAGTCGACAGTGGAATCTACGAATCTTTAAAAGTAACCATTAAGTGACACAGAGCTACTGATGCCTTTACCAGTGCCTCCAAGACACGCTCAATTGGTGCATGTTTTACACGGGAATTGGCGTCTACTTCATTTAGACTTTGGAAATGCCTTAAATTAAAGCCAAAACAAGGCATTTATTAAAAGTGGCCCTAAAACCTTAAGTCGAAGTCAACCAAGCATGGCGTAATGCTTTACGCACTTAGCAATGTAAAGAAATATTTTGGACAGATGGTCACTGGATTTTCTTGGAGCGAGTAAAAAGTTTTATTGTGGATAGATCATCTACTGACACAATTGCTTTCACGCATTATGGATGGTTCCACGCATATCATCAGTCAGTGGGCGTCTTAATTACAAGGAAAGCTACTTCTTATCCCTTCATGAACAGCCATGTCTTAGGTTTGGCACCCTTTCTCTTCAAGAATTCCTCAGAGATAGAGGAGTTGGGAGGATTAAAGCAGGCCAAATCCCCTATCGTGCGGAACAGCTTGGGTCAAGAGAGATAGTTCAAGTAAGCCTGTGCATTTTTCCACCTCATCTAATGGCATAAAGATAGAATAGCAGCAGCCTCAACAATTAGCACGAAGTCGTTTAAATTGTATTCGCATACACGTTTGCCCATTGAACGTAAGTGCAGTGCATTTTTGATAATTTATTGGTATTTCCATATAGTCGTGGGCCGAATTTCTTTGTCTTTATTGCACAGTGTTTCCCAATGCACCCGCATCATCACGAAGTAGATGAATTTGTCAAATCATAACAATCAACGATAAATCTGTCTGCTGCACAATAATACTCATCTGGCAAGGCGAACACTTTACTTAACTACTTTGATCAAAGACATCAGTGCGTGGTTTTCAGTATCGTTAAAATTTTGCGGAATCATTCTTATCACCCCCTGCCATTAAATCAGTCACAGACGGTGGAACATACGCAAGTAATGTGTTGGTCTTAACTGCCTTGTTATACACTCTTACGAGTTAGCTAATGTGCAGGAGTCAGCAGTGCCCAGAGCAGCGTGTTCTGCATCAATTAGACTCGAAAGCGTTTTCTGCAGAGAGAATCTGTCACTAGTCCCGACTGATCATGTCGAAGGTTTGACATCTAATTCTTCATTCATTACAACTGGTGAATATGCATTTGCTGATTTAGCCACCGTAGTCCCCTCTACTGCCCTGGTCATAATGTCTGCCCGAAATTTCGCGTAAGACTGTGCACACTGACTAGTTACAACGCCACAATTTCACATAAAAACGAAAGCCTCCAGAAAGTGAAGGTAAAAGCTATTTTGTAACAGTGAGCGTGCTTATCAGTGTCCTTAACACAATCGCTCAGGCAATTCAATAACATTAGATTTCATAGTGTGCGCGTGAATGCTTAATTTGGTTAGTAGTTCAAGAACTTGCAGACCATGGGCTAACTACAATTGACAGCAAATTTAAAAGTACACGTGTGCGGATTGTTAATGTAAAAATTTTTGATATGTGAATGCCCTCTTAACTCCGTCTCATGCTGCTGGCAGCTTCCACTACGCGTGGGGTCGTTGCATTGGCGATCGGTAAGTTGTCTTCTTATCCTTACACTGTTCAGTACACGTGAAGAAAGAAACTATTCGCTATATGAGAGCATTCTATAAAGACAGCGAAAATTTCTCATCACAGAAACTGCTAAAGTGCGCTACTCTTATTCATTTGTACCTTGATACATTGCACCACAACACCATGCATGATGTCACAGTCAAATCAACATGGTGTGGCTGACTTCTTTTTGTTATTATGCCTGATGCTTACCTTCCTTCGCACTTTAGCTCTTTACTTCTATAGCGTCTTCAAATGTTCTTTAGTTTTGTGGTGAATAGGATTTTGTTCATCTTCGTACCCTTTTACATGGCGTATGCATCAAATAAATCAGTTTTTATAAAGAGTGTTGCACTCTATTTCCGTTTAATTTGGTCATCAAGAACCAAAATACAGCTTTTATTTATGCATAAAGTAAATATAACACGATAAAACCAATTGAATTTGGTAAATTTTAGGGAGACAAAGTGTGCTGGTGCTTCGTAATGCGTGTTTAATGCCAAGGTGTTTGACATAACCTGGTTGATTTTATCAAACCTTATTTATCTCCGTTCTGGCTAACCATGGTCGCAGATGATATCTTCCTGCCCTAGCCCTAAAGCCTATGCTGATGCAGCAACACTAATGATTAGTCGCCCCAGCTTATATGTTGCAAGCATCCAAACGCCTCTTGTCCGCAATCACAGGCATCAGGGACATTTTCCTTTTGCGCTTTTCATGTTTTGCCCGTTTAACAATTTAGCAATTCTAGATCACGTTAAAATAGGAACCGGCATTAACTCGCAGTCGTAATATATGGATTTGTATAGCTAAATAATTTTATCGTGATGCTCAATCCGCCACTAACTAAACATAAATCGTGCAGGTCTATCCTCTGCCTACTAACCCATATACATCTTGCATACATTCAGCGGCTAGCATTTTGTCAATTGCTTTTATGCCTAAATAATTTATACCTGCTTTAAGGTCCTCTCAGCATTAAAGACAAGCCGATGCTTTCACATTCGTGCAGATCTTAGCGTTCCTGAGAACGCACATCTTGAAGCAGTCAAAATTATTTTCTCTCCCCTTTAATCCAAAATCGACCGGAAATGAAGCCCAGCATTCCACTTCCTTCTGCAATCGCTTACGGTAGTTCTTATTCACAAATTAGGTAATTTTGGCGCTTATGAAAGAAAGAAAGCTGCGATAGTGCAAAGATATGCAGTTTTGATATGGAATTTATCAATATTAGACATAGTAGCAAATTTCCTTTTGCAATAGCTTGCTGTAATCCTCAATTTACAATCCTGCATTGTAGGTATGGCCAAGGCGTAATGATCCTATTTCAGTAAAGAACTCGGGGATAGCAAGGGCATAGAGTTCCGTTTGTTTTCATCCACATTGATCCAGAATTGTTCCGAATTTGGATTCAGTAGCTCATTCTCTTCTGTAAGAGAGCGCAACAGTTCTCGTTTCAAAGTCGGACAATGCAGGTGTGGCCCATGTGTGGGGTGTCTATTGTGCCAAGGGCAGCTGCGGCACAACGGGTCCAGAGATGAGCTCTCTTGACTGTTTTGATCGAGATTTGCTTAGATTTAGGATACCGCAGCCTGCTTTTTGTAAATTCTTGCAGCATTGCTTGTTATTAAACCAAAACGCAAATTGTCTCTTTTGGCAAAGAAAGCTAAGAGAGTTAGGTAACTAAAGAAACTGCAGAAATAAGGAAAAGGTTTGCACACTCAGGGTAAAGATAAAATGGTTCTGATATGAGCAGTGCCCGGTGCGGATGTGTAAGAGCATTAGACAAGCAAAGTAAAGTTGATTAAGGTAAATCGGGCAATGCTTTAAAAACATAGATCGCTTAATAGGGTAAGAGTATAAACCGTGTCTTCCAAATATCTCCTTTTTTTATCAGAGGTATTATGTACATAACTTGATTCTTTTACAAGTTCTTTTCTTCCAGTGTACATCACATGGAAAGGAAAACTATCACTAGCCTCCTCTAGTATGCCACCCGACAAAAACAAATTTTTTCATTAAGCTGGTTTTTTTGCACTTTGCTTATTCAAAAGGCTAGATAAGTAGGCAGGTGGATCAGTGTATGAAAGCAAGGAAGAAAGTAAAAAGGAAATGAAGAATGCTGCACCGCAGCACCTCTTCGCTCTAATCTCAATCGTTTCTTTGTCCCTTTCACCAAAACATTCATGTTGCCTTGCTCCTACCGAAGAAGCGCATGGACTACCACCGCCATTTGTAATGCCAAATAGCAATTCGTTTAAGCATAGAATTAGAAGAGGCACTAAAAGAGCCCCTTCCATGACTTAATAGCAATCTTAAAGGGTGATCAGCCCATTTTTCTTGTTATACTGCACTTACTATTCATGTCTTAAATATGCTCTAAAGCTTCAAATAAGCAGCAGCATCAGAAGATCTGCTGATGCAAGGCAACTTGCGCAATGTTCATCTCCCACCGCAGAAGTACTGTGACACGGTACGCAAGTCTAGGCTTGATCAGATCCGACCAATTTGGGCCGGTCAGAATAGACAAGGTTAGCAACATAGGCTAGATTGAGACGAGCTGGAATAGGGCGCCTTATTAGTTACCATTTAGGCCAGCCCCAACATGCAATGCAAATTGAGGTCTTCTCTGCCTTTCTTGCTTTGATACTAGGGATCAAAGCACGCAGACTAGAAGTAGGCTTGATGGCGTCTTCGAAATAAGTGCAGAGAAATCTTGTCTGCGCCTCCTCTCTCACGTTCCACTCTACTGCATCCTCTAGGATTGTCTCTTTTGTCTCCTACTACGCTCCATATGCTCACACGTATTGCGCCTAGCATTACGTCACACTGTTTATGCTCCTCGCATGCAAGTCAACCGGAGAGAGACAAATGAGCACTCCTTGCATTTTAGCTCCTCATCTATATTCTTCTACTTTAGAGCCACGAAGACGTCTCACTTCTCTACTTTTCTTGCTCTCCTCTCACCTTCTCTACCTACCTCACCGCCTTAATCTTTCCACTAGTCTCACTCGCGGCTTTAAAATGATTAAATGCTGCACAGATTCATAACCTAGATCGGACTAGCACAGGTTAGACTGGATCCAACTCTACCACACTCTACCCGAAACCAAAATCTCGCTTTAGCACTGCTTGGCTAGGATCACCATTAATTCCTTATTTCTATCTACCACCTTAGTTTTTCCCTTACGACCTCGTCTCAATTCCGACTGTCACTTCTACTCCTCTTTCATTTATTCTTTCAAAGGCGAAGTTTAGTGCGTCGCTCCTAATTCTTACTTTGCGATTTGTGGGCTGGTCGAGTTCCTACCTGCCCAACTCACTGACCGGTTCTTTTTTTCTCTGTAGAGAATCTCTCTGCCCGGCATTCTACAGTAAAAGGTAAAATGATGTACTTCCCTTTCGAAATTACCTGCCTCGTTCCCACCATGCCTTCACGCCTGCCTGTCTGTTTGCCCAAGTAGGTGTGTGAGTAGGCAAGTAAATCAGCTCATAATGGATGGGAGCGAGAAAAATAAAAAGGCTCGCTGCACCACATCACTGTGCATGCATATCTTTTGATGTTCATATCCAATCCTTATCACTACTTCATTCCATTTCCACGGTTATTAATCCCTTTGTCTTTAACTCAATCATTCCTTTGTCTCTTTCATTCGAACATCCATATCACCTTACTTCCACTAAAGAAATGCACGATCCAAAGCTTCCTCCAAGCACAAGCTTAAGAATGCGCACCAGAAGCACCCCTTCCACTCTCTCTATCAATTCATGCCCTCTACTAAGTTTCCTGTGATCCGCTTACTTTCTTTGTCTGTTACATACGCTTACATCCACTTAATAAGCGGCAGTGCCAAAAGATCCACTGATATGCAACGAATTGCTCAATATCCATGTCCAACTTTGGAAGCACTGCAGCACGGTTTGCATAAAATGGGTTTGACTAGACCTGAGTAGATTGGACTAAATCAAACGGACACGATTGGCTATTTAGGCTAGATTATGATAGCTGAGAATGAAATAGGAGAGAAAATAGTAGATAGGGCTATCTGATCTATCGTGCATGTCTCGTCTTCAGAGGTGTCTTACACGTCACCATTCAAGTCAACCTCAACACTAATTTGGTCCACTCATTCTACTCGATCCATCTCCATGCCATATGATTCGAGGCTGTCTCATTCTTTCTCGTAGATAATAGGGACCAAGGTGCACACATAGGAAGCAGGTCTAATGACGTTTTCGAAGTGGGTGGAGAGAAGCCCTCTTGACTCCTCCTCCTTCTTCCTCATGCTCCACTACAAGTCGCCTTTAATGAGTGTCTTCTTTTCTACTACGCTCAATGGCCAATGCAATGTGCCCTGCATTATGTCCCACCGTGCGTGCTCCCTGCATTCAACTTTACCAAAGAATGAGGAGTGAGTACTCCCTGCGTTGCATTTCCTTGCCTTTGTTTTCCATTTTAATGACACGAGAATGTCTTGTTCATGTAGATCCCTCACGCTTCTCCCACCTTCCCCTACTTCAAACCCAGCATTACTTCTCCCCTGTCTTCGTCGGAGCTGCGCTGCTTTCTGCTGTGATTGATTGCATCCACGAACAATCGGATTGAAAATGCAAATATGTCTACGCAGATCACCACGGCCACTTCAACACAAATTGGCCGACTTTTGATTAGCGAGCAGCGTGTGTTCCAGATACAACTCCAAATGTGGCGATTAAAGATGTACTGGTTTTGATTTTCTGTCAGGAAGGAATTATTTGAAAATTCTGTTATGTAGTGCCTAGCACCGTCTTTCTTCAGCCTCACCGCATCGTTGTTAGTGACGGCCTTGCTACTGAATTCGGAATTGTGATGCCCTCACCGCTGAAATAATGCCAAGTAGAAATTGTTTGGTGGGGCCAGCAATTAATTTGACATTCATTAGCGCAGCATTGTTGGCAAGCTAATGCTGCATAAGGAGGAAGGACATTTAACCATCTGACACTGGTGGGTAACACATGAAGAAAGACACCTGTGTCAATCATAAAAAAAGTTTGGAGTGCATTGGGTGCTGCATCATGAGTTCTGCTAACCGTGGTGGTTAGAACCTAAAATGCAACGTGGGCAGAGGAGATCGTCCAGTCGTCGTTTCAAGGCCATAAGTCGATAGTGGATTCATCCACGTGGCACAGTAAAAGTTACCTAGGATCTGCTCGCCTCCACAAGCTGCAGAATAGGACCATGTAAATTACTTTCACCATTATCAATACTTTTTGTTGAATTTTTGCTAACCTCTGGAACATCTGCTTCTACGCATCGTCAGAAACACTTAATCTCTGGAGAAGATGAGTAATGGACATTCGCGTGATAAGTCGCCTAGTGATGGAAGCGATTAATTAGTTGTTTAAGTCGGATTAAGCTTTACATGGATGCGTACGCACAGGATTCATGTAGAAGTGGTACTCTCCATGCTGTGTCAAGCATAGTACCTGACTTAAGGTGAGAACTGTGCCTGCGAGTGAGGTCGTCTAACGGTGGAGAAACCAATCAGATGCACCCGTTACCTTGCATTCAAGCAGATATAACGTAGGGGTAATGTGAGCTGGCTTCACTAACCACTTAAATATGTCTGATGAAAAAGTAGCCAAATGGAGTCTTCAAATTGCTCACTTCATGTAAAAAGATCGCCACGAGGTCTGCCGCCTCGATGAGGCGGTAGAATAGAAGCACCGAAAAATGATATTTGTTACTCTGCTTAGGGCACCGCCTCACAGAGACAAGCAGAATGTTGCGCATGTACCGCCTTAGCAGTTCACAATAAATGGTCCGCGTAGAAGGTGGATGCACTTGTCTTTTTCATCCATCTTCACCAACACGATGATGAACGCTGCACCAACTGGTAGAAGTTAACAAGCAAAACCAAGCACCAAGGATCGCTTCTGTAACGGACGCGCTTTTTGTCCACCCGAAAATATTTGTTACCGTTAACTTGAAAGACGCGAGAGAGACAGGGAAGGCAAGAAATTGCAGAGTAGCACTCGTGATCAAAGCAAGATGAAACCGAGTTGAAAAGAGCAAGGCTACATACGAAAGATGGTTAAATTTATGTTGCTAAATCAAATAATTTGTTATCGTTCCTCGGAAAAAAATAAGTAATTACAAGTGAGAGCAAATAGGCGAAAATAAACTGCAGCAATACATCTGTGGTCTCTCCATTCGGACTACCAAAATGAACAAGTAAATGAATGAAGGCTTATTGTCAGACATCAAAGGCAGTTCTTAGAACCACCTCTGATTCGCTATAAGTGGTGCAAAATATTGCACAAGCGGCAGCAGAGCAAAACACTCAAATGCAGCATCTTCAAGGGGATACAAAGGAAGGAGAGATGGCGCAGGAAAGTGAACAAGGGAGAGGAAGGTTGGTACAACTGTGAAAGCTCAATAGTTATGAGGATTTTTGATACCGTATTTTGTACTATCGCTAAACTTGTGTACGCAAATTGTTGACATTTATAATTTAATTAGGCGTCAACAGCTGCTGACAAAGTCCAAAGTGTAAAAGGGGACAAAAGACTTTGCTTTCTACATGCACTATTGAATTGAGGGTAGTAGCATTGGTATGAGAATCGGGTGACCCCACATCTCCTTCAGGGCGAAACCAATAGAACCTCTCTTATGAAATCCTCTGTCACTCATGCAGAAGTGCACGTCAAGACGGCTCTCCCGAGTTCCAATCGGCCATTCTTTCATTTGCTATCCCATTCATATCCTCCGATTATGATAGTGGTGGCCTCTTTCCACGACTGAATATTCACTTTCATAAGTGATTTCCGGATGTTTCACACGATGATGGGAATATGGCAGCATTTATAGTGAAGTTAGAGTGTAGGTGATTTGTGCCAGTAATCTTGCTCTGTATTTTATCCATTTAGCTTTGCCAGGTCGTATTACAAGTCCTACTTCCTTTTTTTCCGGCAATCGCAGCTTTGAAAGAAATATTTGATAAGTCTGCGATTTGTCTAACCCCTACTTTTAGCTCAATAACAAGAACCCAAGCTTTTAAACAATTTTTGTGTTTGGTTAGTCCATTTGCCTAATTTTTTTGCTGTGTGGAAGTGTATTCAACTTTGCAGCCGAGAAGTTGAATTCATGCTTGGTTGAAAGTGGGCTGAAGCAAACAATCTTCCATATTCTGCCCGTCACGCTGTCTTAAATAGCAGTCGAATTGAAGTAAATACCGGTCGTCCTCATGCTCTAAACCTCCAAGTCAGCTGGAATCTTTCAAAACAAGAGCCCAATAAGTAAGCTTGCCCCTGCACCTTTTTGTATTTGCTTTCATTTAATGCGCTTATGAAAAGATTTTAATTTTAAAAACCCGTTCGATTCCACGAATTAAACCTCATTTCAAATGACCACAACATTTTCTGCGGTGCTGCTTCATGGAGTTTTCTAATTGGTTGGTTAGTAAAGGTTAACCTGCAAGAGTTCGTTCTCCAAAAACGATATACTTCTCAATGATTTCCTAATAATTTGCATTTTCACCATAAAAAGCGCTATTTTAATGCAAAAGATGAAATAGCGTTTTGTGCATGATTTCGCTTTTTATGTGTTTACTTAGAATAGGGGTAAATTAATGCAAGAAATCAGTATGAACGTAGTATTCTTTTGCACCCAACCATTATGGTTATGAATATGCACAATTTGGGACGTTTTGCGACTAACTAGAGAATGGAATTAGATAACACCTGGGTGGGATGCGTGTCATACATACGGAAGGGTATAGGGTTGCTGACCGATCATGAGAGTCAGCTCATCTCGACAATGCAACTGTAGAGACATAATGTGATCCCATTTCCTGTAAGAACAACGACAAAGGTCGTCAGCTGTTCAGAACCCATGCGCTGAGTGGGTGAACATTCGCTAGCGTCTTTTGGTGGTCCGGCGAATTCCAGTTTGTTCAAAGTTGGGCTATTTTAGTTTGAGCAGTCAATTGCTTCTGCAGCGCGTTTCAACCGACCAACCCTGTGCAAGTGCCTACAAGGGTGCGACGATAATGTGATGTTGGTTGCGATTGCCACAACAACGTCAAATGGAAACGTCCGACGAAACCCACCATCCAACTCTTCTTTATGTTTTAGTTTTATTAGACTGACATTAGCTTTTGCATCAATCCTGTTCCCGCTTTCTTGGTGACGTTTCAGTACGTATCCGAAGACGATTTGATTCACTAGCTTAATGCTAACGCTTAAGTGCAAATAAACAAGGCTACTGAGATTAAGTTGGCCATTGCCGATGAGGTCTGTAGCGAAATTCTACTCGAGACCTCTTTTATTTGAGAACAGGAAGCGCTTCTTTCTTTATCAGCCTTTGTTTGATATCACATCACCATTCGCAAAACTGCGAAAATCTTAAAATTGTGGCATTGTGGATTAACGTTAAACTTTCGCTATAATAATATTAGCAAATTAAAAACCTGCTTGTAAAGTCAGTCCAGAAATGAAAGCAGCGGCATAGTGTTTCTCATTTTTATTTTGAGCACAATAAATTCAGCAAATTTGATTTAACAGAGACGAGGTGCAGTGGCTCATTCGCAAGTAAACAAGACTCGCACGCCTTGGGTGTGGTCGCTTTGCCCTGAACTCCAAAGTTATGTCACAGACCTCACTTAATCTTCGCCTTAATGTGCCGTTTGTGTAGTTCAATCGGCAGCGCAGGAGTTTGGTTTCGATGCACCATGCGGTCTTTCCAATTGTTTAATGCCAAATAGATGCAATGGCTTCGTTTTCATTAGGTTTGCAAAGAGTTGTCTTCTACTGGTTAACTATTACCCATTTACCTTGTTGACACTTGTTAATTAGGCTGACCGTGGAGCCTCACTCCCCCTCCTTCCCTAATGTAAGAAGTTACTACGAACTGACAGTATGCAAATCACTCAAGTAATGCTACCAAAATAGCGAAATCGAAGGTATTAGGTCGCCTTCTTCTGTGACATGTCATCGGAATTCATCATTCCGTTCAATAAGCGTCAGTGATATCGATATGGATTCTCCTTAAGGTTGGCAACCGAAGCCTAGCACTATCTACACCTTCAATGTCTTTTATACGAGGTTTCCTTGCCGCCTCATCGAGGCAATCACCACTTAATTCTCGTAACTTCTCCATGCCTAAAACTTTCTCTACCTTTTCCTTCTTTATCTTTTAACTGTTTTCAATTCCACTCGTTCTTACCATTTACATCTCGGCAAACACATTCACAGGGGAGCCGTCTATTTTATAGTTTGTGCCACTTCTTCTGAACTCGCCACATACCACATTTTGCAATCGTAGCGCCCACAATGAACGACCTCTGATCGCAAAAAATCCACATTAAATGCTTTTATAGAGCCTTTGTTTTCTGCATGGTCACCAGATTTAACTGCATTGTAGCAATTTGTTCTGAGCAACGTACATGTTATTGGCACTACAAATGCATGTACGACGTAGGCGAGTGAGCACACGTTTCATCAAAGGAGGCGTGATAGTTGGGATGAATAGTTCACTAGTGCTTGTTGTCTGCTGTATGTGCGCATGTGATCTGATGCTGGCCATCTAGCGGTGCACAATATGTGTTCCTTCCTCCTCTTTCCTTCAATTATTATCCATCAGTAAAAGCTTTTGATGCGCTTAAGTCTTCACTCCTTTGCCTACCTGCATATTATGCAACACACGCGGCGGTCATGGGAAGGCAAGTGAGCAGTAGCAATGCTTGATTGAATAGGCGAGTGGTATCAGAGTTCAGTGGAGGCACGTACGGCATCGACGCTGCTGTTAGTCTCAGCATTGACGACAACGATGGTGAGGACTGTTGCGGTAAAATGTCCGTAATGCTTATGTTCTTTTAATGTATCTTGTAGGTGAGAGGACGATTTGAAACTGATAGTGGAAGTACGTGGTCTCCCTCCTGAGTTTGAGACACTGCCATCGTAAATATTGTGGCTTTGCTACCTCATGGCCTTCCGGTGCTTATATTGAAGATGCCTAGAAACACCCGAAATTCTTAAATCAGTGGTAATAAAGGGAAAGAGTGGTCTACAGTAAAAGCAAACAGATGGGAGTGAATGTAAGCGTAGCAGTAATTGTGGTAATGGCATATATTAACCAGATCCAAATTATAAGCGTCATTTAACGCTATTATTGTATAACAGGGAGTAACATGGAGACATTCCGTTAGACATACTAGTTGTGAGCGCATTTAACACTCCTCCTGCAGCTGCTACATTGAGCCCTGCCCTTGGATTCATTGTCACGATGGTCCCAGCTTAATAGTAGGCTATAATCCAATTCCCTGCACGCTGAGTTATTCACTCATTTACAGTGATAGCTTTGGTATCCAGTGTAGCTGTTTTACATGCCACGAAAATTCATCTTGCCTTGCATCCCAGAGTTTTTAAATGTGTTTGTAGACGCCATCCCAACACTTGCAGCCAATAGCTGGTTGAGGTTGATTTCGGTGTGCTCTTTTACCAGCATTCGGAGAAGGAAATTTAGGTACTCACGCAGATTATTGGAGTGACCAGGCTGTGAATGTCCATAAAAGTGCACATCATCGTCGTTAAACCTCATCTTTACAATGAAGTTGTGGGCAAATGTCACTTAATCAGCGGTTTCAAACATCCGAAATAGCCAGCATTTTCGTCATACTAGCCATCTGTGGACTACAAGTGTCAAGGTGGAGGCTGCAAATACACACATTACCAGTCACCATGCCATCGTATCGAAACCTCTGTTTTGCATAGGGAGAGAGTTAGGGAGTGTGGAGCAGTGGGATCCTTGGTTCGTAGACCTGCTACAGCGGAATCTGCGGCTACCACAGTGGATGTCAGGATGGAGTGCGAATGCATCAGTGGATTGTTCCAGAGTTAGGGTCGCATCAGCCTTGGCAACTGCTAGAAATGAGAGATCGGTATACAACTAAGCCGACTGGCGGTTCCGTCAACATGGCACAAGTCGGTCGCACACGTCTTCCATTATTTCCTTGTCAATGATGCGTGTTTCCTCATTGCATTTGCACTCACATTTTCCCGCTTTCTTCTCTTCCGTTTACAACGCTTCCGGTTTTTCTTATCAACATCGAATATTTACAGTTAAAACCAGTTCACATTTCTGCACTCCTCTGATTTCCTCTCCATGCAAATGGTGCTGCACAGAACACGAGGACGTTCTTGCTATTCAAAGCCCACAAGCGGTCCCATGTCTGTTTGCATCCGAAGGCGTCCCGATTCCCAATGCTTTCGGCTGCACAAAATAGAGCACCACATGCACCTACAAGCTTCGTGGCATGTTGGCTGACCTGCTGATTCCCCAAACGGTCCAGAATGTTACGGCGAGTGGGTTTGTTCACTTACGCTCGAATGGTGATCTGCAGACCCATAATATAAGTCGAATTCTCAAGAGCCAATGAAGAGGACCAGAACAGAAATTCAAATCTGATTATTGTTGGATGATGAGAATTGAAGCAATGCGCACGCAAATTTGTAAAATCAAAAAATCGCAAAAAAGTTGGTAAATTTGATATGCAGCTTAAAGAAGAAATCTCTGAAGAAACGATATTTTTATGGTTGAAGGCACCACTTTTTAGTATCATTTACTTGCTTAAACTGCTGTCAAGGTGTAAAGGGTGATCAAACGCTAAGGGTCTTGTAGACTATCGAAGGAAGTTGGAGAGCTTCCAGCCCGATTTAATGAAGGAAATAATGAACGGGGATTGGTGCCAGGAAAGATTGGGTTGCAAAGCATTAGAAAAGCATTTATGATGGCAGTGCATGTCCAATGTTATTGGGTTGTGATATCATTCACATCAGACAGTGATACATTCAAAAAATACGGTCTAGTCAAAATTAAAGTCCGACAAATCATCGTCATCGCCCTCGTAAGATGCTCGTGTTAATGCAATTCACTCATTCTCCTCTTTCTTCTCAAGATCACTGTCACTTTCTTATGACCACTCCTCTTCTCCTTTTGACTCTTCGAGCCAGAAAGCCAGTTGGTTTCGTGGATAGAAAGTCTAGTAAGTGCATGACGTCTATTCATTGCCGTTTTACTCAAGTCAAAATGAGATGAGCAAATTAAAGTTACTTGTAGTGTGCGGTTATTTTTCCATCAGCTTTGATTGGAACGAAAGTAAGTTAGTGGTTTGGTGCTGCAACTACGCTCTGCAATCATAGCGGACTCATCTGACTTGTTAAAACAACTATCAGCCCTGACTTGACAGCCATTAATGAAGTAACAAGTAAGCCAGGAAGCCAGGAAGTAATCAGGCAGTCATTCTATCAATTTCGTAACATGAATTTGCCATTTAAGCTGTGGAAATACTACTAAACATTCTGCGCATGTTGACGATAGATAACTCGCGAAGTCTTGATTGGACTCCAGATTAGGTAGTTATTGGGCCCTATTTGCCTTCAATTTTTCTATAGCCAGAGGAGGCGACTTATATAATTCAAAGTGCCAAGCATTTTAATACGTCTTATGCGGCAAGAATATCGCCGAGACGGTTTTGAAGCCTTATGAATTCATGGCTTAATGTGATTATGCTACCATCAATTGATTTGGCTTAGAGAGGTCTCTTCACCACATTGACTCTCTGGTAACCTCCTAAATAGAGCTATTATTGAAGAAGACACAACATATGACAAATGCATTGTCTAAACACTGGTATTGACAGCTGGAATCTTTTATTTTGAAAAAGAAAGTTTGAAGCTTGCTATCAGCAGGCAGATAGCAATGCGTTTTGATCACAAAGAGTAGCGCCTAGAAAATGATCACTTCCAAGATTAGCGGTTAAGCCCAGCGAAATCAAAAAAGGCTAACTTGTTGGCGGAATTTTACTACACAGGCAACGCGTTAAACTCCAATGTTTAAAAATAAAGTTGCATGTTAGCTAATCTCAAAAGTGACGAGAAATAACGCAGCACGTAGGATCAGTAAACAAAATAAGCACACAGCAGCCAAACCTTTAATCGGCCATCAGTACCTCAGTTGTTTCTGATGAGCATAACTAGACTGTTAACCTTGAGAGCGCAGCGAAAAACCGGTTCGATATTGCCACGATTGTGAACTTGAGTGACGACCGTGTTGGCATCCATGTTTACAACGTCACCTACGGC
The DNA here is from genome assembly GCA_036345935.2 of Taenia hydatigena. Taxonomy (NCBI): domain Eukaryota; kingdom Metazoa; phylum Platyhelminthes; class Cestoda; order Cyclophyllidea; family Taeniidae; genus Taenia; species Taenia hydatigena. Next base: position 10,029,774 of record JADWOT020000007.1, read on the forward strand.
CATTTCAGTAATCAAATCACATCGCAGACGTTTTTCTATAGAGGCAGGCGTCACAGCCATGTGCTAGTAGCGCAGTTCGCTATGAGCCACTTGCGACGTAAGTCAAAATGTGCATTCCTTTGACCCGTATGCCATTTAAAATTTGTTCTCCATGTCTGAAATACAGCAGTGATGGATTAATGCAATAATCCCATTCCAATGTTAGGTATTTTTGTTAATTAGTCTAAGTTGCTAGCAAATTCGCTGGTACTTATGCTTGCAGCAACGTAAGCATGAATTCAGAGCTTTCGTTTTCCAAAATTCGTTTATAACTGTCCATAAAAACGTCTTATTTTTGCAAAACACTGCACTCGTTTCATAGACCACTTTCTTAATCACGTTCAAATGCACTACTGGAAGACCACACTAGTGTATGATATCGTCGCTTGATTACACTCGGTTACCAGACCCTCTAAAAACTTACATAGTCAAACAACAACATGGTCGAGGTTGGTGAAACAAGCCTTTGTGTAAGTACAGCCTGCCCTGTCCATCGTTCCCTGCAACCGTTTACCAAACTGCTTGGCGAATGGGAGGGAGAGGGTTTAATAAGTCTTTACACTCAAACTACCTACCATTGCTCTGAAAACATATCCACCGGCCACATTGGACAACCCTCATTTTGGTACAGGTTAGCGAATTATTCATGTGCATTGAGCCCCATCAAAGTCCTTTAAATTGTGTTTTCTGCTACGCTTTAATGCAAACAGAAGTCCTACTCTAAGATTCAAGAGCGTACTCTGGAGGAGCATTCAGACACCGTGACATGGGCTTCAAATAGAGTTCGTGAGCAGCGACAACACAGGCAACCTCATGAGTCTATTTATAAGAAGGCCGAAAAGATAGTCATCTGATGACGACAGAATTTCACATTTTAGGCCATGTGTACATACTAAAGGGACCGGCGGGGATCGAGGACGGGAAGATAAAAATCGTTCTAGAAACAGAGCTCACAGAAGGTCACCAACTTCCAAAGAAACCAAAGATGATTTGGGTAGAGTTTTGCTTTCCATGGTTTATAAAAATTGCCTTTGCTCCCAAAAAAGTTAAAATTTGGGATAGACTAGAAGTTTTTGAGACCCTACTGACTTGCCGTCTCGAACTAATGACGACATAAAGAGATAATTCTTCAGGCACAGCACACATTAGATTATAGGTAGTAATTAATCCCTGTTGGACTTGTTATTGCATTATGCTTCCTGAATAATTTGTTCCTGACATAAAGCATTTTGGTTACTAGAGCTTCAGATTGTGAAATGAAGTCCCCTATGAAGCAAACACTTGCATGGACCAAAGCTGCTTGCAAGGATTAACTAAGTAAAGAATGCAAAATCAACCTGTCCCAAGACAAATTGGGCGAGTGAGACCCTGTCTGACTTCAGTGCCAAACCGGCAAATCGCATTATCTCTTCAAAGGAAAAAAATAGCACGACTGCAAAACCGGCAGGCAGACACTGTTCCCAATTTTAGGTGCGCAGAGAAATAAACCTGATTGATGAAGATACCTTGACGCAGAAGGTATTTATGGCTACTGAGAAGAAAACTGACATGACTCTGCATACCAACATGATTTGCAAGCGATTGCCCAAGCTATTTGGAAATAGTGGTCTTTGATTTAATTTGTAATGAATTTTTAAGCTCATTTCGACCGCAAATTATTACGTTCTTTAAAACGACATGATTTTATTCATGCTTCTGCTTTTTCTTTCTCAGTGCGACTGGGTTCGCACTCACTTTTGCGTATTTTGTTCATAAAACTGCTTCCATATTCTAGGGTGTGAACAAGCACATAACGAAATGAGTAAAACACAAAGTCGCATCAATCTATGAGGCATTCAGCCTTAGCGCTCAGGCCAGGTTATGACTTTTTAAAGCGTTGAATTGCGTAGGAGGTGTATCGGGTAGGCTCATAAAAGTGTTGAAAGAAAATTAGTATTCGATTGAAAAGACCTCTCTGAATTTTTTACCCATGGCTTATCACGCGCCATTTGGTTTGCTGAGGGCTCTTAGGAAAGGACATAAATTCCAATCGTTTATCAATGGCCTACTAAATCTGCAGCCTTTCTAAAGAATGGGTAGGACTGCTTTTCGCATACTGCCCCAATGAGAAAACACGATGTAAGGTTTGGTCAAAATGAGCTTAAATAACGAAGAAGAATGTGGGTAATGCTATTCTGTTTTATATGAAAACCGAATGGTATTCAGGACTAAGCTTTCTAACATAAATGAGACTGGTTGAGTCAGACCTATCTACAAAGTTCACAAAAAGCAATCAAATGGTGGACATTGAATAACTTTAAATGGCTACGATGTTAGAAGAAGGCACTTTGGCCAGACGAAAGGAGGGTTACCGATTGAAGGTGAGAACACTTATATTTTGTTGGGGGAATGCTTAAATCACTGGTATTTGCACCGAGTGAAGGTAAGGGAGGGAGGCAGGTGTCAAGCGCTGTTGCTTCAAGAGCACAGATTCTGCCGAAGATGAGATGCGGAAATGCTGGAAGGCCAGGAGTCATCATCAATCATCAGAGTACCCATTTACTGGTAAATATCTGCCCACATGGCTGCTGGACTCCATCAGAGGTCATTGCATCGAACTGCGTCCATCACAGTAGGCATGATAATCTTCACCGAGTACTTGATACATAGCGTTTTAACAATTGACCACTGTGCTAGTGCTTCTGCAGACTCTACCACCTGTTGTATTTTCGGTGGAATGCATAAGGTAACTTCTTACTTTTCGCATTGAAAAATCTACTTTTGTCCTTAGGACGATTAACGATTTCCTTGTGCTGGTTTCCTCACACTTTATGCGTCTTCTATCTGTCCATGCTTGGCGTTTTGAGAGAATCTGACCAATTAATGTCTTTATAGATGGATTTGAGAGGGGTAATTAAATGTTCACAAATGTTTATTACCCTTTTTCCCAACCGAGCATTAATTTCATTTTTTAAGGAAAGTATGCCAAGGAGCTCCCGTTATCCATTTTTCATTCGGTCATTAAGAGTTTTGCTTAGTCCGTGAGAAATCCGACCTTTCGGAAGGTGTACAGCAGAAAAGCAGCTACATTTTTTTAGTTATTTGGTTACGCAAGCTCCACACTTGTAAACAAATTATCTGTAAGTTCAAGTATTTGTTCCCTTCCTAGCTTTTAACACTATAAATTGAGCAATTTCATCCGATCTAGCCTCAAGTTCTGTTATGAATTCCTTTATCTGTGGTCTCTTTGCCTTGAACCCATAAATGCTTGCCATTCATATAATGGAGGGATTAATAAGCAAAACTTGCACGCTTTATTTGTAACAATTAGTCCTTGTCATACTCCATAAGAGAGTACCCGATGTGTACTACTTTTCTCTCACAATGATCTCTGAGATTTTCAATCCCACTCAAACTCCGTTTCGGGGGTGGATGGCCTCTTAGGTCACGGGCAGATTAAGCCTGTGTATTATTTTTCAAAACTATACATCGTTCCCACGACAACCAGAGTTTGTCGTGCCAAAGAGCAGTAAGACGAGTGGTTGTGGTCTACATTTTGCTAGTGCAAAGCGTTCAGTAATACTTGCTCTTGGCCGGAATCCAGCCAGCGACGAAGATGAGGCCGCAGTACGTGTGTAGCGTGATGTACAGAAGGGACAGTTCCATGCTTATCGCATCACTTCGGTTTTGCGAACATCCCGACTGTGATATGATTTTGGGTGGGTACAAGGCAGGAGAGGACGCTCAAACTGTAGGCGCACCCAAAAGCATTGAGTAGTTTTGCAAAGTGGACACTGGGTATCAGAAAGTGGGCAAAAATCAACATTTGTGGGATTTTTACTAATCGTTCAAATGTCAAAGTGGTGATTACGTTGATGATTGGAAACGCACTCTTTCACATGATAGTTGGTTCATCACCGCACCTTGTTCTACACAGGCACAGACACCTGCCAGTGTCATTCTTAAGGATGTCTGTTTCGTGCACAGCGTGAGCTAGCGTTTCCTGCTTCACGTGATTGCGATGAATTGTGATTGCTCATGCGGATAGAAAACCGGCACGTCTGTTTAGACCTTATTTTCTTTGTATTGGTGGAGGCTTTCTCCAACCCGAACTTGCTGTTTTCGCTTCGCAGGTTCAAGTGTCAATGGTGTGTAAATCGAATGCAGACGAGGAGATTCGCCATCCAGAGCGGATTGTAGGTGTGATTTGTTGAAGCAGAAACATTGCTGCCATCATGAAGTTCATGAAGACCATGCATCAAAAGGTGAAGAGGGCACTGAAGCGATTAATTGTGTCTTCTAGCAGCACTTTAATGTTATGCAGCACAAATTCTTTAAGTCCTGAATCTTTGCTACTTCTGATGCTTACATCCCCTTTTCCAAGCTGCGATGATGTCGCTACAGTATTGTATGTTCTTAGAAGTTTTCCATCATTCATAAATTTTAGAACGTTACCCCCTTATTTGTGTTTCTTTGCTAACAGAGGAAGGTGGAGATTGAATGGGTGTGCACAGGTGATGATGAAAAAGGCAGTAAATGAGTCAAGCTTTAACTCATGATGGCCGATATACGGAAAATGGTAATAAAAGTACAAAAGCTTGAGGTAAAAATGTATGCAAACAAGGAGGCACATAAATAGTTATAAAATGATTTGATAGACAATACTTTTGGCTTGCAGCTCACAGCGTTGCCAGATGTTGGAGTTGTTCAGGATCGAAAAGGTTCGCAAGCTTTTTCGCTGTAAATTTGAGCTCAATGAAATTGTGACCACTTAGCTCTGCGCTACTCCTATGACTGAATTACTTACTGCATTTATAAATCATGAGAGCTAATAAACTCTAAGATTCGAGAATCTTAATCATGTCGATTTTTAGAAATGGATAGATTACATAATATTTTTTTTACTTTTTGGTCTGTGGCACTCTGTATTATGACGGCTAATTTGCTTAAACTTTGAATCGCCCTAACATTGCCTCGTCGTCTGACTGCAAACTGCATTTGTTCCTGGACACCCGATGAAGTCGCCCTGAAGCCGAGACGAATGGAGGTCGATGGGCGGGTCATAAGCAGCCTTACTTACTAACAATCAGGCTGTACAGCTGCAAATTAATCAAGCTGTTACCCGAATGGCTTGGATATAGTTTTCGTTAACACATGGACCCAAACCCGATTGGCCTTTCACAATAATAGAGTCAAGTAGAGATTTCTATAAAATCTCTGTTAATGAAGTGTCGGATCTTTCATTGATTGTTGAAGCTAAGTTATAAAGGTTCCAAAAATCCATTTTCAGTAATAAAAATACTTTACTAGAACACATTCTAGACAATACGTTAAGTTCAATTTTTTGGCAAGTGTGGTAGGTAGCTTTGTATTTATATCTCTACAAACCCCTCCTAGAAAGTCGAATCCATCATCACCTCGTGAACCAAATAGGTTTCGATTTACATTTCGTTCAATAGCTCTTTTCATAAAACTTATCACCTTTTGGCTAAACATGCTTTTGACTCCGTGTTGACTTGTGAAGGTGCTGTGGAACTGCAATTGCCAACCATAGCATTACGACGTCCCCTTTCCTGGATGCGGTATTTGCTATAAAAAGTGATGGAGTCCCACAAGGTGATCGAAGAAACGAGTAGCTCAAGCCTAATCGTAGCTTATAGACTTCTGGTTCCACTTCGGGATGGCTCAAGCCAGGGGTTACTTTGCTCTTCCTAGGTGGTACTCTTGACATCCCACTTGCAAGAGCTGCAACCAACCACAAGCCCTAACTTGATTTCATGAAAAAGAGAAATATTCCACCAACATTGATCAATGAGTGTATCTTTCCAAATGAGGGGCGTAGCAGACGAGAAATAAGCAACGGAGTAGAGGAAAGAATAAAGGCGAGGACCCAAATAAAAAAAATTGCACTAGGTTGAGGTATTGCTCTCTACTACACCAATTATCTACATGGGAAGGCAAACGTGAATGAAAAAGAAAGTTGTGTCGAGTGACGGCATCTAAAGTTCTGGGTGTGAAGGCATCTCTCGCTGCTACTTCACTTCCAATCTCGCTTCGCACTGCTTACGAAAGCAGTTTGCGATGAAGAAGATGTCAATGCAGCGTTGTAAATAGAGCTTCTACACGTAAGTCTCCTAAAGAACACAAATACCTCCAGAGATCGTCATGAGCATGAGTCTGACTCATGAAAGATGACAACCAATCGTCGTAAAACTTGAATTCATGTCAGCTCAGAGGTGTCGTCTGCAGCTCTGAGCAATCATCTGTCACGATGATGATTTTCACAGCCAGTTATCGAACTATCCATTTTGAGGCTTCTGCACACCCCGGCGTCCGAATTCGGGTCTGTCTGAGGCTTCTTCATCCTGAAACACGCAGAATTGGACACATCCGAGTTCATGGCACAACGGTAAGTGGAATGCAAACCACAGCAACAAATACAACACCTCTGACGCAATAAAATTAGAGTGCGCAAAAAATAGCAACATTGTGTGTAAACCCAATTGAACGGTCGATTCGGTGTCAGGCTTGTTGATGATGTGCATGAGGAAGCACCTACAAAAGGTGGATGTGTCTGCATTACTTGGTGGACGTGGAACGCAACGCGTGGCACACGACCGCAAAGGGTGTGGATTAACTGTGGGGTCAAAAACAGAACACGCCGATTCAACTGCCGCCTAGTTAGCATAGAAGCTAACACACATCGAATGATAAGAATACGAAGCAAAGAGTGCTTTAGGGTACGCAAAAATCGATTTTAAGCTTTGCCTCTTCTCTTTGTTCTATAATTTTGGTGACAACCTGATAGGGAGGAGGACTGAGGGACCCAGCAAATAAGGCTATCCTTAGAGCCATACGCAATCGAATCGCGCCAGTTCCCTAACATTGTGACAGTCGGTGGTTGTCAAAGTAAGAAATTGCGTTTGAGTTAGTTAAATGGTTCCATTTGAAGCATGTTATGCTGTGATGTGATGATGTGTGCCAAAATAAAGTCCAGTTAGTCAATAAATGTGTCTCAACCTGGTAAAAGGTGTGGGTCGAGATGACCAAGGCAGGAGAGTCTGAGTTGTTTCATGCAAGGCGACATAGACTGCCGACTTATGCCATGGCTACATTTTAGTGCATTTGGGTGGACTTGTTATTCGTACCTGGCGCACAATACTTACATACCACGACCATTGGAATAAGCGACAAGAGGGAAGTGAGGAACGTAGGAGGGAGAGAGGGACAGGGAACGTTAGTTGACCCCCTTTTTTCAATTCACGTTTTTGGTTTCCTTTGCTTTCACCTGTTTACGGAATTACTTGAGTAGCTGTACAACCAAATGCCCACTAAATTGGATCAAGAAGTGATGGTTCCAGTTCCTAGGCATTCCAACAAAATCCATGCGACTGGATCGTAAATGTCTTTACCTTCACAACAGCAAATTTCTCAGGTGATTGCCATGCTGTCAAAGGAACGGGAATGCTCACCGACTATTCGCTAATAGCTCCTTTTCTCAATTGGAAGTAGTACAATTGCAAGCATGTCCTGTGATTAGGGAGTAGCGAAATCGAAGAAAACGTTCAAATCAGGAAAGCAAGTGATATTTCGGATTGCGAAAGCTGTTCTGAGAGTGAATTCTACATTTTGCTTTACATTCATTTATCAAACAATCTTTCCACAGTCAATGGTCCTGCCACAATAATAAAACAACAAATTGCCTCTTTCTCCCATTTTCCTACATCTTGAAGAACGAGACCTCGACACTTGAATGAATTATTTGAGTGTAAATAGACGAGAACGTCTTTAAGCGAAAGGAAAACATTCCGTTCTAGCAAAAAGTAAGTCGGACTGACTTATTTTCATGCTCTGTGGGCAAAAGCACGTTAATCAGCACACTTTTAATTGCCTTATGGGTCGCAAACGATCATGTCCTGGACCGAGCACTTCCACACGAAGGAGCTCTTCCCATTTGTGGCAGGAAGTGGTAGAGAAGGTGCAAAAATGACAAGGATGCGTCCGTAAATGTTGTTATTCAACAGAAAGCTACTAGAAAAGAAGAATGGATTGGTTGCATAAGGGTACGAAGGAGGAAATTTCGATTGCAAGGTGATTACGGGTAAAGGTGGGACGAAGGGGTGCGGAGTGAATTAGTAGCTAGTTAGCATATCTCCGGGTCGCTCGTGATTAATGCAGGCTTAGAATGCTCTTGCAGCCGACAGCTAATATCCTTGTTTTATGCACCTTTACACCGGCCATAAAAAAGGAGCCATTCTTACTCATTGGCATATTTTATCTCGTCATCGCCATGGCTACCTTGAGTGGGCATCTACTGACTGTGCCTCAATAACAACGTGTGGCTACGACGTGCGGCCAAGTGAAAGATGAGGAGATCTCTATTAACCATTGCTTTGACAGGTTTGCAATGGCAACTTACTGATCACTGGTGGCGTGTTAATGGTTAGAAGTGCTTCCTTTTATTGTTTGGAGTGTAAATTGCGACTTCGTTCAGGTCTCTTTTGCAGTATGGCCGATGTCAAGTACTTTTTGGTGGAGTGAACCTTTTGGTAGTGTTAGTAGACCCTTCCATCTTCACCTGCTCTGCACGCCGGCATTGAACCCCTTGTCCTTCGTCTTGGGGAATTTTTCAGCGTACTACGCTTACCTCAACACTTCGCTGGAACATTAATAGCTTTGGCTTTGAATCATTTGTCATCATTGAGCTTCCGAACTCTATGCGGATTAGCTTGCGGAGTGGCATGCAAAAATTTCTTTGAAACTCCGCACCGCCTAAAATTAGAGTTGGTGTTTTGAGAATCCATGAAAATGGTTCTAAGGCCTTCATTTCCAATGCAGCCACTGTGTGAGAGGTTCGACAGATGCTTCATGCATTTTAAGCGTTAGTTTCTAACACTAGAGTGCTTTCTTAAAAGCAGAATAATGCTTTAAGGCTCTGGCTCTTGGGCCATGGAACAAAGCTGCCATCTACTTTACTGTCTGGCATTTTGTGCTTCTGAAATGAATGAGGATAGCCTCTCGTGAAAAGATTTCAGCGATCTGCTGGTATTTTTGCCGTCTCTTTCTAACTGCCGAATCCATGGCAATGGAACCAATCATCCAGTTTTGCTACCTTAGTGTTGCTCGCAGACAGATGACATCGGCATTTCTGGCCCATGGCAACTTTTCCAGCTGGAATTCACTGTTTGCACTTAATCGACAGGTGGCCATGCTCGTGGATTAGTGGATGGTTGGCTAGGGTGTGCTTGGTGAGCAGATTTGAAACGATTCATTTAAAAGTTCTGCCAGGTGTCTACGGAGCCCTGTGCACATCCAACAGAGTTATACCATTAAAGAATTTCCGCGCATGTAGCAGTAGAAGTTGCCAACAAGATGAGGCAGAGTTGAAAAGACATTTCTTTTTGAGAAATATTTTGCATTCACAATCCGCGCACGTGCACTTCCAAATGTTGTTGTTAGCCCGTAGAGTGCAAGTTCTTGAACTACTAACCAAATTGTGCATTTTTGTGCAAACTATGGAAACACGTTATTGAATTGCTTGAGCAATTGTGTTAAGGACACTGATGAGTGCGCCTACTATTATAAAGCACCTTTCACATTCAACTCAATTTTATGATGAGTTGTGACATTGTGACTAGTCAATGCGCACAGCCTTACGAGAAAAATCGCGCAGACATTATGACCAAGGCAGTAGAGGGGACTACGGTGGCTAAATCACCAAATGCATATTCACTAGTTGCAATTAATGCAGAATTCGACGTCAAACATTCGACATGGTCATTCGGGGTTAATGACGGATCCCCTCGGCAGAAAACTCTTGAGTCCATCCGATACAGAACACGCTGTTCAAGGCATTCCTGACTCCTACACATTAGCTAACTCGTAAGAGTGTATAACAAAGCAGTTAAGACCATCACACCGTCTGTGACTGATTTAATGACAGGAGGTGCCAAGAATGATCTTGCAAAATTTTAATGATACTGAGAACCAGGCACTGATGTCTTTGATCAAACTAGTTAAGTGAAGTGTTCCCCTTGCCAGATGAGTGTTATTAAAGTCGCGCGGCAGACAGAGTTATCGTCAATTGTTTCAATTTGACAAATTCATCTACTTTGTGATGATGTGGGTGCTTTGGGAAACACCGTGCAATAAAGACAAAGAAATTCGGCCCACGACTATATGGAACTACCAACAAATTATCAAAAATGCACTGCACCTACGTGTAATAGGCGAACGTGTGCACAAATACAATTTAAATGACTTCGTGCTAATTGTTGAGGCTGTTGCTATTCTATCTTTATGCCGTTAGATGAGGTGGAAAAATGCACAGGCTTACTTGAACTATCTCCCGTGATCCAAGTTGTGGCTGTTCATGGAGGGATACGAAGTAGCTTTCCCTGTAATTAAAACGCCCACTGACTGATGATATGCGTGGAGCCATCCTTGATGCGTGAAAGCAATTGTGTCAGTAAATGGCCTATCCTCAATAAAACTTTTTATTCGCTACAAGAGAATCCAGTGGCGATCTGATCAACATATTTCTTTACATTGCTAAGTGCTTAATACATTGCACCATTTTTGTCAAGTTCGACTCGGGGTTTTCCAGTCACCTTCAATAACTGCTTTGTTATTGGCCTAAATTCAAGGCATTTCCAAAGTTCAGATGAAGTAGACACCGTTTCCCGTGTAAAGCATGTACCGATTGAGCCTGTCTTGAAAGTATCGGTAAAGACTTAAGTAGCTCTGTGTCGCTTGATGTTTACTTTTAAAGCCTCGTAGATTCTACTGTCGACCCTAAACATGAACGTCCCTAAGTCAGCATCTATATTTTGACGTACCTATGCTGACGGCAGTCTTTGGTGCAGAAATCACTGCCAGTCGCAATAGAAGCGCTTAAAGCGGCTTGTCAGAATGAATTTGTGACAGGATTTTATAAGTAAAATGCTAAACCTGTGATCAAACTCCTTTAATTCATACTTTCTTATTCCATACTCATTTACTACAGTCAGTGGGTCGATAAATATTGCGGATGGACCCGGTTGCACAGAGTAAAAAAGGACATGAACATGAAGGTGCTTCGTGCAAAGGATGAGGCATTACGTCGCCAAACTTAGAAGCACACTAGATGGAATCAGTCCCTTTTAGCCGTTTGTGTCTGCAAGCGCTAACAATCGTGTCTGTTTGACACAATGAACCCAGTTTTCACAGTTTTCATTGTTTCTCAAGAAAGAGAATTTAAATTTTTCTTGACATTTTTATGGTTTGATGGGTATCCAGATTGCAATATCAATTTAAATGTACCAAAAATTAAAACGAATTAATGCGTTTTAAATGGACATTTATCCAGAATAGTTAGATGGCAAATAAAATTTAGTAGACTCTTTTGCCATGTTTAGATACACTAAGCCATTTTATTGAAGTGGCACAGAATTCAGAAGCGTTGTTTTTATAAAGTGGCAGATGGGTAGGAAAGGGTTTCATGCCCCTGACTTTCGTAATTCGCGAACTCTTTAGATCGCCATTCCCTGAAAATCTGCCCTTATCACAATTTGATGCATTAAGAGCCAACAAATCGACAAATTTTGTTGATCTAGCAAGAGATTTTTCGAAAATCCTAAGGCCATAGCTTTACACCAGCACTCATTTCCGTACTTCACTGACCAACTAAGCAGTGGTGCCGAAATTTTGCATGGAATACAGCCACCGACAAAGTGATTCAAAAATAATTGGTGCATGGTGCCATAGCAACATACTGGTGCTTTTAGTGTGCTGTTGAAAAGGGGTGGATCTGTAAGATTGTTGTGCAGTTCCACAACAATTGAACAGATGGTTGGATATCCTTCCCAAATCCTGTTTAAGAATATAACCTTTCAAGGGTATTAGAGGCATCAGGAACCCATTAATTCCTCGTGCTTATTTTAATAAGGTATGTTCTCCTGTGTATTCTCGAGCCACTGGTTAATGCCATCAACGAATGCGCTTATGGTGGTTAGCGAAGGAATGTGTTAGTCATGGTCATTACTTGTAGAGGGAGAATTCACTTGGAAACTTGCAAGCATTACGGGTTTCATTATCTGCTAGTGAATTGCAGTAAGCCATTTTACATTCATATTTCTGGACAAGGCTACGTTACGAATCGATTTTGGGGGTCGGTAGTGGCATGCAGCCGTTAAGCGGGGACACCAATCCATTCGCTCACAAATTCCTTTCTGGAAGTGCACTACCAGCAGCAAGCGACAGCAAAATATTAGGTCGCATTTTAAAATAATCATCATTGTTAGCTATGGCAAGTATCAACAGTGTCACAACTGCATCTCAGCACAATTTCAAGTATTTAAGGCTGATTAGAAAATCCGCCAGAGACAACCAGGAATCAGTAAACGCATTCAAATTCCTAAGCTAAGTATCTCTGCGCAGCCTCTTATGTATTATTTCTGACCACAAGAGCTTCAACGCTACTTACAACAATTAAAAGCTAAACAATAAGAGCAAGACATGTTTTTTTTCCGCAATTCATTCTAGATGAGCACTAGAGCAGAAGAGATCCGAAGTCTGGCAAATAAAAACTTTTAACGAGTACTTACGGTCAAACATATTAGATCGGCGACTTGAAGGCCAATCTCCACACAACTAATGGTGAGACAAGTCACTTGCAGCCTAGAAAGCATTTGGTGCTAATGGATCATATCCTTTCAACGTAATTATCACCGGAACATAAAAGAAGCGGGTCTAGCGGTTAGGTGCGGTTCGATACTGGCTTGTGCTCTACGATCTCTACATTGGCAAGGCCATCACCGCTCATAGAACATTGCTAACCTTCTATGTTGAGAAGTCACATGCAATCCACTGTCTAGATGACACCTAAAATATCAGCCGAGAGAGTTGGCACCACGAGCGCATCGATGGCGATCGGCGAGCACGAGTGTAGAGCTAAAAGTGCAGCGAGCACGAGGGTCACACGAGACAATTAGAGACAAGGCGACTGGTATATAAGCGGGCATGCCTCAGCACGCAAGGCAGTATCAAGGAAAGCAGAGACAAAGAAATGGTGTGGGGAGGTTGGCCATGCTCGTATCCGTGGAAGTGGGCACCGTGGGGAGAGTTTGAGAAGGGTTCGCAATGTGGACAGAAGTGGGCATTGTGGTCTGTGCAGAAGCCGCACTGCTGGTCGCCGTGTGAGAAGAAGCCGCAATGGTGGTCGCCGTGTGGCCAGCCATGGGGATGGTCGCAGCAATGGTGGTAAACAGCAACCACCACCGAGGTTGTGCCTACACCGACACTTGTGAAGGAGCTAGTTGGTGGTGTGCATGCCCTCCTCTACTTCTCTCCTGCTCTGAAGGCTCAACCAATGCTATTATTCCTGTTTATCACCTGAAACTGCTTAATAAATGATTAGACATCTTTGCTTCAGCTTACACCGAGCTTCCCTTTGGCATTTTCTTGTTGGGTTCGCAAGATGAATTTGCGAATAGAAGTTCTATTATTGCTTTTACCTAGGGGCTTTATTACATGATTGGATGAAAATGCTGCCACATCCATTTTTCTTTTGTTTTTTCTTTAATTCACATAAGCACAGACCTTAATTTCTACCACTGTTATGATTGGATAAAATTATTGAAGCGTGCAAATGCCATGCTTTTATCCTAAAGTAGTTTTGAGGTTGTGATTATGGTTGATTGAATGCATTCCTGCCTCGAAAACTATGTAACTTTTAAGTAAAGCGATGGCATACATTCCTTGAAAGTGGAGCAAAGGTATTTGAAATCAAGTAAAGTCGAACTAGATACAGAAATTAATGCGGCATTAGTTGAGCTGGATAAGTCTGAGCTCCTAATTTTCCACTTCATTTCGTTGATGGTTTGCGTTAATTCCATCTTCCGGCCCATAGTGATCCCACATGTGAACATTGTGCGATATTTGAAAGTGCAGTATGGCTGACCGTACAAATTTCCATTTCCACCAAATTCTAGCGACAAGGAGTTGGCTTCTGTCTGTTGGACAGTGACCTGCTCAAGGGACTAATAAATGCCTGTCATCACAAGTTTAACAGCAATATTACTTTTGCCACGTATTTATTAGAGCATTTGCCTATCGTTTTTAAATAAGAATCGACCACACGGTATAACGAAATAATCAATTTTGTGCAAATTACTGCTTTACTATGCATTAAAAATCATTATAATTGCCTTTATTGTCAATCCTGTTGCAAGGTAACAATTGGCTCAAAATACATCATCGTTATCACTATCCCAATCTTTATGAGCGATTTGCCACTTTCGTTACTCAATCATACCTCGTGTTGCTTAAATGTTTTGGACTTTAGAAGGGCTTTATTCGCAAAAAATACCAAGTGCAAAACCTCGAGGACAAGCAGTTTAGAATTAGCAGCACATCAGCATTGGTGGCTCTTCTTCGTCTCCTTCGCCTCCTTCGCATGCCCTACACTGCACCAAGTTCGACCAAGTTATGAGGCATTAAGGCAAGTAATGTCTGATCCAACAAGCCCACGTACAAGCTATGCTATCAAAAGCTTAAATTAGATGGCACTGAGAGACACCACGCGGCATGTGCCTTTAGTCGATCACACGCGTCAGATCCGAAGAGGTCAATCACAGAGCATGCCATCAGACATGCTCTTCTCTGCGTTGTATAGTCCTCGATTACTCATCATACTTTGCAACGGCGTTGCTGCTATTCCGCTGGTCATTGACGTTTCCCTTCTGCTTTGTTTTTTCCTCGCCTTCGATCTTCTTTCCATCCTGTACCTCTACTGCATCTCTTTTTATCTCAGAGGGTCAAATCAGATAGATAATCTAGTAACGAAGGCTGAGCTTTGCATCCAACCTCCTCCCTCTCCCTGTGATATGACCTCCTTCTTTCTTGCTTTATTCGTGTGTGCTATTACAACATCACAAAATATGCCCTACAATTGAAGGCACATATTAAAAAGATTGTCCCTGACCTCCAAGAGTGCTTTAATCTAAAACACTTAAATTTGCTTCATAAAGGCAAATAAATTAAATTTTGCCTAGCCACCTGTCTAGATGAATGGAAAAGTGAGCCAGTTTGGGAATAGATGCAAAAAGAAAGGACTAGGGTGCACTACAGCACATCACTGTGTAAAGTCGTCTTAATGTGTCCATTTCAAATCCTTCTCTCCTCCAGCTGGAAACCTACTTAAGTTAGCGCCTATTTAAGTCCAGCTGTAACCACTGTTGCCAACAGTAGTGTAAGTCACCAATTCATCTAGACATCAATTCAGGGAAAGACGTAAAAAGCAAACCATTGTTTTCAAGGCAAAGGAATACCGTAAAATTAAGGATTCAGCCACTTAAATCAATGGATTTCTATTGGGATAACAAAGATACATTTCTGTTGCACATCCAAAATCTAATCTGGTGAGAAATGTTGCCTTGCATGACAAAGGACGATAGCGGTGCATACATTTCTTTGGTGAGAGCAAAGTAACATGCATACTCGGCTGAGAGTCAAAGGAATGACTAGGAGGCAAAGTGAAGGAAGCCGTAGGAATTACAAGGAGATGGTAAGAATGGATGACTTTACACAGTGCTGTGGTGCAGCATGCCTTATTTCATTTTTCCTTCTATCTGTTCCCAAAATAATTCACTTGCCCTCGCATCTAGCTGTTAGACTAAGTAAAGTATGGAGGAAATCGACTTGATTGAAGGAATCCGTATTTTATGAATGGCACACTCGAGAAGACTAATCGTATTATAGACACATAAAATTCAGTCATTTATCCATACTCTTAGTTGCGTACGTAAGAAGAGTTTGTAGAAACCATCTTTGTAAAAATTAGGTGCTTCTTATTCGCGGCACACCTCAAGACGCAGCACATGTTTATGCATTAATTTGTGAAACGCACTAGGATACCTGTTCCAACAAAGCTGAATTTGAATGCGATAGTAAAGAAGGACTGGGAAAGGATGAATTAGGAGTGGATGAAAAATTGGTGGCATAGCTAACATGCACTTTCTGATTTTTACATCTCGTATAGCACTTTGACGTCTTTTGAATGACAGAGTGGGAGGTTGGTGGATTACAGACAGACGGATAAGGTGGCGCATGTGGCTAATGAGAAATAGAACGAATGTGATTGGATTAACAAACAAAACTGACAAAGAACTGAGTAGTGGAAACTACGATGAAGGGTGGAAGGTTAGAGAATGCGAATGCTCATGGTAACTATAGTAGAATGGGGTGGCGTTTGAGCCGGATGAAGCAATTTAACTCCATCCGTTGATGTTATTCAAAACTCTGATGCAGTTATGATTGTGAAATTCACCACTAGTTGTAAACAGTGTTCTCAGGTGGCAATTTTTTACTAAAAAGTCTACAGGACAGCATAATGAATAGCAGTGTGCAGTGAGTGTGAAAAACAATGGTTGGACATGGCAATTCGGCAGGTCACACCTCTGTCGAGAGCCATCGTGGCAGCAAACGACTGAGAAAAATAGGACTTAGTTGACGGCATGGGCAACGTGTGCATAGACACCTCTGTCGGCTCCTCCTCAGGCATTTTTTTAACCAATAATCAGACAGCAACATAGAAGGGTGGTTATGAGGCTTCATTGCGGGTCCCTTCGCTTGCAACAATAATCTTTTCACGATTTGTCATATCGTATAGCACGGTGGTATAAAATAACAGAGATTTTAGGAAATAAGCCTTATCCTCCTTTCATTTGGGCAGCATCGTGAAGAAGCTTACTTTACGATCACTGGTTGCTTAAGTGTATAAGTGACTAAGAAGGGAATGATTGGCACCCGTTTGCTTTTAGCAAAAGGGAATGAAAGGGAAACCTTCGTTTTAAACGATGGGTGGAGGGGAAACGAGAACTTACGCGGATGGTTGATAGATAAAAGGAGAAGACAGAGCGAGCAGGAGTGGAAGGAGTCAGAGTGAAGCGGAGGTTTGATTTATAAAGATAACATTGGAGAAGTGAGGACTTGACGTCAAACAAAGATAGGAAAAAAGGAGTTTAAACGACCTCTTGGATGCTGCTGCGTCGACACAAAATTAAGTCGTACGATGATTAGTCGCCATCTCTGATGAGTCGGACTCATGTCTAACGATTGAGCATGACATGACGTCGTCGCTAATGATAGGGAATTAACAGGAGCAGACAACACCGTGGAGACACCATTATAAATTGGCAAGAGAGACGTAGGCATTGGGAACATTGGGAAATCAGGGTTTCGCGAGTTTGTACTATTCAACATTGAAGCGCTGCCAGAAGACACAGTAAATCATTCCAGTGTCACATTTACCTCTGGACGCATGGTCCTCATAAACTTTACAATAGCAGTGATGTTTTCGCATGGACAAAGTGCTAATACAATCTTCTTTGAATAACAAACTTCTCATCTGCATCCGATCTACACATCATCGATTCTTGAACCTGAGAAACGAAAACAGCAAGCTTTAATTGGGGAAAGCCTCTATTAATACCAAGGAGTTAAGGTCGAAACAGTAGTGCTGGTATTATATTTGCATGAACAATCATAATGCAGCGGTATTACGCGGTAAAGTAAGCGACAGGTGACGTTATACACAAAATAGACATCATTTATCAAGAATGCCACAGATTAATGCCAGTACCTGTGGAAGAAGGCGTTTATAATCGTCAACCTGCGCAGCAATTTGACGCTCCAGCGGTGCAGACCTCCATCGATCAGTGGCGATTCCGCAAATGTTGGTTTCCAACCCACTTGCACAGTGGTATTTCTTGAGACCCTTTATTTGTTAAGCAAACTTACCTATATCCAGCGTTTACTTGACACAACTGCTAAATGCATTTATGTGCTAAAGCCTTTAAAATATCCTATCCTCTCTTGTGCTCATCCGAAGCGACATCACAATAGAGATATTTACAAAGCCAGAGCGGTGTGACAGGGACGGAATTGGTCCTGCTGTACACCACTCTACACACGTACTGTAGCCTGGTCGTCGTCGACAGGTGGATTCCACCCAAGAGCAAACACTACTAAACGGTTTTCACTGATGAAATACAGACCACAATCACTCGTCTTACTGCTCTTTGGCAAGATAAACTCTGGTAATTGTGTGGCTTATTTATAGTTATCAAAAAATTACACTCATCCTAACTCTTTCCGTGATCTAAGAGGTTATCCACTCTTGAAACGAAGTTTTGAGTGGGACTAATAAAATCTGGGGTCATCGTGATAGGAAGAGAGTACACATTAAGGGCTTGTTCAGGAAGTGGAAGAAGAAATAAATGCTACAAATAAGGCGCGAAGGATCAATTTATCAATCACCGCACTTTAAGAATGGCAAGCATTTATGGGCTCAGGGTGGAGGTGGCGCAGAAAAAAAGGTTTCACAACAGAATCTGAGGCAAGATAAATAAAAGCTGCTTAACTTCTCATGTCAAAAGCTAAAAAGGAACATTAACTTGAACTCACTGAAGGATCAATTACGAGGTTACAGACAGGAAAACAGAACTATGTTAAAAGCGTTTGTCTAACGCAATAACCAAAACAAATCGCCTGCTTTTCTGCTCCCCATGCCTTTAAAAAGGCAGAAGTTCACAAGAACGGTGCAAAACTTATAGGGATCAGATAAAACTATGCAAAAAAGCGGTCCAGCAGAATCACAGCAAAACTTGCAACTGGAAGAAATCAAACTACTCAGCTTTGCACGCGAAGGACCTAGCGTTCTACCAGGAACCTGTAAATGGATTGCTGCCTCCCCTTCGCAAGCTAACAAAAGGCAAAAGAGGCTCTGCCCCATTAAGCAATCACCTTTGGACTCTTTTTCGAAAACATTAGCATCTACGTGAAAATTGCCGAAATGAATAGAACAGGCACAAATAGTGCCATAGGAGTAGACGCGGCCATCTGAATTACGGGAGCTCCTTGTCACTCGTTCAATGAAAAACGAAAATGGTCCTCAGTTACGAAAAAGGGGGACCGAATTATCGTAGACATTCAATCATCCTTTCTCAAAAGCACTTAAAAAGAAACCACTAAGTCGAAATCCCCCAAAGCACTAAGCATAGACATAGTACATGCATAAAAATGTGAAGGAAACAACACAATTGAATTGTTGATCACTCTAACGATAAAAAATGGGCTTCCCACGTAAAACGAAAGAAGTAGCCCAACTCATCTCATCAAAAGTAGAACCGGTGGCAGAGTGGGAAGAAGCAACAATGCAGAGGCCAATCGTAAAAGCACTAAGCATTAAACACTCGATGATGAGTCTCATGTCTATTGTAATGGAGTGATACGATGATCCCTGATTGAGTTCGGCAACCCTGTGGGTGAACATTTAACAGCATATAGATGCCCTGATGA
>JADWOT020000007.1:10049229-10064850 GCA_036345935.2 Taenia hydatigena
AAGCGCTTATGACAGATTGCATTCTCTCCTTATCAACCTAACAGCCTTCATTCACGCACCAAATAAAGCCCATTTCCACACCATTCTATTTATCATTCGCAAAAATATCCTTCGCCTCTATAGTGTGAAGGGACGAGGAGTGCTTGCGTCCATGGTCCAAGGTGAGTGAGGTGGATAGCAATGCACTTCAGATGGGTAGGCAGTTTAAAGGAGAAGAAAGAGAAGAATAGAGGGCCAGCAACACCGAGTATTCCCAGCCGGTCACCCATGCAAGTACCAACCCGGCCCGACGTAGCTTAACTTCGGTGATCGGACGAGAATCGGTGCTTTCTGCATGGTATGGTCGATGGCATCGTCAATGCTTCGCACCTCCCTCCGTCACTCTCTCCTCCTCTATCACTCACACCTCATATCACACTCCACCCCACTACTACCTTCATCCCCCCTCTGTTGTTGTGTGCGCACGCGCGCGCACAGCCGCCCTCTTCAACACATCCTATGAATCAGGCCCTTCCTCCACCCTCCCTCGTCGCTGCATGACTAGACGAGCCCAACCCACTACAACACACCACCACCTCTCCGCCTACCAGCCGTCCATCCATCCACCCAACCACCCACCCACTTATCCACCCATTCACCACCCACCATCACGCATCCTCCACCTCCCTCTCCAGGTGGCCACCGCGACGGACCCAAATTTTGGCAGTACACTAATAAACTATTTCTGTTTTCTTATTGCCATGTGAATAAACACTCGTGCGCCTTTTCCATGGCCGCATATTTTAACGTGGATCGATGCAGTTCCTCTTACTCCACCTGATTCGTGGACATCACCATTCAATTGACCACGCAACTACACAGAAACGCATTAAACTACCACGCACCGTGCGAATCCATGTTGACAGGTGCGTGTTGTGGTGTAATTGGTTTATTAAAAGGTCTGCCATGACCGCTCACAACGCATGTTCGTAGGTTGGAATTGGCAGCGTATCCTGAAGACAGGATAGTGCATTTCAAAGATTTTGCACTAACTCCTTTCTAATGGACATGAATTTGGTCTCGCACACACATTTCTATTCATACGAGATGATTATAATTGACTCTATTAATGAGAAAGTTTCCTTGCCCAAATGCATTATAAAATTTTGTACCTAAAATTGAATAGGTGGCAACCCAGGCGTGTGGAAAATTGTGTGCTTAATTTAAAGTGCAATTAGCACTTAGTGTGCTGTCAAGCAGTCAACGATTTTGGATCGGTGTCAGTTAATCGCCTTATCTTACGGTCTACCCACTCCCTATTATCAGCAATAATGTTTTTGGCAGATCAAAAATGAGTTTGGCTATATGGGTTTAAGTGCTCTTACTTCGGAATATACTTGCCATTTTGCGCTGCAGCTTTGAAGAGAAACTCTCACGAATTGCCTACAAAGCAGGATTAAAGACATTTTTTATTCTTTCATCGAGACTTGCACATTACAGTTCGTGCCGCTCTGATGCATTCTACGGTGTTACTGGCTTCCCAGCAATCCGAGAGCTCCGCAAATCCGGACTTTGGTCGCTTTCAAATAAAGAGTATTCATGTCCCACCCTACTCCATGAATGTTTTATTAGCTGGAAAAGGGAATAGTAATGGAGAACAGCTAAAAAGAGTAAACAATCAGGAAATGCAAGCAATGCTATGAACGCAAGGCTGTGCAAGACGCCAGATGTGTACTAGTTTCTCAATATTTTTAAGTTCAGTCGGTTTTTTGATTTAAGCGATATTTATCGTGCATTAATAAACATCTTTAGTTAGTCCTACCATTTTCATTGCAATCCTTCACGCGCTGCATTTGTCACAACTATCGCATTACTTTATTTTTGTCAGAATCCATGGCCTTCAATTTAAAATACTGCGTCGACTATCCTCTCTTTGCAAAGTAAATGTAACTTTGCCCAACGAATTACTGACCTATAATAATGTAAGCAAGGGTGAAGCATTTGAGAGAATAGATTAGCATTTACAATAATCGCATTTAAGTTACTTGCCTGTTCCCAACAAAATTTTGGGTAACCTTACATCAAGCGTTTCCTTTTTCCCTCAGTTTAGATATGTGTGATGAAAGTTTTTACTTATTAAGCCGACCACCTCGGTGAAATACGTACGTTTATAAGGCGCTGGAAAATAAAATTCATGTAGCGCTCCTAAACCTGGAGTAGCGAATCAGCCTTGTCAAATTTCTAACGTCAAACTAAATCATCTTCACTAATGATGAGCGATTTTTGAAATGCATGGGTTGGGGTTAAGGTAGTTTGCTCTCTTTAAATGGAATTCGGTAATGCTGATCTATACGATCATTAAGTTTTAAATTCACAAGTTGCATTTTAGAGAAGAACTTGCCTTTACGCATCTATCGAGCCCACGCTTGTAGACATACCTGCACTACTGACCTTTTGATGATAGAGTAGTAGATTATTCCGAAAGAACGGAATGTGAATGACTTTTGGACTGTATGAACTACTTAACAAACCCTTTGCGGATGCACAGGAAGTGTCAGGCGGTCATCTTGGAACCTCTTGCATCATTGTGAACGTGACAAAGGATAAGTTAAGGAAGATGGATTACCTCGTATGCGCCAATCAGAGAAGGTGTAACAAATCTAAATTTAACGTGCTAATGGGGGGAAATCACTTTTCCAGCCCTGATCGTCAGACATATTTCCGTGCAAGCGTGATGTGTGAAGTGCTGAATATAAGCGTTAATAGACGATTGGCCTATTGTGCTGATTCAGTACAAACAGCCTTGAGTCCCCGTCGCATGTTCTTAGTAAGAAGTCGTAGTGCTGACTGTTTGTCCTACCCTGCTTAAAGACCTAAATTAATAACAACGTCCAAAACACCCTTGTTCACTTGTTGCAGAACATTGCTAAATAAGGAATCATACATTCCTGCCTAGTTAATAGGCGGGGCTTTGTCCACCCAATTTGAATCTTGCACAATGCGTGTACTCAGAACTATTCCCATTTGAAATCATGGCAGTTAGCAACTGCCATTTTCCTTAGTAAGCTTTCGTGTAATGCTTAGATATTTCTTGCCTAAATTCTTACAGAAAAATGGCATTGTTCACAAGATATTTTTGCCGAATTGACGATTCGCAATGGCATCATTTGCATTTGCGATGGTACGATGTGGTTAAAATATGTTGAAAACACCTTTTCGGTCCTCAATAGAGAACGCTGGATGCAGAATCTCATGATCAGCCAGTTTGGATTTGATTTGCATTTTTTGACCCAAACGTTTTAACACTACTTGTCCAGTGGTTCAGCTAAACCAAGAATTCAAAGTAAAATAGCCTGGTTGTACCTTGGACTAAGGAATAACACATGGGCCTCTGGTCTGACTATCTTGGCGACGTCTCCAGCTTTCATACTAAAAATTACTATAAGGTCTTCTATGGCTTGCTTTATGTGATCCCACTTGACACATCATTGATGCTTTTTGATGCTTTTTATAGAATAGTGCAAATGACCTGTTTGGAGGGATCCTGCAAGTATTAAGCAGCGCTGCAATGATTAACAGATTGAAACATTAAGTGCGCTAGTTATTTTATGGTGTCCTTGGTTTATATACTGTCTGAAAGATAATGATTTCAAACATTCTGTGAGCTATTCCGATGCGCACCTCAGTCTAACCTGAGCGCACCTGAAATAGTTGCTTCATTTACGGTTTAATGACCTGGAGTAAGACAAAGCACCCTGAGGAAATATTACTGGTATGCCACTTCATTTGTTCAGTCATCTTTATTTCTCGCAGCAGAATTCAATATTCCATCCAAAAACATCCTCGTATCAGCAGGAGCAGGCTGAGTATTCGAGAAGCAGTATTGATCAAGCCGACGGATAGACGTTTAGTGTGACGACTGCGTAGAACGCACGTTGAAGTCTCGTTCGTAGCAGAATGTTTACGACCTTGGCTTAAGCTCATTCAGATCGCGCCTGCTGAAGCTAAAGGCGACGACATTCTACTCATAAATGGAGGAAAATCACTCAAGCACCCTTTCAGAGGGCACTTCAACTGAAATCGCGTCCAATGGGCACGACCAATTCTACTAATATGGCTACTGCAAAAATTTGGATAATGCAGCTGTCGCATTGCATTTGTGAAGACTTCAGGAAAGGAATAAACGATTGATTCATCAAAACACAACATTGGTCATGCCATTTCCTGAGCAGAAACCCATTCGTACCACCACAAATTGGAGAGCAGTAGGTAGGTCAAACTTCAAAGTTGACAATTTTTCTGTTATCCCTCGGAGCTTATTAGATGCACTACCACAGACAGGTACTCTGTTGTCATCCTTAAGATCCAGACCATCATTGATATCAATTGAAGTCTGAAATTTAACAGTTATTTTCGATCTGAAGCCGACAGATCCCATTATTCCAAAATACCACCGCAACTAAAACACGCAACTTACCCACCATACCGACAGACAAATTACTGAGCACGGCCAAGGACCTTGAAACTGCCGAGATAAAAACACTTTGATTCAGTACCTTCCTAATCCTAAATATACACAAATGAACAAAAGCTTAAGTTAAAAGGGCCTATGCAGGCGTGTAAAATAACTAGCAATTTATCGTTAAGAGTGGATTTATAGAAGAATATACATCCTTTCACAAACTATTTGCGGGCAAATAAATAAGGAACCAAATGCTGCACACCCTTCAAAGTATCCAATTTGAAAAAAAATTACACTCGATTATCATGCAATAAAGATGAGAAGTGAAAAGCTGCCCTTG
Source organism: Taenia hydatigena (assembly GCA_036345935.2). NCBI lineage: Eukaryota > Metazoa > Platyhelminthes > Cestoda > Cyclophyllidea > Taeniidae > Taenia > Taenia hydatigena. Next base: position 10,054,011 of record JADWOT020000007.1, read on the forward strand.
AGCAGGCTGGCGGATTTGTTACAAATTGGAAACATGATGGTGGCTTCCGTCGTCTTCGGTGAATGCGCCGCTCGTCACACAGGATGTTCTGAGGGTGCATTCAGCGCGATGCAAATTTACACAATGAATGAAGGTGTTGCGCGTTTCCCGATTGTCTCCTTGCCTTCCGTCTTGTAGTCCTTTTAATGAATAGGTCAGAGCTAATGGATATCAGTGGGAACATGGGGTGAACGAGACACTTCTTCCTCTCTGCCTCCGGAAATTCCGATGCAACCCCCATCACGAGGTTTGCAACGGCCGTCTCATGGTCTCTCAGTGAGACTGCCTCTACCCTGTCGAATATGCTGTTCACTTCATCGAAAGTTCAGCCGCTAAGCTGAATTTTTGTTCGAATTGTAGGAAAATGGCTATAAATAGGGTTCATTTACCGGAATAACAATCAGTGAAAGGTGTTAGCCATAGCTGAGTGAGTCGTCGTGCTTCGGACAACGCCATGGCAGGGTTCCCGTTGAATTCACCATTAAACCGCCACCGCCATCACTGAGTATTTTAGCAAGTGATTTTCGCAGTCCGAACCCTAGACTCTACAAGCATGCTAAACATTTTGTTCGTACATGGGAGAACACAGCATTGGAGATCAGCCGTGTTGGGGCTTCATTTGTCTCCCATTGGCATGGTGTTTAATTCTTTATTAGTCTTTACCATTGCGCACTTGTCTAGTTTTTTTTGTCCACAAAAGGTAGAATGTTCTAGCCCCTTCGTTTTTCATTTCCTACTAACTAGGTCGGGTATTTAGGGAGCAAATCATTTGTGGATAAGATAACGATTGTAAAAATAAAAACTTTTGTTAAACTTTTAGATATTTATAAAAAAGCCAATTGCCGGTTCGTTCCCTTTAATATCAAATGTCTCGAGCACCAGTCTGAGGACAAACTCATGAAGTGCTTAGTGTTGTTTGTGTTAATAAATCACTGGATGATTGGGTTGAGTTAGTCGCGCGATTCGCGCCATGAATAACTGGACCTAAGTCACCAAGTGAATCTCGAACTGTGGCCCAATGGGTGCATTAGATCAAAGACCGTCAAAAGATGCTTCGTGCTCAAAACATCATGTGAACGGGTGGCCATTAAGTAAATCCACCAAAATGAGCGAAAATTGCAGACAATGACCTAATTTAAACATTATAGCTCATGTAACCTGGTCACGAACATTACCTACAGATTAGAGATAGATTAGACCGTCCTCATCCAACTGCCATGCCATTATGCAAAGGTAAAAATGCAAGATGGTGATTGCACCTTGTTGGTAGTTTCTACCTTCGTCAAGCAGCATTACGGGCATTTCTAAGTAGACTTGGCAGAGAGGAAATAGCTTTAGTTCCAATAGATCAATGCAATCGATAAGACTACCTGCTATGCACTCGTTGCGTGCCTGTCTTCTGCCCAGTCGGTTGGTTCATTCGCTGATCCACTTTACCCAAGGCGAGTTGGACTGCGAACAATTGCACGTCTTGGTGAGTGGAAAATAATTTCAGCTTAGGGCAGTTGATTGTTGCAGATATAAGCCGATAACGCATCGCCAGATTAGAAGATATTGCAGACCGGTCTGCGGGTGCCTTAAATCATTGACAATCTTTTGTTGCACAAAGAGTTCTTATCCATTTACTTTATTGTACTTAAAAGCCAAGCCATTTTGAAAGCCAATGTTTCTATACATAGGTTCGCTTTTTCCATGATCGCTTCATGTCCGCCGGGTAAACAATCGTTAAGTTTGAAGACAATTAGCTGAAACTGTAAAAGAAAATGGCTGAGAGGGACATCATTGAACGTTATGATAGATTTGCGCACGAGGGAAATCTGGCATTCATCTGGCTAACTTGCCGAGCATGTCGTATTTGCAAGGTAGAGCACTGACAATTTAGGGTCGTGGTGTGTTGAAAAATGTTTCACTAGAAGAGTAGAGCGTGGCAATGCTAACCGAATTAAAATGTAGCGATCCATATTCATTTCTTTGAGGAGCGGTTTTCAAGTAGCAAGGTGGCATCCATCAGTCGAACCAAGAGAGCGTTAGTCAAGATGGTCTATTTATGCAACATCAGCGAGAGCATCGTCAAAGCTGTTGCTTGCGACGGCCTTCTAGCTTGCGCTCATCTAGTATTTTTACCAGCGCACTTTGCCGCGGCGTTCCTGTTAACTTAGAGGGGCACATCAGCAAAACGGCCGCGTGAAAGGTGGATTGAATTTAAGATGTTGCTTCTGCAACTAATCCTCACCTAACAATAATCACACCCATCTTTTTGCTTCCTTTGGCCTAATTTCTCTGTCCGTCGCTGTAATGCCTTATTTTAATTAAGGTAGGCATCTCGTGGCTGAGTAGGGAGATACCCTAATATCCATACGTTGACCGACTCAAAGGTCAGCATCGGTACCTTCTACTTTTCATGCACAATGATGCAAGAAAATCGCCTAAGGTGAAAAGCAAAGGCGAGTGATGTCTGCTCTTGCGAAACCATCAGCAAAGAATGGTGTCTAAAGCCCGCATTTGTCAACGTTCAGAGTCACCACGCGGCACGTGCAAGTATTCGATTCACACGTGTCAGGTTCAAGGAGGTCAAGCACACAGCCAACCTCCAGGCATGCTCCACTGCGTGTTACTTTGTCAGTGCTTCCCTTCCGCTTCGGTTCTCCCCTGCCTCCGGTCTCCCTTTATCCTCCGCTTCCGTCGTCTCCATCGGCTCGTCATTTCCATTCTCCCAACCCGCCGGCCTCGGGACCTCAAAGGACCACAACAGATAAGTATGGTAGAAATTTGGGGTAGGTTTTGCCACTAATCCTTCCTTTTCTTCTCTTTTGTTAAATTTGCGTGCGTCGTTTTGATATTATCGCACCTGATATCCGGTGTAAATCACTAAGAAAAGGAAAGTTGTGTTTAGCCTTTTTGAGTGTGCAAATGAAAAGAAATTTAAATCCCCTCTATTAAGTAGATTTCTTCATTTTTAGCCCTATCAGACGGCTAGATGAGTGAGTGCTGCACCACAGCCCTGTGCTGATCTTCCTAGGGTGTCCAAACCCAATCCACCTTTCGCATTCCCATCTCCTTAGCCTCCCATCGATTCGCATCACATCGCCTGTATCTCAGCCACTCCTTTGTCTCCTTCAGCCAATGAGGCATGTTTCGTTACGTATACAGAAAAAAATATATGTGCTGCCGGCATCTGTCGTGATAAGAGGCAAGGATTCGTCCAAGCGTAGGATTACAAACACGCACCAACTTGCTTCATATCCATGTCTAATTGTGGAAGCGCTGTATCACGGTACTCAAGAATATGCCTAACTAGATTGGACTAGTTCTCATTGTAATATCACAGAGTGGGTAAGTCACCTGGGATAGAATATGGCAGACTTAGAAAAATAAGGAAAGATGCGGGTTGATGCTACCTCATCTTTAGAGGAGCCTTCATACGCTACCATTCAAGTCAACCACAACATCCTAATTTAATCCACAAAACCAACCGAGAACAACTCCACGTCATGTAAAATAAGACCTTCCTCTTCTTCTTCTCAGATATTAGGGCTCGTAATATGCGTGCAAGAACTGGGTCTGATGGCACTCTCGGAATGGGGGGATAAAGGCGCACTTGTTCACTTCATCTTTCGTACACCCTACTGCGTTTCGTCTTTGGTGAGTGTCTCCTTCGTCTCCCACTACGCTCGATGCACTCTTAAGTGTTGCGTCTTGCATTATGGACCGCCAAGTATTCTTCATGCATTCAGCTCACCCGAAGGAGGGTAGTGGGTAGTCGCCAGCATTCCATTTCCTCACTGTTGTCTTTCCACTTTAGCGCCATGAGGATCACACGTTCCTCTGCCTCCCTTACACATCTCTTACCTTCGCCTCCTTCGAACTCAACCTCGAGTAGCCCCCGCCTCCTCCTCCCCACCTCATCCTCTGCAAGTGCCTTCCTCGTAATTTCCCTTCACGTCCCCATCAATCTTATTTTCTATTATAGCATTAACAAACAAGGCCAAGATTCATAGCCTAGAACAAGCTAGCACAGGCTAGGCCGAATGTGACTAAATCACAATGTACTGAGGACCTGCACTCGTTTTAGCATAGCTTGGCTTGGATAGCCAAGCACTTTCCGTTTCCATCTTATTTGCTGTCTAGCCTTGGTCCCACCTCCTACCCCAACACTTACTCCCGCAAAAGCGAATGCAAGCGCACTGCTCTGACTTCGCAATTTGCAAGTCGGCTAAAATTCTACCCTCCTACCTCACTACCATCCCCTTTTTTTCACCTTTTAGAGATTGCCTTAGCCTGGCGCCCTACATTGACTAGTAAGAATGCGTCACCCCTCTTAAGATCACCTACACTCTGTTCACTATGTGCATCGGCTTCGGTTTTCTGTTTGTCCTAAGGTTGTGTTTGTGTGTCAATGTCCACTTCCTACTTTTGTCCATTTAGAGGGTCGTAGTAAATGTTAGATCGTGTGTGAGTATGTGCGCTTGAGTGCATTTCATTCTCTTCTTTAAAATTGTCTTATTAGATGACTAGATTGGCAGTTGCATACTGAACAAAGCAAACTTTTGCTATGTCGTTCGTTCAATGGATAGTTTGTTTCAACTCTACACATCGCCAACACTCCAGCACCAATCTAATAACTAACGATACCTCATCTAGCCTCATTCGTGCTTCTATGACTCCTCCACTTACTCCTTGCTTTTGGGTTAAAGCGAGCATCTCGACTTGAAGAAGGGAGAGTATCAAAGCGCCCAACTCGCATCCATAACAGAGGAAAGAGTTAGGTAGACAAGAATCAAAAAGAGCCTAAACATGTTACTCAGAACGTCAGATCGGCGTGAACTTCAACCCCAGGTGCAGACAATTGGTCTAGTTTATCACCATCGTTCTTGGTTATTCATGCGAGCACGTAAAAGTGGAGTCCTTTAAAAGAGGTGGTGCATTGTACGCAGCGATGGGTAAAGTTGCAATATGAGAGCCAAAGTTCTTTACAAACCAGAGAGCAAATCGGATGAAAAGGGCCGCCCCATTAGTTGTGCCTTTGGTGAGTATCCTGCCATCAGCATGTGGTCTCCATATAGGGGGCAACTTAAATTATGAATGTTTAGTCATGGTACATCCGATAGGAGTGCGAGAGAAAAGAGGGTGTAGGGTCGCGAGTCTGATTGGCACCATTCACTCATGAGTATTTTTTAATTTAACACTTAATTCGTTGTGATGTCGGTTATGTCCCGGTCTCGGTTACGCGCACGAAATTGAACACTGTTCACTGGATGGATAAGCTGGCCTGTGGACTGCATTAGATGTCGTGGTCATCTTTTGTATGATAAATGCTGATATTATGTCTGAGGGCTATTGCATCATGTGTGTAAAAGAGAGTTCCGAGATATCACGGTGGCGGATAATGGCTTATGTTTCTCAGTTCGATCTTAAGATCTTCGTTTAAACGTTATCTCAAAACGGAGAATATCGCAATGAAGTATTTTCCTCTTTTGGATAAACATGCAAATGACGCTTACAAGGTGCTTTTGTAAATTTTTTGAATGTTGATTATAAATATACTTGCAACCGCATGTTTAAAAGCATTTCAGATATGGTTAGGCTTAAATTTGTGCAGTTTTGTTATTCGTGCAAACTTTTAGCTAAACGATTTAAATCTTATACGGATAAAATAATCTGTCACTTTGAGGTCATCGTTTGATGTCTGTTTTGTCCGTGGGCATATGCTGCTCTTCACTGATCATACTAAAGCTAGGACCTTAATTGAAGAAGCTTAAGCTTCTGGAAGTTGCAGGGAAACTGGGAATACATTGGTCTCTTTAGTACTTGTGATGGTGCTGAATTAGAGACAAATGTGAATGTGTCTGTTTCTGCTGATGCAGCAGATAAGCTTCGGTGGTAATTAATGCTTAATGAGAGAAACCGCAGTTATTCACCTTTCCTGTCTTCCCACATTTACATCGTGCCAGTTGTGTCATTTAAGTTATTCTACTATTCACTTAGGCAGAACCTATCGTGTCTATGGGATTCAGCACAAGTGCAATTGTGCCATTTTCCAAACTGGGGCTTGTGCACGCTCTCTTTCATCGATGGACTGAATCGCCTTCTCTACGACATCAGCAAGTATGATTTGTAGGAGCATAAGTCGAGGTAGCAAAGATTCTTCAGAAAACGGGATGCCGATGTGTAGTCCACATTATCCTTAGACTAGACGTATGTCTGCTGAGTTGATTGGTGGGTTTATCATGGAAATTGGTATAAAGACGTTTATTCGTTCGAAATCCCTTGGCTAAGTTGATATTAGAGCTGAAGCATTGAACTTTGCTACTAAAAATGGAAACACGTGGCGCAGTGCACCAGCCTAACGCCTTCTCCGATAAAATTGTTGGAAGTCGGCTAATTGCGGCACGATGCGGTAATTTCCACGTTCATGACATTGTGGACAGCAAGCACTAGTCGTTGGTGTGAGTTGAGGATTCGGATATACAGAGGCAGAAGCTCGCCCAAATTGTAAGCCCTCGTAATCATAATACACCCGTTGGCATTGCATTATATGTTGTATTTTTCATGCCTCCTCGTCATCAAGTGCAGCCTTTAGTACCTGCAGCAGGTACTCTTAACCGGATAGAAATCACACTTTGGTGACTTACGGCTAACTGCACCTTCGTTAGAGCCACTTTTCAACTATCTATTTATTGTGTGACCCACTTATTTGCACGGATCTTGAGTGAGCGTTTGTGACAATACTGGTGCCCACTAATGATTAGCAAGTCCACTTCTTGTGTTCATTGGCCTCTAAGCATGCATCTGGCTGAATTTGCTCACTTTCGCACTTGACCGTGTCTCTTGCTCAGCTTTTCGTTGAATCTGCGAACAACTTTACAGCGATCTGACATCCCTATAAGTGCGAATACATTTCAACGTGTGGTGTATTGACTGCTTTACTGATGAGCCAACTCGAATCGTTAATCAGTCAATCACTAACAACCTCGTTGTCGACTCTCTGACTCCCTCCATGAGTTAGTTTCTCCCCCAATCAGTAAAAATACCCATACGACAAAGTAAACCACTGGTAGGTGTGCAGTTTTGGTTTCATGGGTAACGTGGTGGCTAAACCTAGCCAAGACATTTAAGCTGGATAGTGAACAGTTGCGCAATGATGGCATGCAAGCTGAGCAATCTTTGCGTGGTACACGTCCATGGTCTACTATAAACGCAAAGTTCGTCCTTTGCAGTTGCTGTGTGATGCATTTTATCCAAAAGTGTGTGATCTGTATTTCTTAGAAAGGAACGGTGAATTGGTGCGCTCACTCCCACCCGATTTCCTCCTCGATTTGTTCATTTCAAACAGAGGAGCACTCTCGATGTACTGCTGCCCATTCAAAGATTCTGGTTAATCAATTGCTACGTTTATCTGTGACGGAATCGCTACCACACAGACTCAGAATGAGGCAGCTTCTACCTCCTAGCCACCAGTACCATACCTACCGACCGCTGCCTATTTGCTCATTCGTTAGGCCGATAAAGACACCTCTAATGGAATCTCCATTTCTTCATTCATTGTCTGGTTGGTAGTCTGAACAGAATCAAGATGACCATGTACTTAGGCGCTAGTAGCAGGGATGGAATCAAAATAGAGCAACATTGATCGAAAACACTCATCACAAAGAGAATAAGGCATGAAGGTGTCAGTTTTAGCATCATCGAGAATCGCATGATTCTTTCAAAGCTGTAGAAATCTCTACTAGCTCACACACATTGGACAAGACTGGACAAACGATCCAGCACAATATCTTATTCTGCCATCACTATGAAGGAAAGAGGCAGGTGGTAGTGAGTTTAAAAGATAAAGCAAAAAACCATCATAGAGGTCGGTGACTGCCTATCTGTTCTTATCTACCAGCCAAATGCTCACATGAAGTGTAAAAATGCGAAAATCTTAATGCTTACTATGCACAAAAATGCAGACGGGATCAAATCCGCATCTCGTCTAGGTCCCTACGTCCCATCAATCAATTTTTGGTCCATGGCAAAAGAGCAATACAGTTAAGAAGTTCACGCAGAGGTGATTAGTGTACCTTCTCTAAGGCAGCAAAACAACACTGCATCTTCACTGAAAGTCGCATTCATGGGCAATTCAGAAGCGATCGTTGTAAGAGGCGTCTTATGAAGACATGCCACACCTAGTTCGACGGCTTTGATAAGAATTCGAATTAATTTTGAATGCAAACAATGCAGTGCCCTTTACATCCTAAATGTTCCAACCTTCATAAGCACAATACAAACCGCCAAATAAACCGAAAAATTGGCTTGTGACTATATAAACTTCGAATGAGCATAAAATTACACAGAGATTCTGGAAAAAGAAGGTCTTTTCAAATTCGGAAGACAACGAGAATTTATTTGCTGGAATATGCTTAACTGATGCACCGATGTATGATGCATCAACCACTAGTATAATTTAAAATTAAATATTATTTGGATGTAGGAATTACATCTCACTGCGGACAATTGCGCGAAATAAGACGCCTGTTAATGCATCACCCATGTCAACGTCCAGTATGTTTCATCGGCTAACAGTAGCGGCAGAACGTTAAATTAAGCACTGTGACGACTTCTTCCACTCGTATTCATTAGAAATTTTATGCATATATGCGCTTCGGCAAAAAACAAAACAAGTGGCGTAGTCAGTTGTGAAATTGAGAGAGTTTGGCCGAAGGCGTGATTCGAGGCTAATGAGCACAAACACTAGACTTGCTAATATTTAATTGGCACCAGTGGTGACACAAACGCTTACCCGAGATCTCCACAAGCATGTGTATAACACAAGAAATAGGTAAAGGCAGTTCTAACGAAGGTGTACTTATCCGTAAGTCATCTAAGTGTGATTTTAATCCCGTTGGCAGTACCTGCCACAGATATGAAAGCCTACACCTAGTGCCGAAAAGGCATGCCAAACTAAACTAGATAGATTTAAAATACATAATGCGATGCAGTGTTGACAGGTGCATACATCATTGTGCACACTTACGATTTGTCAGGTTCCTTTATCTACACATCTGCACTCTAAACTTGCACCGATTGCACCGTTGGCAGATTGCGCTATCTATCTACGACGTCATGCACGCGAAAATTGCCGCACCGTATGGCATTCGGCCATTTTATTAACAGTTTTACCAAAGCAAGCATGAAACTAGCACGCTGCGTCAAGTGTGCATTCATCTCTGTTGTTAGTGACAGAATTTGGGGTTTAGTTCAGCTATCACCTCAGGCAAGAGGTTCCGGGCTGGAAAGGGTCCTAGTCCTGAGGAAGTGGAGTGATATGCAGAGAAACAATCTCAGTCAAGGTGAAGTTCAATGATAAACACCAACCAAGTCAGTAGATCGACACCAAGCTTAAAGGCTGCATATGGACGCAGTGTTTGCAGCATAATGTTCATTGCCACGCAATGAATCCAGAGTAGGTAATCTTATCGATTATATTGATCCACTGATCGACTAATCTCCAAAGCGGATGGGTTAGCAGCGGGGCGCCTGAGGAGCAGAGCACCGACGACTCACCCTTCCGGTAGTGACTTAAACACGCCTTCGTACAGCAGTAAAAAAGGCAAGAAAGTTACAATCAGCAGGAGCAGCGGCAGAACTTCTAGAAATGCAATGATCAGTAGCCACAAAATAAGCAGGCTTCTAGCTCAGAAAACTACTTTACTTAAAGGCTTCGTGAATTTGCACGTGAGCACACGCATAAAGGAAGAAAACTAATTAGCGCCCAAGCATCTCTAGCTTTATCTTAGCAAACATCAGCCGCCCATTATCCATTTTGATCAAACGCATTCGCTCTGCATGGCGACATTTCATAGCACCCGCAGGTTTGGCAGCTATGGTTACAATTGGACGCTTCATATTGCAATGAAGCGCATTGAAGTATTTGCAATGTTGATTAATTAAATTAGCATCAAATTGATTGATTAGAGCAGTTGCAGTCGGTAGCCCCAAATGCATTTTCCATCACCTGAGACGGAGCCATCCGACAGACTGTAGGCACAGTACAGTGCAATGGCAGAAGCATGTGAAACGGCAACTGCATTTCCCTGTTAAAGATGTCAAGCAATGGCTGCTAAGCATCGAATTAGTAGTGTCGACATTCCACCTCGGGATTGAAACATAATAACTACCAACTTGACGTGCGCAGTGATTAAGATGTGACTATACGCGTCCAGCCACATTCCTATTCAAAAGCATCTGCAAGTGAATCGATTGCGTAGGCATATCTTCTGCCCTATATGGCACCTGTAAAATGTCGCCTCACCGAAGTCACCTCACTAATAGCCCTAATATCATTGCAGCGGTGGTAACAGCGGTTAAATCATGCAAAATTTCTCTATGAAAATTGTACAACATTAAAAAAACATTTTGCAACAGTTTGACATTCAGCTTAAATGCAGTGTTTAGAATTAGTCAACACAGTACTCATAGAACTCAAACTAAACTTCTGCTGATGTTTTGAGTAAGCGTGTAGAAATTTCCCCATAGTTAGGGAGATTAAGTCAGTCATGGGGAGAAGCGAGGGTCAACAATGAGGAAATCTACGTGCCAGTAAATTTTTGAGAAGGCACTGCTGCCAAAGTACTGTTTTCAATTTTCTTATGGTAGCGATTTACTTCTTTTCCTTATTCGCACTTTGACTAAGAGCGAAAGGTCTGATTTACCTTACAGAAGAAAGCTATGGCTGCCCGCAAAAATTATCAGCTTTCTAAGTAGCACACGATTGGGATGCTTTTGGCCCTTAAACGCAGCATTTTCTCTTTCAAGACAGTTT